>JAKSZP010007502.1:0-19928 GCA_022478985.1 Massospora cicadina
GGATTTAATTTGACGCTTAAAGTAGATAATATCATTTGGCTATAAGTTTGGCATACATATTCTCATTTTTATTATCAGAAGTCAAAATGATATTTTAAGGAGAAATTTTTTATTCATAAATTATTGATATAAAGTATGTTTATTAAAAGGTGAGTTAGCTTTATATGTGTTTATTTTAAAGCTTTTACTTACTAGCATGCCTGAGAATAAGATAAGCATTGAAGCAGTCTAAAAACAGTATAGTTTTAATCTTAATATAAGGAAAACTTTTTTAAAATATTTATAAAAATGACTTTATGGATAAGGGTATGAATAACTTTAAGCTTATAATCAATATGAAAAATTAAAAGAATCAAAATATATATAGTTAAGTTACAAACAAGGATTAATAGCAAAAATTAATGGGACTGGATTATATGCTTGCATTTAGCTTTGAAATGTAGATTTATAATAAAATTCAAAAGTTATCTTCACTGTCACTTGATAAACACAAAGATGTTGGTTCAAAGCTAGTTAATATCTCCCAAGTGAAATTTTAGGAGACCAATTAGTCCTTAAATCTTGCATGTATTTTGTCTTAAAATAGAATGTTGCATAATTGAAAGCATTATCTTCATAATTTAAACTGTGATTTTAATAGTAATATATAACGCATCATTAAGAACAACACTCTAATAACCTTTTCACTATAAAATAGATTTTCTATAAACCTGTAATCAAATACTCTATAGAAAAAATTAAAAGTTTATTAAATATTTTGATAATTATCATTAAAAACAAAAAATGTAGCTTTAATTTCCAGTTACCAACACTTTGATAACCAAGAGTCATTTTAATCAATGCAATTGAAAATTTTAAAGTATGATTTATAATGGACCATCTAGTACTAAAAAAGTATGATTTATAATTGACTACAATTAAATAGAGGAAAACAAAGCACATATGGTTAAGGGATAGGCTTCCAAATTTGCATTAATGAATGGGCAAAAGTGCCCTAGTAGTGGAGTTATCTATTGTACAAGCAATCAGAAAAAAAGAAAGGCCTTATGGAAATGGCTCTTGTATCCATCAAGTTTACCATAGAACATGATTTGTACAAGGTTATACACATCTTTATACTTTGTCTTTCATCCTGCATGGATTTACACTGATTTTTGTTATGGAATCCTTTTTGTTTCAAAAACCTGGAGAGGCCCAAGAAACTTTGTCCACACATGCCATGTATGTGGAAATAACCACAATTTCTTATGTAAGGACTGTCATTGGTTCTGAAACGGAAAAATTCTAACCAAAAAGCTAAATTCTAAGTAAGGGTATATCTTCCTGTAGATCAATGAATATTTTAGACTGAATGTACCCCTTAAAATAAAATCAATGTATTATTTATTTTACTAAGCCATTTTCTAATATATTCCTTTACTAGTTTATCAAAAATGAACTCACTCAGTCTTAAACAGCTATTTCAATTTTATAGTATGACATTAATGCTTTCACCTCATGCCTACTTTGTGCTCTGAAAATGCCATAGGAGTAATCAATCTATTTCCTGATGTTGAAGAAGACCTCATTAAAATCCCACATGTAGTCATCTTTGCACTCCCTCAAGGTAACAGTTTAAATAATCTCCATATTTCCCTAGAAAAAGCCCTATCTTTGCAACTACTGTCAAACATTAGGTCATAAATTCCATATTTGTCTTAGCAAAGGCCAGTCTACACCAGACCTTAAGGAAGAAATAATAGATAGAGAAAGCAACAAATTTCATAAACTACTATGCAACCTAAACTTTTGGCAGGGCACTCCAGTCAATACATTATTTTGGATCTGACTTGTCATGGTGTAAGCAGATTATAAGAAGACTTGTCATATAAAAAGGTTTTCAATGCCCAATGAATGGCCCATAATGGCAAGGGCTCATCTGACAAATAACTTAATTTTGGAACGTGCTAGGATTTAGTGAAAAGTAAATCTGTTAAAACATACCAGAGCCCCCATATTACTCCAGAAGGCTGTATTGAGGGAATCTGCAGGTCTTACTGGGGCAACCTACAAGAGCAGGAGAGGTAAGGAGGGTTACAACCCCTCTGAGTTTTGCAGCTGTTGGTTAATGTATATATATATATCTATATAAACATAGAGATGTATATTAAGCGAATCAGATAGCTTTTCTTTCCCATTACTATCACTATTAGTAACATTATTCTCCACAAATTATCCAAATTTGACAATCAACCAGGAAAATGAGCAAACTTGTCCACAACAACACCAGTTGGGCGAAAGTGGCCAGCGCAAAAGGCCTGAAGCCCTCCCAACCCGCTGGGGAAAATGCCCCAGCGGAATATTGACACACCCTCCCACCAAAAAGGGTAAACACAGCGCCGCACCCAGAGTTTTGCAATTTCTGCAAAAAATGGGCGCATATACCAAAATAGAACACTTCCAACCCCTGTACTCCCTTGAGCATGGCCTTAGAATTATGGTTGGCAATACTTCCCTCGAATCATGGGAAAAGATGGGGGAGGCCTTCTCCATGACTTTCCCAAACACCATCTTAGTAAATTATAAAATTTACATAGAGGATGGGTGGACGTTGGGTTCATGTCCACAGAGGAAGCGGCAGAAGCAGCAAAAGTTGTATTCTCCATAAAAAATTAACAATGAAGACCACACCATCTGCATGGTGCACACATGATGGAATGAGGCAAATGACATATTCATCATATTTGACTGACTCCCGAGCACCGTGCACCATGATATCCTCAAGGATGAGCTCCGCGGGGGCCTCAAAGGTTATGGCATAATCAAACAGTTTGAATTTGAGAAATTCCCCCTCCTGCCCCACCTGTGTACAGGAAAGGCAATAGTCATTATAGAACCTGATCAGGACATGGTAGAGGATATCACCCTCATTCCACGCATGGCGACCATCAACCTCCCCAATGGCAGCGCATCTTGCCCCTTCCACATCACACCAGAACACACCCCACCTATCTGCAACTTCTGCTCAGCTATAGGCCACAAAGACCACGCATGCCCCATCAAGTGCAGGATTGAAGCACCGGAATTTTGTGAGGACAATATGGACAAAACAAGCCCAACTTTCAGCAAAATTAATGACTCCACTTTTGCCTTCTATTGGGGCAAAAGAGCTGACATCGCTTTGGTTGAGCCCATTTTGTGCAAGGACCATCATTGCACACAGACTTCCCGCAAGCAGGCTGCAAGTTCCACCAAGACCCAAGCTCACACCACGATTTCCTCAGAACAGATTCAGGTGGATGTCATGGCAACGCAGCGGAATAACCAATCAGATCCCCCACATATAACCCAGCAAAACCAAAATGATGACTTTTTGGACACAACCAATCAAACACCTCCAATCGCGCTGGGGAAAATCCACCATGCACCACTGTGGATCCTCCCAGCCAATCACATGTGATCAGTGATGGTATGGTTCATGCGCATGATATGGAAGACCATTTCAGCCAATCACAATGTGACAACACTCATGCACAAAACCCAATCACCCCAACACCTAGTTTCTGCCCATTAAACCCACAGGCAAGCGGCAAAAAAAATTTTGCTGATGGGGCACAAGCCAACCCACGCCAGACCCAAACTCTAGGGAGTAATCTGAGCCAGAAGAAACTGAACAAAACCAGTACTACAACTGCCAACCAACACGCTGGAACCAATCTGGCTAATTGGCCCCAAACTTGCAGTATGACCCACGATTAGGAACTGGGTGACCTCAGTGGGTCGCCCCAGCGTTCCTGATATGCAGACTACCGCAATCACCACGGGGATGTTCAACATCGTGGGAGCCAAGGCCCCCACATCCTGGGCCAAAAAAATGGCTTTCCTGCACAATATCCCCATGGACATCTTGGCCGTCCAAGAACCCCACTGTCCACCGGGGGAGGAGGAGTCATGGTCAACCATGCTCCTTCCAGCCAAATCCTTTTGGATGTACCACTGTGGGGTGGTAATTCAAACTAACCGTAATCCTCCAGTAAATATCTGAAGCACATTCTCCCACCTGGAGGAACAGCTGCTTCTAGTGGATCTTGAGTGAAATGGAGAAACTTTCGCTGTGGTGTGTGTGTATGCCCCAAATGATCCAAAAGACTGCCAAAGTTTTTTCTCCAATATCCTCTCAATCCCTTTCCCCAAGGCAACGTTTTTCGCGGGAGATTTCAACTGCTGGCTTAACACCATAACTGACCACTGGCCCAAGTCTAAGGCTATACCCCATGGCCACATGGAACTATGCATACTAAAAGCAACGCTGGGCCTGTGCGACACCATTCCCAAACAAGCCCCCACCCTGGCCAACATGATGATGCCCCACTACAACAATAACCAGCTGGTCTCAATGACCCTGATTGACCTGATGCTCGCCCCTATAAACTTCCGTCACTAGGTATCAGATTTTACAACAACAATTATCCCTTTCTCCAACCACCGGATGGTCTTGATAGCATTATCATCCTCAGAAAAATACCATAAGTCACCAACCTGGCACAGAGTTCACCCAAGTACCATCCATCTTCCAGAGCTTAAACTTTGGATAAAGATGGTGCTAACAACGCAGCAGGAAATATGACCACCCAATGGGAACCCTATTGCCGAGTGGGAAATATACAAGGCTTGAGCAACCATGAAAGCCTGCCACCTGAACTCCAGAAAAACAGCCGCGATGTCTGTGACAATCAACAAGGCTATCAGACAGCTTCAGCACTTAGAAAACAACTCACCTCACAAGGGATACAGCCCCCAGTGGGGCCGCCTGTGGTTCCAGCTATCTACACAGGTAAACTCCCTCTTTAGAAAACACCAGCACTACACCAAAGTATGCTACAAATCAAAATACATCCTATCTGGCGAAACTCACATGGCCCAATTCTTCCACCGTTTTAAACCAATTTCAACTTCGGTGACTTGCACACAGGTCTGCCGAGCAGATGACACACTGGCATCCACACCATCCAAAATATCAGCCGCATACACCAATTTTACACTGACCTGTACATGGCAGATTTCGCATCACCTAGAGAAATTGGAAAATTTTCATCATCTGCTGATATTAACATTATAGCTGATCAACCAGACCTTGTCGCACCCATCACTCAAGATGAACTATGGGAGGTAATAAGATCAACTATGTGCAACAAGTGCCCTGGGCCTGATGGCCTACCATATGAATTTATCAAAAAATATTTTGACTATATTGCACCAATACTACTGGCAGATTATGAACAAGTGCCTGGAGGACACAACCCTTCTACCTGGCGGCCAAGACGCATATGTGGTCACACTCTTCAAAAAAGGAGACCAGGCAGACCTAAACAACTGTCGTCCAATCTCTCTCACCAATAATGACATCAAAATACTAACTAAGATCTTAGCTATGCGTCTGGGTTGCATTGCTCAGACAGCCCTCTCCCCACATCAGTTTGGCTTCATCCCAAATCGCTCAATTTGGAATAACATCCACACATTTACCAACATCTGCCAAGCTAACCCCACAGGCGCCCTTGCTTTCCTGGACCAAAAGAAAGCATATGACTGAGTGCACTGGGGTTACCTAGAACAGTGTATAAAGGCTTTCAACCTACCACCCCGCTTTATAAACTGGGCGATCCTCCTAACGCGCTCAGCCAGGTTTGCAATCAGAGGCCCAGGTTTCCTAACTGACACCATCACCCCCCAAAGGGGCCTCAAACAAGGTGACCCGCTTAGCCCCCTACTATATAATTTTACCCTTGACCCTCTCCTCCGCATTGTAAACTCAAAGCTCACTGGAATCAGGTTGGAGGGACAACTACCAACCAAAATGCTCACCTTTGCTGATGACTGCGCTGTTGGAGTCTCAGGCAATAGGGATGCCAGGGCGATTGAGCGCATTATTCACCAGTATAAGTCAGTGAGTAACGCCATGCTGAACAAACAGAAAACAGAGGTAATTGTTATGGGCAAATTCAGTTTGAACTGGGCCTCACCCTCCCACCACCACACAAACCAACCAACCACAAATCCAACCACCCAACAACAATCAAAGCCAGTAAAACCACTATGTTTACCCTTTGCACACCACCCCGCCACCAACCAAGTCCATCATCTGGGCATATGGCTCAAAGCTGGTGGATATGCACTTGACACCATTGAAACCAACATTTTGGACAAAATCACAATAAAGAATGACATGTATGCAAAGGAGTAAAGCTAGTTTAACTGAAAGAGTTGTGTTAGCCAACTCCCTGATCTTGTCAAAGTTATGATTTGCTGCCCACGCGGTTCCCTTCTCCGCCAACTTTACCAACGCAGTCTACAAGCTCCTGCAGAACTGGCTGTGGTCTGGTTACCGCGCACCTGTCAGGCTGGAGACCATGTATGGCCCACGGAA
Organism: Massospora cicadina; assembly: GCA_022478985.1. Lineage (NCBI taxonomy): Eukaryota > Fungi > Entomophthoromycota > Entomophthoromycetes > Entomophthorales > Entomophthoraceae > Massospora > Massospora cicadina. The sequence goes on from JAKSZP010007502.1 coordinate 6,407, forward strand.
GAAAGGTGGGATGGGCTGCTCAACTTCACGGAACGAGCAATGCAAATCCTTGGCTCATGGGTAGCTCTCACAACGTCACCCAACCCACCATCCCCCCACTGGGCTAAGGCAGCCCAAACCAACTTCGCAAGGGCACTACATCTGAGGCCCCCCTCCAACCCTGCAACTTTAATGATGTACCTTGCAACACATCCAACCGCCATTGGACTGCACAACACCAACCAATATTTCAAACGCATCCTGTACAACCTAAGACAAGGGGATTGGAGCTTCTCCTATGCACAGCAATCCGAAGACATTCACCCTCAAACTGATTACATTCAACTCCACAGGGGACAAATGGTGACTAACACGCCTGCCACACTACCATCCTTTCCTCTATCCCAGATTGACTACCTAGACTACCAAGACGCCCCATATGACTTGCGCACCCAAAAGCAGGTGTGGGACCTCGTCACCTGCCCCCTATTATCCCCACAAGTGTGCTCCACAGTGTGGTGCTACATGCGCCATATGTTTAGAACAGCCGACCGCACCTTCTCAGTGTTCAAGACATGCGCCATCTGCGGCGGACCCAACACACTAGCACACCGCCTGGAAGAGTGCCCGCCGTCCACGCATATCTGGGCCAACGTGGTGCACTTGTTTCAACAATCACCATCAACTAAATTCCAACTATCCCGCAATATCCTGGCACTCAACGTAGCCTCGCCTATCCCCCAGACGCCAAGGGCTCTAATTGTGAGTATTGCAATATGGTCCATTCACACAATTACCCTCGAGCTTTCAATGGGATCCTCCACAATTTCAAACCAAGCCATCGTCAGGTTCCACAGCCATTTGGCCGACCACTTCCAAGCCTGGCTGTTTGGATCACTCCAACACAAATGGAAGAAATGGATGGGCAACTGGATTCCAATCTGGTTCCTTCGTTATGACATTGAAAACCTCAAAGTCTTCATAGGCGGTACACCCTACTAGCCCCTGAGCTGTCATGCCACTTAAGGTTAGTCATCCACCACCCGTGGCTCCTAGCCACACCCAAGTGTTCCAAGTCATATCTTTTGAGTTCCATTGTTTCGCGCTCTCTTCCCTCTCCTGTTTTCCGTTTTCCTCTTCCCTACATATTGGATGTGTCTGTCCCCTGGTCAGCCATCCTTGAATAAATAAAAATATATTAAGCGAATCATACCAAATTGGTGGCAGATTGGCATAGTATACTAAAATAATAAGTCTATATGGAATGCATGCTTGACAAGCGGGTGGAATCTGTGATACACAATCTTTATAACTTGTTTACAGCGCAGAAACTAATGGATCAGTTGATAATGCCATCCACTCCATGAACATTATTGATCCTTTGTGGATGGTCGCTTGCATTGCCAGATAAAACTGGTAAAACAAGAAAGATGTGGAGGGAATATTTCACAGAAGGCAAACTAAAGAAGATAGGTTTTTTTGAAAAGATAAATAAGAAAATAAACTAGCAACCTACTCTAAGAAGGAAGGTTGCCTTTGAAGCAGGGGTAGGAGAGAATTAGAAGGGAGCGTAGGAACTTTCATACACCTAAGCCTCTGCGCAAACCCACTAATTGGCGGGTCAGGAAGAGTGATACAAGTGAAAGAGATGCTTTGCTGGGCTCAGTTCACATAATGAAATTTTTGATAGCACGAACTCTGGATCAGAAAATAATTTAAAGGGATGCTACTGGTCTTGGACGAATTTATCTGGACTAGTAATACCTTGCCACCAGTTTTGCAAGAGCCCATCCCATATATGTAATTAATTAAATGAATATAAGGAGTAAATTTGATGATCTTTGAGTTCAAGCCATAATATGTACCACTAATAGAAACATGACCTGACTTATCAGGCGTGATAAGGCTTATATGTGGGTTTAAAGGGATTGTGCCATTTCTTAACTATCAGCGGTAGTCAAGCTCTGATTGTTAATAAGCCTTAGGGTCCTGACATAGACCCCTAGACTGACCACCTCCATGCACGCCCCCTAAATCATTATAACAAGGTAGAAGAGGGATAGGGGCAGAGCTGTAGGATCTTTAGAATTCCAGGGCATTAATCCAAAGCTCATCTACCGCATGAGCAAGGTCTCTGTTGTGAGAGAGGGACTCTACTGGAGGCTAAGGCCCTTTCTTACGCCTGTATGTAAATTATTCACAATTTAGATAGAGGGGCTGTTCATATAGACTTACATTATCCTTTCATTTGATAACAGGATACATTTCTCTTGAAACATGGCAGGGGCGTATTATCTTTACCTCTCAGAGCTTAATGGTGAGGAGGGCTACAACTTTATGTGGTTCAGGGGCCTCAGGGTGGGAGGCGTAAAACTCTTCCAAAAATTACCTACACTTAATGCAACTTTTCTCGCTCAACCAACTTTTTATATGAAGGCTAACCCTTCCAGCCCACCAGGTACAGTATAGAGCTATGCAATTTCCTCAAGGACAAGATTGTCTCTACCTCTGCCTCCTGGAAATCATCTATCATGATGGATGCAGGCAATGCGGGCAAGGAGCCCCTAAAGGGAGACAACTGGGACACGTGGAACACGTTGTGTTTTTTCCAATGGGAGGGAAGCTTGATATGAAAGGCGCCATTTCCCAAGTCCTTCAGCACTTCAAAAATAATAGAGAATTTGCTCACCAACTTTTAGGGTGGGACTTATATCCAAATGTTGGGTTGCAACACAGTTAGGGATCCTTCTTTAAGCTCATGGCTCAGTTGGTTCTTTCATTCCACATTTTTTTAACTTTTCACCACCTTTGACAGGTGCTCTTACATGAGGTTGTGGGTCTTTCATATAAGTTTGAGAGTTCCTATGTTTCTGGAACTGTGGAAGTAATGCAGGTGCCAATCTGGAATGAAGGGTTATATCTAAATTCACATAAAGAGGGAGTTATTGATGGATGAATGGAGAGCATTGTTATATGCAAATGTGCCAGGGGAAGGTCTGATGCCCATGTGTCATGACTGGCAGGGGCATAACAGCAGACGTACTGTTCCAAGGTTTGGTTCACTCTTTTAGTTTGATCTTACAAATTGGGTGTGAATGAAGTTGACTGGCAGGACTTTAAACGGAAGTGGCCAAGAAGTTCAGTACAGAATCTGGAAGAGACCAAGAAGCGAAGTCCGTAATCTGAAAATAAATTGGGGTCTGAGGTCGCTTACTATCAACTTGGTGAGCAGAACATAGAGAATACATGCATCAAAAACATGGCCATAGTTTCCTCAGGAGTAATCATTGTGTTGAAATGAATGATAAGTGCAAACTTGGTAAGTCAAACAACGACCACTATGATTGCATATAGACTTTTATAGAGAGGCAAATACACAATAAAATTGACAGATAATGAGGTCCAGAGGCCTTTCCTGTCACAACGGATTCAAGAGGCCATTTTTCCCGGATCTATGAGATTTATAATTTCACACACTACACAACGAGAAAACCACAAGAGTATCTCCTTGGAGGTTCCTAGCCAGATATATGTCCTTTTAACCAATTAACCAAATTTTTTGGACTCAGGGTGGCCTACGGTTGAGGGATTATAATGCTCTTAAATCTACTGGTCATGGAGGGTTGAAGGAACCCAAACTTGGTACCTGGAGAAGATTACCCTATCCTTGAGGGTATTTTGGGTTCACTTATAGGATTTGGATTCTTAGGCCACTATATGAGGCAGTCCCCTCTGGGGAGGTTAGCTGGGTGGCAAGAATTTTGGTTGAGGAGAGGTGCGTCCACGAGCAAGCTGGCAAAAGAAACTGAAAATGGGGCAGCATCAGGATTTGAAAGTCAGGGGCAACGGTAGTTAGGTCAAGGTTTTAGTCTATATTAGGGTTCTTGGCAGAGTTTTAATAAGCATGTCTGGAAAGACATCTGAGGACCCTTTGATAAATGCATACTTAGAGCTAAAGTTGCATGAATCATGGCAAGTGTGGGACTAGTGGTGGACGAGCTTTTGGGGGTTTCCATAATACATCAGAGACTAGTGGTCATTTTTCATAATAATCACATGCTAGTACCTGGATGAGGTATTTTCAGTAAGTTAGCGCTCACGATATGGTTGCCAGGCTTATGTCATAGTTATGATCAGACTTTCTCAGTGGATGAAAACAAAGGGAAAAGTATGAAACTGGATGCTCAAACCCATCATGATATTGGAGAAGAACTACACCCATGGCAACTGAAGATGCGTTACATGCCACAATTAAGGGATTAAAAGTATCTTTGCCCTTGAGGACTGGCGTAGTAATGACTTCTATGATGGTTTAAATGCTAGTTGACATTCATTTATTCACAAGAAAGGGGTATTCTTGCCAGCCAGAGAATGAAGGAGTGTCACAAGTTAAGCAAGGGCGGGAAGAACCTTTTGAGGAGACAACATCCTGAGAAAACTTTGAAGCTCTTTTTGGGTAGTTGGGGCTAACCATGACTGGTTAGCTTCCAACTTACATAAGAGTACCGCATAACCATCTATCAAAACTACATTCCCTAGGAAAAGTACTTACTCATAAAAAATTACATTTATAGGGCTTCACAAAAAGCTCAGCCCTGTGGATGGCAGCCATCGATGCTACAAATGTTTTGCATGTTGATACTGGGTTGGCGAATGGATCAGTAGTCATCAATATATACAACAGCTCTTGAAAAGTGAAGATCGCTTAGCACATCAATAATGAGACGCTGAAAGGTCGCTGGGCATTTTTAAACTAAAAGTATCCCTTTAAATCGGAAGATTACCCATATTTTTCTGGATGGTTGTAATCCACTCCTGAACATGATTGACTCTTAATAATTGAAGTTATTCACCTGATCAAGCTTTGAGAATACCCGTGACTTTGTAATCGCCTGAGCAATTGATTGTTCCAGTGGGAGGGGTAATAGTCTGGAACTTGTACATTATTTACTTGCACATAATCAATGCAGGGGCGCAGGGATCAATATGACTTCTGAGCAAAGGAAACGGGAGAAGAAAGGGGGAGGACTTCTTAACAATCCAACCATTAGCAACATTTCATCCAGCAATATCTTAGAAGCTTTGTCCTCTTCCTTTGCGTAAGGGTATAAATGGCAGTCTATCTTGACTTTGTGTACCATCAATTGAAATGTCAGGTCATACTCTAATTGATGTGGGAGACTGGTAGCCAAGCCCAAATCAAAACATTTTTGTATGTGGCGATAAATGAAGGGAAGTTTGTTGGAAGGACCCTGGGGACAGGGGCAGGAGGTAAAATGGATCTCAGGGAGGTCTCAGGTGGTAGGGTATTTTTGGTGGGAATGTACTGAGTTCACTAATGATAAAGGAGAAGAATTTAATTTCAACTTGATATACACTTATTGACGACGCCACCAGCCTACACTAATAGATACAGGGAGTAACAGATCAGGAATTGGTGAAAAGTAGTCGCAGAAGCAATGCACAAAGAACTGTACTGGTTGTTGCACAGTGTGCACTTCATGGGTTATGATGATGCGCAAATATTGGGGCGCCACATCAGTATTCAGGTCGAGGGCCTAAGCAATTCTAAGATCTATAAGATTTCCAGCCGCCCCTGTGACCAGGAGGTCCTGAATAGTGACCTTATGTGACCATGAACGGAAAGTAATTGGAGAAATGTGAAAACTATTCCTAATCTTCATTGGTGGAAGCTGTTAGCAAAAGAGAAGCGGTAGTAGGAGAGGGAACCAATGTAAGAATTGTTCTATTATAACTGGCAGATGATGTTGCTTCCTTCCCTCAAGAAGATTTGTTAGCTCTACCTGATAGATGACCAGAAAAGATTATAGGGTGTAAACTACTAAGTTTGGTCCTCTCAACTACCCATGTAGTGAGCACAAAATGTAAATTTTTCAAGTCAAACGTATAGGCTCAAATGTGTGCTTTGTATATATTGTTGATAATAGATATGTAGGTTGATAATAGTATGAAGACTATTTTCCAAGTTTAATCACATGACCAAATTGAGTATTGTCTCCAACGCTAAACTGGTGCTAACGATCCTCCTTCTACACTTGAAGCTAATTATGAGCTAAGAGAACTTAACCCTACCTCAAAATGGAACTTGTTTATGGATCTTAACCTATTAATAGTAGGTTCAGTAGTTTCAAGGAACTTTTCCTTTCTTTTCTTCACGCAGGAGCCAGGGAGAACTTGAAAAGCAATATCTAGACAAAGTATCACTATCCTTCAACTCTAATCCCAAGAGAAAAAAAATACCAAATAGTTAACAGGCTAGATATCTATGAGACTTTTTGATTCTTCATTAACTAAAAACCAAGGGAAAATATAGGGGGATTTGGTGACCAACTTTTCCACTAGCACCCCAATGGGATAAGGAACCTGTCGTTGATGGATTAACCCTTTGGGGTCATCTCAAACAAAGATCTTCCTTATCTATTTAATTGGATTCCACCATCAACTAGAACATGATCCCTTCTGGGTTCTATCAGAGACTGTGTCCCAAACCTTTACTGAACCCCAGAAGATTATCCTTTTAAGCTAGAAACCTGCTTAGGTAATGGGAATTTTTAACCATTAACAGCTAGTCACATTACCAAAAGGCTAACTCACAAGTTGCTATCAGAAGCGTTATCAACGCTCAGCAACTAAAGATATACCCTTAATCAATGTAATGGACGGAAAAACCCCAGTTCCAACCACCATATAATTGAACAATACTTCAATGCACCAACAGTCAACCAAAGCAGCCTAACCGAGTAGGAATAGGTTTGGGGCACCGACAAGCAGCCAAACATTCACCTACTATTGGTTGGTTATGCCAAATCCTCTGGGAGAATAGGTCCAAAACCAACCTACATGGAAAACTCTTCGATGAGGGAAAAGACCAAGAGTTAAACGAGGTACATGAACCCCAAAACAACCTTTATAATATTCTGGATGATAAAATGACCTGCTGACCAGAGCTCATCTGGTGCGCAACTGACAATGCTCCCCAGGAAAGGGACATGCTAGGGTGAAATTTCTGAAGTAAACTTCGGAATTGGCAGATGCGCCTTATAAAGGCAGTGCTTCAGGGCCTCACCCAAGATATTGATTAGGCTCGCACAAGCCTAATATATGACTCAGATGAGGCACAACCCAACACCCAAAGCGACCAAACCATAAAAATTCTTATAAATGATCTGACTCGGATTCAGAAAATCCTAATATGAGTCAGAATGTAACAAATGGGATAAACCCATCTGTTATATCACCCCCACTAAAGGAAGGCCCCTCCCCAAAGAGGGGCCCCACAGTGGAAGGTCGCCATGATGAGGGCTTCCTGGGGTGAGTTGCCTTGAGCCCCTGAAAAATTAGCCCGATAAACTCCAGGCCCCTCAAGAAAAAAACAAATGACAAGGGTTAATCGGGACTGGCTGCCAGAATCAGTCCACCCAGCATGAGGATGCACGCCCAGCACGTGGCTGTGTTGCGCCCCCTCCCAGGCTCCCATTGGCGATGGTCTTCCCATCCTGACTGGGAAGGCGCTTTTGCCAAGAAAACGCGAGAGGGTCGCACAGTTCAGCGTGGCTGAATGGCCCCAGCCTGAGACTGCACGCCCAGCACTCAGCTGCATTGCGCCCCCTCCCAAGCTTCCGTTGGCGATGGTCTTCCCATCCCAAATGGGAAGGTGCTTTCACCAAGAAAATGTGAGAAGGGTGCGTAGTGCAGCGCAGCTGGACGTCTGACCCCTTTCCAGGTGGACCATCCGCAGTTGAGGGAGCCCTGCTGGGGCAGGTCCCCTTGGTGCCGCCAAATCCCTGGTGGGTGGAAGGGCCCACTGGGAAATTAAACTGATGGTCACATCAGATTCAGGGTTGGCCATCAATCACTGGCTCCCACCGGTGCTGGTTCCTTGACAACTAGGACCAAGTGACCACTGAGGTCGGACCAAACTGAGGATTGGCAGCATGCAGCGCACAACGACTTTGAAAAAAATGTAAGGGATGGAAAAACCCCATTTCTGACTGCCATATAATTGAACAATACTTTGGTGCACCGACAGTCAACTGAAACAGCCTAACTGAGTAGGGAGAGGTTTGGGGCACCAACAAGCAGCCAAACATTCACTTACTATTGGTTGGTTATGCCAAAATCTCTGGGGGAATTGGTCCAAAACCAACCTACTCGGAAAACTCCTTGATGAGGGAAAAAACCAACAGGTAAGTGAGGTACGTAAACCCTGAAACAACCTTTATTTTATTCTGAATGATAAAATGACCCGCTGACCAGAGCTCATCTGGGGAGCAACTGACAATGCTCCTCAGGAAAGGGACATGCTAGGGTGAAAATTCCAAAGTAAACTTCAGAATGGGCAGGCGCGCCATATAAAGGCAGCGCTTTGGGGGCCTCACCTGAGCTATTGATTAAGCTCATACAAGCCTATTCTACAACTCAGGTGAGGCACAACCCAACACTCAAAGCGACCAAAACATAAAAATTCTTATAAATGATCTGACTCGGATTCAGAAAATCCTAATATGAGTCAGAATGTAACAAACGGGATAAACCTGTCCATTACACTATCAATATAGTCAGTACAAAGTTGGTTAAAAAGCTGAAAATTGCACCTTATGTTGCCCATTGTCAGAAATATGGAACAGCTGGAACGCATACAACTAAATCGTTGGGTGCCTACAGTACCCTACCACTCAGATTTGGATCCATTGTAGTAACAGCACCTGCCATAGTGTTGCCAAATACAAACTATGATATCCTAATTGGGACTGATTTTCTAAGAAGATATGGAGCTGTTACCAATCATAAGGATGATACTCTCACCATTCTTGGCCAGGCTATTCTACTTTACTATAACTGGGATAGGGCAGTTGAGAAAAAGAAATCTAGCCTATTTATAAATCTGGCCTACAAAGATGGATTCATCCCAATTGACTATTCCAATGCTCAGTCAAAGATAAAACCACTACCCACACATATTGATGAGTCAGAATGGCATTCCACTTCGATCAAATCAGACCATCACTATACCATCTGGAGAACAAGTAATCATCCCAACAGGACTAAAATTAATATCCTGGAAGGACTTTATGGTGAAGTATATCAACCATGATCTAAATCTCAATTTGAACCAAACATTGCCCTTGGTATTATCATTCCAGGCCACAGAGTCTTACATATCTTATGTGCAAACCTGCATAATCAGCCCATCTCCATCAGGCGACATCAAACGATAACTTTTCTGCATCTGTTCCCTACCACGGAAATTCACTCATTCCATGAGTTCAGAACTTTTGTCAAATTAGGGCTCCCCAAAGAGGACCAACTCAGCATAAATAAGGTTGTCCCTATGGCTGATTTAAGTAACCTGAACAACTCTGAAAAAAGCCAAGCTCAGGGGTTATTCTCCAAATATCAGGAAATATTCACATAAGATGATTTCTAACTTGGGATGTGCTAATGGTGTCCCCACAAAATTGATACTGGAGATCATAAACCTATTCAATTATGCCTGATTAGATGTTTAAAATAATCAGAAGAAACAGTATCCAAGGAGATTAAGGAACTCCTCGATTTTGGCATGCTAGTCCCTTCAAAAAGTCCATGGGCAGCCCCAATTTTAATAGTGAAGAAAAAGGATTGAAGCAAGCGAGTAGTCATTGATTATTAGAAGTTAAACAACATAACAAAGAAGGACTCATACCCACTGCCATGAATTGACAACGCCTTGGATAGGCTAGGGGCGCAAAGTTCTTCTCAGCAATGGACCTTATCAGTGGATATCAGCAAATAGATCTTCTCAAAAAGGAGCGCGAGAATTATGCAATTATAACCCAAGATGGCCTATTCCAGATGACGAGAATGCCTCAGGGGCTCTGCAACTGCCTGGCTACAATCCAACGAGCAATGGACACAATCCTGGGAGAAAAGAAATTGTCATATGTACTAGTGTACCTTGATGATAGCAACATTTTAAGCTGCACTTTTGACAACCATCTGGAACACTTAGAGGAGGATTTCAGAAGGCTAGCTACTGCAAACTTGAAAATCAAGCTCAGAAAATGCCAGTTTTTCAAAGAGTAACTGGAATAACTTGGATTTGTGATTGATAAAGTGGGTCTTCGGCCACAACCCTTTAAGTTGGATGCCATCTCCAAAATGAAATGGCCCAAATACAAGCGCAATATTAAGTATTCCTAGGCATGATTAAGTACTATCACTGATTTATCGCCAACTTTGCACAACTTGGAGAGCCACTTTTCTATCTGCTTAAAGATAAGGTCCTATTTAACTGGACTCCAGCTTGCCAGGATGCAATTGACCATCTCTGATCGCCCTATTAAGCGTGCCAGTTCTTTGATACCTTGAGTTTGATTGCGAATTTATTATCCAAACTAATGCGTCCCAAACAGTAGTGGGGGCCGTGTTATCCTAAGTTGGAGAAGACGGTAAAGAACACCCAGTTGCCTTTGCTAGTCGGACCTTTAACGTTCATGAAAGGAACTACACAGCAATGGAACGAGAATGCTTAGCCATCATATATGCTTGCAAGAAATTCAAGGTCTACCTTCATGGCACTCATTTCAAAGTTGTTACTAGTCATGCTTCCCTAAGATTGTTAAACAACTTAAGAGAACCTGAGGGCTAATTAGCCCACTGGGCAATAAAGCTTCAAGCTTATGACTACACCATTGAGCATCAAGCTGGGGCAAAACACCAGAACGCCAACTTTCTATCCCAACTACCCACCATCGCAACACTTAGTCAGGCCGCCAATGAGTCATTTATGAAAATGATCAGTGGAGAATATCAAGATGATCCCAAATTCATCCAAAGAATATTATCGGATCTACAAAAAACATAACCATCAAAAACAGAATGCTTTACAAGATCATAGAGGACAAAAAAGTATATTTTCCCAAGACCCTCGGCCTGAACAGACCTAATAATGGCAGCATATAAGGCCATAGGGCATGGCAGATTTAAAAAATGAAAGAGCTTCTGAAGCAATTCTACCATTGGGAGTCAATGCATTTTGACATCCAAGAAATGCTATAATGCTGAGTGGAGTGCCAAGGCGAAAACCATTCCAAAAAGCACATCTTACCAGCTTGTTTGGCCCAACTTTGCCTGGCACACTGTATCTATTGACATTGTTGGCCCACTTCCAACAAGCAATACAAGGGCCAAGTACATTATTGTAGCCATCGACCACTTGACCAAATGGGTCTAGGCCAAAGCCATTTGGGAAGCTGGAGCAGCAACCACCTTCAAGTTTGTACTTGAAAACATCATCCACAAACATGGATGTCTCCAGGTTATTCTGACAAATAACTGAACAAAATTAACGCCAATGTCCTTGCCAAGCTCAACCAACTAATGGGAGTACGAGGTGTGCTTTCTGCTCCCTATCACCCTGAAACTAATGGAACTGTTGAGCGCACAAATGGGACGTTGGTGAACATTATCTGGAAATTAACCTCGGCCAAACCATCCAAATGGAGTACTTATCTAAATTCTGCAGACTTCACCTACAATATCTCCTACCATTCATCAACCAGGATTTCTCCGTTTCAAGTATTATATGGAAGACAACCACCCTATCAACGCTGCTATATTTGGCCCTAGAGGATCTAGGTGAAAACACTTACCCTCTGTATGTTGAGAAGCTTGAGGATGCCTTAATCAAATTACAAGATCAAGCCTTAGACAACAGTTTCGCTGAGAAAAAGGCCTGACATCAAAAGGACTTAGAGAATCGCTACACACTGGCCAAATTTGAAGTTAATGACGAAGTTCTATTTTTGTAACACCCATGGATCAGGCCGATTGCAAAAGTTAGATTGTATCTGGGATGAGACATTCAAAGTGATTGAGAAAACGTCTAAGTTCATATACACAATCAAGGTATTAGGACCAGCCATATATACAACTGAGTCCATGAAAATTTGCTAGGAAGGTTTAATTTTTAAATTTTTAAAATTTTAAATTTATTGCGAGGAAGGCTGACCATGGGATGGACACTTCCAAATTTGACCCAAAAGAGACAAAACTTAGTAACAGGGAAGGCACCCCAGAGAAGCGATGCTAACTCTTGTTGCCAGCGGGAACGCCACTTATGGGGAGGGGGAGGGAACGTGTGAAGGGGCCGTAGCCACAATTGAACATGTGTGGAGGAAAGGGTCTGATTTGATGAACCAAACTGGGAACCAGGATGAGACCAGCTGTCAGCGACAGGGTAGGAGGTATCCAAACATCCACGCCTGAAAGTGGTCCACCAAATGAGACCAAAATCTGTGGACAGCTTCTGGGAGGGTGGTGGTGGAGCCTGTGATGGCATCCAAGACAATTGTGTGGATATTCCACATGGCGATTGCAACCACCAGAGCGCGGAGGGAGTGTGGAAGAGGGGAGGCCATTGATAAAGCAAACATATCTCTTGACATACTGAAGGGATATGTTTGATCCTGGCCCAGAAGACTTTGGACTTCGCGCCATATCACTTTAAAGGTAGGACACTTCTCCAGGCGGTGAAACAGCGTTCCATACTGGCCACACATGATGCAGGATGAGTGTAAAGCATTAGAGCGCTCAGCCATACGGTACACCCGCCTCAGGAAGCGCCACATATGGGAACAGAAATGAGGCTGCAACAGAGGATGGTTTGCGTATTTCCAGATAGTTTTTTTGGGTCTCAATGGAGTAAGGGATGTCCATCATGTCCAGGTAGTCCACCCTGGATAGGACATGGGGCCGTGTGGGGATCACGCCATCTTGGATGGGTAGCCCCTGTACCTCTTGTGTGAACTGAGGAGAGGGGCGGCCTTTCTGGGCTGTGTGTCTGCTAATACGAATTCTCCACTCAGCGCTCCACATGGAGAGGAGGATTCATTTGTAGTGGGTTTTAGTCCCGTGAGGACCTGTGGCTGATGTGTGTGAAGCCAGGCGTTTCATCAGGTAGTGAGGGTTCAATGGATTGTCAAGGCCCAAGGCGTAGGAGAAGTTGGAGTGGGCTACGCGGGACCAGTGTTGGGAGGGGAGCATATGGGCGATAACGGCCGCAATCCAGGTGCCCAGGATCTTGGCAGCATGGGCTTTGAAGTCAAGCAGGCCCATGCCTCCATGATGATGAGGGCCAAACATGACCTCTAGCCGTACTGGTGGTGGGCGGCCTGACCAAAGCCATCCTTGCAGCAGGGCATACAAGGATTTGAAGCAGCTTGGGGAGAAGGGGATGGCGTGGGCTCCAAACCAGACTTTGGAGAGGAGCATAGAGTTGGCTAAAACAACCCTGCCAGTAAGGGAAGTAGGGTGGCTCTGAGGGAGGCGATATGCTTCATCACGTTGTCTAGAATATGACTCTCCATTACTGCTGATGCGTACCCGCCTGCCTCCACCCACACGCCCAGATGGTGGACCAGCCCTATGGTAGGGCGTGGCATGAAGGGGAGCACCAGTGGGGTGGTGTGGGGTGAGCTGGGAGGGCGAGCACGTGTGCGAGCAGATGGGCTGGGCAGGGCACTGGTCGCTGGGGCCCACC
>JAKSZP010007503.1:0-19867 GCA_022478985.1 Massospora cicadina
TTTAGTTAGTCGAGCATAATTGCCAGCTAATCGCCTTATTTGATACTATTTAATGTTGTATTTTTAATTGAGTTTAGGTTTGGTGGAAGCTGCGTTTGCTGCTAAAAAACCATTTAAAGATTGTTGTGGGAGTTTCCAGTGGAAATCTGATGAATCCACATTGAATTGTCTAAAATGGTTCCACCAACTAATTCAGAGCACCGGCAACTCATGCTGAGGATGCTCAAAGTTTAATTAATTACAAATTTATATATGATCAACCAGTGACTTATGCTGAGGATGGATTGACCTAATTTAATATTTGGTGATTAGATGAGCGAATCTGGAGGGAATCACTATGAAGTATGAATGAATAAGTTTACAATCTGATAGAGTTTTGAAATCAAGAGGCTGATGGGTTTTCCAGTATTTGATTGGCCAAAGAGTACTTGGGCGCAGTAGCCCTGAAAGTAGTATATAGTCATTCATCCCCTCCTAATAAACATCTCTCTTGCACCAATCTTACCTTTATTTGATAGTGGCTTATACCCTGTTAGAGAAGGAGTAGATAGGATATGGGATCTCCAATAGGCGCGGGTGATCACACCTGGAGTGGCTGGCGCTGCCAGCTCCCATATCTCTTCCTTATGAGGAAACGGTGGGAACCTGGCCAGCTGGCTACCAGTGGATGTGCTGACTGGGCGCCAACATTGTAGGGTGCAGCGCGGGAGTGCCATAGCTGCCCAAAAAGGGGGATGGATTTGCCAGGGCACACGCCGAGGATGCCTGGGGCTAAAGGCGAAGCTGTTGGTGGTTAGTTGGTGGGTTGGACGCAGGACTTGTAGGGGTTGGTATGCCAATAAAGGCAAAATGTCAAAGGGCCACCAGTCTTCATAATGGTTGGCCTGGCACACTAGCGGAGTCCATGGTTAATTTTGTGACAGGGCCTTGGTTTACATTCTCCAAAAACTGGCCTCCTCTGATCCTCTTCACTGGGATCAATATCTATATAGTTCTCTTATAGCCTACTAGATTAGCTATCACCAGTTTTTAAAAATGTCTCCATTCTGTGTCTTGTACGGGAAGGAACCAGACATACCTGCCCTCTTAGCTAAGAATGTATTCTCTTCTAGAGTTGAGGAACCAGAAAGAGTTATGAGAGGATTGGCTCAGCGCATAATTCAACTCCAATCCGAAGCTATGACCAATTTAGAAAAAATAGTGACAAAAGAGGGGCAGGCTGCAAATGAGTTCTGAACCCCTTACCTACCTTCCAAGTATCTGACATGGTGCTGTACTACCATACCCGCATCACACCTAGAAGCGGTAAGATTGGATCAATTTGGGAGGGTCCCTTCACCATCATTTACAAGAGAGGAAACGAGTACTCCATCAAAAATCTAGCTACTGGTATCACAATTAATCGTGTACATGGCTGTTTCCTATGCTATATTCTCCCCCCCAACATTCTTAAGGGGTGATGACAAACATTTGCCCTTGCAGCTGAAAACTAAGAATGTTTTATGTCAAATTCAGCTGAAAAGGGGAAATGTCAGCCATTTGCAATTCTCATATGCCCTTAAGAGCGAATTTAATGTAAAAGTCAATGATATCAGCCATAGGACCCTGGCTGATTCATGGTGGAACCCCATTAATTGGGGTAATACCATTACAACACCTGACTGGGTGATTAATGAAAAAAGAATGGTTGAATTTTACTGACCACTCAATGGACCATGGGGCAACCATCAGAAGGCATGCCTCCATCCTCCACTAGGTCCTTCCAAGCGCCTTTGCGGGAACCACCCCCTTTTATAAGGGTGGAGGAGGTCCCCCAAAGTGAAAGTATTTTATTCAACAGTAATTGGGTAAAATACATTGAACATTACTGCATGGGCACATTCTGCCCCAAAACCCCAACTTTCATTTTATAAAAAATTAACCCACAATCTGATAGAATTAAAAACCCATGTTTCCTAATTTGGAAGCATCAAAGCTATTCTGAAACTATCATCAAATTCCCCTCAACCCTCGAAATCAGTTTAAATATGGATCAGGTGGATATCAGGGGGATTGCTGTTTCATTTTCTACCCCGCGCTCCTAATAAAAACCTTATAAACCCAAGTTTTTATTAGCATTAAATTTATATTTTTATTAAAGCTTTTGTGGGATCCAGCGGCATAAGCACCAGAGAGCTGGATTCCTACACTGATTTTCAGTTCATGGACTTATCTCACTAGTCATTCCATGTCTGAGCTAAGTGAGTGCAAACCAATGCAATCTGCTTCACATTCCATTTTCAGAAATAAAATTTCTTTGATTAAATCTTCCTACTAAACTTTTCTCTCCCATTTCAATCACTTTTGCAACTCATTCAATTCAAGTCTGAATTTAGTTTGATAATCTCACAGAGGAGATTAGTTGGCGCCCATGTCAGGGAGCAGTTGGGCAAGTAAGGTAAAAGGCACAGGTGTTAGGCCTGCGACTTCCAATGTTCGCAAAGGCCCCGGAGAAACTGGCAGATTAGATAAAAATAAAAAACTGGCAGTTACTATTTCCCCAGAAATCCTTGCTTGGCAGGCGCAATGTAACCAGTACATCAACACGTCACACTCTCAACCACTCTCATCGGTGGAATATGGAGTCCAAGTGTTCCTGGATATTCAACAAACAGTGTTGTGGGAAAAATTTTGTGGGGATGTGCAACCTCATCTCCTGACTGCGGTGTATGTTGCACCTCACTCCATGTCATGCGGTTGGCTGGATCTCAGTTCCAAAAACAAGGAGGCAGCAGATGAAGCTGCTGCAGTGCGCGTAGTGATTGACCTCCCCAAAGGGCAGCAGGTCATCAAAACCAAGCGCACCAGATGGACAAAATCCAACCAAATTTTCCTCACGTTTGATTTTTTGGCTCCTACAGTCAAGCGTGCCATTCTGGAGCAGCACCTGAAAGCTGGTCTCAGCATATATGGCGAAATACAATCCTTCAAGATGCAATGCTTTACGCTGATGCCAAACCTGTGCACCATCAAAGCCATTGCAGTTCTGACCCCAGCCAAGGAGATTGCGAGGGACCTAACCCAGATCCTGCACTCCACTTTTATTAATATCAAAGGGCATACCACCCACCCTTTCTGGGTAACCATAGACAGCACACCCCCCATCTGCTCCCACTGTGATGCCTTTGGCCATAGGGCACATGCATGCCCCACCAAGGAGGGCATCACAATCCAAGAGAACCCCTCAGCAGCCATGACCAATGGGGAGGCTCACTATGAACCAACCACCAGTACCAAAGAGGCCTTCCTGTGGGGAGCACAAGGCTGCTACTTACTAGTAAATCCTGTCTCCCCTCAAGAGCGAAAGAGGGCCAAACAGGCCCGCAGGGCCGCGGCCAAGGATGCAGTCAAGGTTGCCTCTGCTATCCCACACTCTCAACGCCAGGAGGACATTGAAACCTTTGCAGCGGAAGCAAATTGGGAATCCCTCAACCAATCAGATTGGGATGCCCAAGCTGATTGGGCCACCCAATCTGAGGATCAGATGCACGATTCAATCTCACCCAACCTTTGCAACCAAGCCCTGACTGGAACCGCTTTGGTCTCCAACCTACCTGAAAAAAATTTTGACCTGATCGTTGGTGCACTGAACTCGTTTGCACTGCAAAAACATGTTTGACAGCGGGGAAACCAAAAGCGAAGGCAAAAGCCAACGTGAACCTGTCTGCTAATATTAACAAATCTTCCAATAGCATTGCTGCAAACACCCGCGCCACCGTGAAGGCCTGTGGGGATACAGAGGAGGCTGGTGGGCCAGGGTGCCCACCCCCTCACACCTAAGGTGTGATGAGGGAAGCCTTCACTTTAGGGATGTTGAAAATTGCCGGACTCAAGGCCTTGCCATCTCAGGCTAGGAAACTGAGTTTTTTACAGAAATTTTACCCATGGACATCCTGGTCATCCAGGAGTCCCACTGTCTGTGAGGTTCCGAGGATGCTTGGAAAACCATGCTCCTCTCTTCCCTTTTCTTCTGGTCTGAGCACTGTGGGTGCTTGTTCAGAAAAACAATTTTTTTAAATTTTTATCATCTGAATCCTTCCTCGATGGCTGAGTCTTTGTTGTCACATTTTTGTGGGCTGACGTGGTGCACACTATTGTCAATATTTATGCCCTGACCTGTGCACAAGAGTGTCGGGAATTTTTCTCATCAGTCAAATCCCTTCCATTACCCCTGACCCTTTTGTAGTTGGTGACATGAACTGTTGGTTAAACACAGCCACAGACCGCTGGCCTTCCTCATCCCACGCCCCCAGGGTCATGTAGAACTTTGCATTCTAAAGGCTGCCCTTGGGTTTTTAGATACACTGCCACGGCAAGCTCCGCTGCTCAAGAACATGATGCGCCCCCACGTCCACAACAGCCAATTAAGGTCAATGTTCCTCATTGACCTTATCCTTGCACCAGTTAAAATTTGATCCCGTATTTCTCACTTCCACACATCAAAAATCGATTTCTCTGATCACTAGCTGGTCTTGATAACCTACCACTTACCCATCACAGTGGCTAGGGCTCCACATTGGTGCAAACTCCGCCCACCCGAACTTGCATTGCCAGGATTTTTTACATGGGTGGAATCATTGACTTCGTCAAAAGAGTTTATTACACCGTTTTGCGTGGACCCAATTTCCACATGGTCAGCCTTCAAAGTGGATACCATCTGCCATGATCGCCACCTCTCCTCCTGACGCCCACAAGCTATATCAGCCATCATCTTGTGCGCTCTGGCAGAGTTGGCACACCTGGAGTCCAACATCCCAGCCATGGGCTACAGCCCAGCTTGGGGCTGGATTTGGGCAGAAGCAGCCGCCCACCTCAACGCGCTTGAAAGGCAACACAAACATCAAGTTTGTGTTCAGTACAGGGCCAAACACATTACAGAGGGTGGCATATGCTCTGCCTATTTTTTAAAAAATTCTTTGCACCGCGCCAGAGTGTGGCCTGCACACAGGTGTGGAGTTTGGACAATTCCATCACAGATACGCCGGCTGAAGTGGCAATCAAAATACAAAAGTATTACACTGAGTTGTACCAATCTGATCCAATTCAGCCAGCTGAAATGGCGAAATTTCTCGATAGCACTCACATCTGCACCGTTTCCTGATACCCAGAGTTAATGAATTTGATTACTCTGGACGAACTCTGGTCCGCCATCCGCGGTTCATCAAATTGGAAATGCCCAGGCCCTGATGGCATTCCGTATGAGTTCTATAAGAAGTACTTAATATATCTATCACCACTTCTGCTTGCCTCCCTTAACCAGAGCCTTCTGGATACACGCCTTCTACCAAGAGGGCAAGAGGCCTTCACCATCACACTCTTCAAGAAAGGGGATAGGCTAGACCTAGACAACTGGCTTCCCATTTCTCTAACTAACTTGGATACAAAAATTTTAACTAAAATCATGGCTAACCATCTAGGGATTGTAGCCTCTGCCACCATCTCCCCAGAACAATTTGGTTTCATACCCAGAAGGTTGACTTGGGACAATGTGCACTCTGTGGCTAACGCATGCCAGTCCACAGCCTCTGGGGCACTAGTATTCTTGGACCAACAGAAGGCCTATGATAGAGTAAACTGGGAATACCTCAGGGCCTGCCTCCACCAATTCCTCTTACCCCCTCGCTTCATCTGCTGGGTGATGATGCTTACAGAATCTGCAACAATGGCAGTGCGTGGCACTGGCTTCCTCAAGGAAGTAGTCTGCCCTCAAAGGAGCCTACGCCAAGGGGACCCCGCTAGCCCACTCTTATATAATTTCAGCCTTGACCCACTGCTTCGAAATGTGAATGCACGCCTCACTGGGGTCCATGCATCAGGCCAAGCCCCAGTCAAGATGATGGTATTTGCAGATGATCGTGTGGTCAGGGTGTCTAATAATCAAGATGCAAGAGCGCTTGAAGCTCTCATCCAGGAGTATTCCCAGGTAAGTAATGCTGCACTGAATGCCTCCAAAACCAAAATCATCCTCCTTGGTCAGTATCAAACCTGCTGGGCCCCAGCGACCAGTGCCCAGCCTGACCCATCTGCTCGCACACGTGCTCGCCTTCCCTACCCACCCCACATCTCCCCACTTGTGCTCCCCTTTGTGCCGCGCCCTACCATAGGGCCTGTCCGCCATCTGGGCGTGTGGGTGGAGGCAGGCGGGTATGCCTCAGCAGTAATGGAAAGTCATATTTTAGACAACGTGATGAAGTGCATTGCCTCCATCAGAGCCCAACCTACTTCCCTTACTGGCAGGGTTGTTTTAGCCAGCTCTATGCTCCTCTTCAAAGTCTGATTTGGAGCCCACGCCACCGCCTTCTCCCCAGGTTTTTTCAAATCTATGTATGCCCTTCTACAAGGGTGGCTCTGGTCAGGCCGCCCACCGCCAGTGCGGCTTGAGGTCATGTTTGGCCCTCATAGTCATGGTGGCATGGGACTGCTCAACTTTAAAGCCCATGCTGCCAAGATCCTGGGCACCTGGATTGCGGCTGTCACCGCCCCTACACTCCCCTCCCAACACTGGTCCCGCATGGCCCGCTCCAACTTCTCCCACGCCCTGGGCCTTACCAATCTGTCAAACCCTCACTCCTTGATGAAATATCTGGTTTCCAACCATTGGCCACAGGGCCTCATGGTACTAAACCCCACTTCAAACGAATCCTCCTTTCCATGCAGAGCGCTGAGTGGAGAATCCGTATCTGTGGACACACAGCCCAGAGAGGCCGTCCCTCTCCTCAGTTCATATAGGAGGTACAGGGGCTACCCATTCAAGATGGCTTGATCCCCACACGGCCCCATGTCCTATCCAGGGTGGACTACCTGGACATGATGGACATCCCATACTCCCTTGAGACCCAGAAGTCTATTTGGAAATACGCACACCACCCCCTGTTGCTGCCTCATATCCGTTCCCATGTGTGGTGCTGCCTGAGGTGGGTGTACCATATGGCTGAGAGCTCTAATGCTTTACACTCATCCTGCGTCATGTGTGGCCAGTATGGAACGCTGTTCCACCGCCTGGAGAAGTGCCCTACCTCTGAAGCGATATGGCGCGAAGTTCAACATCTGCTTGGCCAGGATCAGGCACATCCCTTCAGTCTGTCAAGAGATATGTTTGCTATATCCATGGTATCCCCTCTTCCACCCTCCCTCCGTGCTCTGGTGGTCACAATCGTCATGTGGACTATCCACACGATTGTCTTGGATGCCATTGCAGGCTCCACCCCCACCCTCCCAGAAGCTGTCCACAGATTCTGGTCCCATTTGGTGGACCACTTTCAAGTGTGGATGTTTGGGTACCTCCCACTGCATCACCGTCATCTGGTCTTCTCCTGGTTCCCATTTTGGTTCATCAACTTGGACCCCTTTCTCCACACATGTTCAATTGTGGTTACAGCCCCTTTACACGTTCCCCCCTCCTCCCCATAGTGGCGTTCCCGCTGGCAACAGGAGATAGCATCGCTTCTCTGGGGTGCCTTCCCTGTTACTAAGTTTCATTTTCTTTCATGTTTACTTTCAGAAGTGTCCGTCCCCTGGTCATCCTTCCCTGCAATAAATTAAAATTGATTAAATCTTCTTAATTCTTTTTCAGTGACGTTACTTTTCCAAGTAAATCATTGCCAAAATTGGAAACTTCTTCTAAACCTTCCTTAATCTTAGTGACTCTCTCCTCTAGGATAGCAAATTTTCTATGATTGGCTGAAATCAAGACGTTTCTATTGATGGTTGTCAATTCTGTCCATAACTTTCTTAATTCTTCCTTATATGACATTGTAGATTGGCTTATCTTACTCAACTACCCCCTGTAGTGAGCACCAAATGTAAAAAAATAGGTTCTTCACTTATTGTTCTCAGAGAATTGCACAGGTCAATTATGTGCACAATTTGCGTTTCTTGATAGATATATATGAGCAATAATAGTATGATGATTATTGTCCATAGTTGAATTTTAAAACAGAAGTGGTCCAATGCCAAACATGGAATAATCCACAAAATATGGATTCAATAGTTAGGGACTTCTTCCCTATTCTTTCTGAATTTAATCCACTTTTGGATTCAGAGGTTCCCAGCCTTAGTTACCATCATTCTGAGTAAGCGGAGATCTACATCAAAGGTCTGCTTTTCTTCTAAGGATATTCAACCATTACTCTTTATCCACACAAAAGAGTCCACAATATTTGTTCCACAGCAATAATCAACTAAAGATTAATAGAGATTATTAATGCTGTTTTCACTCATACTAATATGCCTTCTTTATTATAAAAATGCTAGAGATTTTAAAAAGGGGATTTGGCACCAAACTCCACAGTTGGCGTCTCAGCCATGAAATGGCAGCTGTTGCCATTAAATTTCCCTACAAGTCTTTACTGGTGATGGTCTTCTCCATCAGGTTAGGGATTCCTCCATTGGAAACCCCAGAAACCTGAAAACGGAAAGAGCCAGAAAACGTGTCCTTAACGTTCCCACTTAATCACAGAAAAGCAACCATGTTTGCTAGCAACCTGCTTAGATAATGAAACTTTACCCAATATAGCAGGTCATGAACCAACCGATTGATTCACTAGTTGCAGATAGCATCACTCACCTCACAAATGCTAATTAGATTCTCAATCAGTCAGTGATGAAGCCATTCAATCTAAATTGGTGCACCTGATAGTTAATCAACAATCAGCTATCAGATGCCTCAATTTCATTGGCAACTTTGCCCAATGAAATAATAAGCATTTGCATGGATTGATCCCTGATGGATCCAAACCCAGTGAATTACCCAAAAATCCTGGAGATTATTAACCAAAAATCAATGTCAAACAATATCTAATTCATTTGCTAGCGGGACTTATCCCCTAGCAAACCAGCAGATAACCTAGGAAGCTGAAAAGGTGGGCAAAAGTCCCAACAAAGACCTTAGTTAGAAGATTATGAGAGTGTAAAGAAATTGGATAAAGTAAATTTATATAAAAAATCATGCAAAGACTTTATAACTATGAGCATATAAAACAAAGCCAATTTTTGCAAAGCTGCAATATTTATATATTAACCCCTACTAGTAAGACTGAAAGTGGTTCATTTGCACTGATAGCAACAAGAGAAGTATAAGTGTGACTATTTTGAGTGTTTTATTCTACTTCTAGTTTATCAGAGTGGACTCTATTACTGTTAGCACCCTGATTGATATATGCAACTTGACCTAAGTGCAGTGGTACAAAACAGTCTTCTTGAAGGGCTTTAAAGATAGTTATGTTGTACAATAGTACTACTTATTTATTTTCAAGACTTATAATCTTATAAGTATGCATATCTGCTTTTTCAAAAATATTGTTAACTTTATCTATGTTAAATAAATTTTATAACTATTTACTATCTAATCTTTGAGAGTATTGTCTAGAACAATTACCTGTAGATAAGACTATAAAGTACTACCTATGTTACTACCTTGTAATTTAATTACTACAACATATTCTATTAGTAAACTGATATATCTGTACACAAGAATATATAGAGTGAAACTTATCTTATAAGATACATCATCTACATCATTAGATTTGGTAATACTTGATAAATACTTTAATAATAATATGAGCAAAAGTACTATATATAGTATCTATTACTTTTTTTAGTACTAGATGGTCCCTATAGTATCTATTACTTATAGTTATTAAAGTTATTATACTTTACATATATATTTTATTATTTTAATTAATATAATAAATAAATACATTCTTATTGTTGAATGGTTGACTGGACCTAAATTATCAGGTAATTCAATAGGGAAAATAATAATAATAGCTGATGCTAATTTATTATGTATCATATCAAAATTATCAGTGATTATAGACTAAAAATATCCTAAGTATATCCAAAGATCGAGATATGTGGCCTAGCAGTTCTAATTAATAATATTTGACAAGATGACACAGGCTCAGGGGCTTTGTTGGTTAAATTTGACTTAGTAATGGTCAACTTAATACCCAGGCTTGTGAGGTTTGTTAGTATATATCAAGATTAGTTTTTATTATCACTTGAGTTAGCAATCAAATTAATTACTAATTAGTGGTACAAATTTCCTTATTATGTGCTACCATTGCTCAAGAAGTGCAACAGTTTAGCTATTTTCAGATGTATCAAAGGAAACGCTGTCTTAAAATAATTATCAGTAAAACACTGACTATGAGGCCAAGCTGAGTTACAGCAGAGCCTTATAATTTGTAGACCCTCTGAAGTCTTCATCATGATCTACTGGCTAAGTGGCAATGTGAGGTGTCATGGGTATGATGTGGCTAACATCAAGCCCTATAAATCTTCTTAATTTTATACAAATAATAAAAAAATGATACTTTAGTATAACAAGGTGTTAGTTTAATATACAAGCTATTTGTATTTAATACTTTTTCTTTATATTAAGTTGAGGAATTACTTGGGATCAGAAGATCAGGGCAGCGAGCCATTGTACAAGTAAACAACAGGCAAATACAGCCTTGAAGTATCATTTCTAATTAGAGTTTATATCTTTTTTACTGCCACTGTCTGGACTATTGTCTCCATATAATAGGCGCTTAAACTTCAATTTATCTACAAAGAAGAACCAGACCATTTTAAGTAGGCCAAAAACTTTAACATTTATAGTTGTTATTATCATTAGTGTATGTTGAACTTATAAAATTACTCTGTTATACAGACTTATGAAGATAACTTTTGTAATAAATATATTTTAAGACTAGTAACAACTATACATTTAACTTTGTAAGCTAATTTGGAGACTCTAATTCAGAAAATTATAATTCTAATTCTAATTTAATCTTATCTATTGATTTATAGTATTTAAACTTCTTTAAAAAGATACATAATATTACCAGAAAATGGTTGCTATAATTTTACTAGGTACATAATTAAATATTATATTGATATTATTAGAATTTTTCTTTATACTCTAGGGTTTAAATAGCAAAACTACCTGTCTAAAGATAATTCAACATTTTTTTATTAATCACAACTATCATAATAGATATCAAATAGTGTTTAAAGTTACAAGATCTTTTTAAAGTATTGAGGATTTTGATGGCTAAAGTAGGGTTACTGTGGTATAAACTAAGATACAGAATACCTAGAAAACTTTTTGGCAATAAAGACAATTAATGATACCTATTTTATATTACAAATATTTCATACATATAGAAAGCTAGTTACTGGAAAAAACTAGTATTATGTTTCTTTTAAGGTATCAAAATTGTTATGGTTATCCATCTCAAGTGCAGTATAGGATAATATACAACTAGTCTATATACAAGTAGAGTAATTGAAGCACTATATTTATATTTATATTCCAATTTAATTTTATACTAAATATGATTACTCATACTTATTACCTACATTTATCTTATATAAAAAGTGAATAATATAAATGTTACCTTTACAGAAGCATTGGCGTGAAGAAGCTATATTACTATACTGTAATCAGTTTTTATAATAATTTCCACAAGTGTAACTTATCGGAAGTGTCCGTCCCATGGTCGTCCTTCCCCAAATAAAATTTAAAATTACACAAGTGTAACATGCTCACAAATATTAAAAGCAAAAAAGCTCTTGCATACCAGAAGGATTGCATTTAAGTTAACAACAGTTATATCGTTTGAAAAGTTGTGAATTAAGTGTTCTTTATATTTAGTTGTCTATGTTTAGGCTTATTCTTTTTCCCTTTTGGTAAAGCATACTATTACAGGGTTTTCCAGGCTAATTCGTATATTTTTCATTGATTTTCACACCGATTACAGGCCAATATATATTTTTCATAGATTTTAATATGTAAAGATGCAAAAATCAATGAAAAATATACGAATTGGCTTGTAATAGTGCGAAACCAATGGAAAATACATGAATTGGCCTGCAATGGATGTGAATTGGCCTGCAAAACCCTGTATGTTGGCATGAGATTTTTAGGTAACATGAATCTAAGCATTAAATTAATTGTATCTAGTCGCAAAGATTTTAGTAAAAATTGCCTTAATATCATATTTTATTAGTTTTCACTAGTTTAAATATAAAAGATTTTATAAATCTTTATGATAGAGTACATTTAATGCCATTATAGTTTATGCAAGAAGAGCTGCAAGCAAATTGTCAACTTTACGTAAAGTTGTCAGTCAACAATATTCCAAGTTGATTGATAAAACAAGCTATATTTTGCTTTAGAAACTCAAGTTTAATAGCCTTTATGTAATGAAAAAGTTCATATTTTTATAATTTAGCTTTATGTAAATCTATCGAAGTACATATTATTCTTATTATAAATTTTCAAATTATAAACTGAAAAAAGACTAAGTGTACACAAAAAGGTCGCAGCAATAAATATTTTCAATCAATAAACTTAATAATTTTATGTTGCATCAGAGTTTAAAAAGTAATCTGAGGTTTAGCTCAATTAGTAGGTATTAAAATAAATAACCAATTTATAGATAATTTAAGTTATAAAATGAAACGTTTAAAAGCTACAAAGTCATCTGAATTATATATATTAAAAATTGACGCGCTTAGAAACCTTGCTAGATGAGATATTAAGTCCTAATTAAGAAACTAGCCGCTATAAATAAAGCTGTTTTAATTTTTAAAGTAGCAAAGATATAAATGAAAAGTAAGCTAGCTTCAAGTATTTACTTATAAATAAACTGTTTTGCAAATTAAGCTTGTCTAATAAGACCTATTTGACAAGTATAACGTATTCAGTAATAAATATTTGAAGGGAGGATGTTTTGAAGTTTGTCTCCAAGCTTAATGATATTTGCTCGAATCACTCGAGGATCTACCCTAAGCGTCGAATTCAAATCCGTGAGAGTATGGGGATTGGCATCAAAACGTATCTGCACATAACTACAACAAAAATAAAAAGTGAGAAGAACAAACTTACGTTCCCTGGAGAAAAGTTGTTTGATGACGTTTCATAGGCTGTGGAAGATTTTGGACACTAGAGCGTTGAAAATCTCTGACAATACCATTGTGGGTCCAAACCGTCTGGGCGGTTTTCTTCAGCAAATCCTTAATATTATTCTAGATAGTAAGTGTAAAAATAAACGAAACAAGAGGAATAAAACTGTAAATGATTCAAATGAAGGGTAGAGAATATAGAGAATTAACAGATAAATTAAAAAAAATCTTTCTGTAATTGCAAAAAAAGATCCAACAGAATAAAAAAAGCTTGCCCTGCTTATATCCCCACGAATAATTAAACATAGTTCATATAAAGGCATTCCAAAATTTTAAATCAAAATACTCAAGAAATGAAAAGCAAATTTAGGCGTCAAAATTTTAATTTGAAATTAATGGGAGATTATTAGGCTTTGGGAAGAAATTTGTTTTAAAATGTGTTTCATTTTCTGAGTTCGATCCCGGTAGATAAACTTTGGTAGGGGACGATTTACTGTAGACTGTTGACGTTGCGCACCAATCCCTGAACTGAGATAGCGAATAGCAAGACGGTCCATGTAGTTCCTGGCCTATCAGAAAGCTGCGCGTGGAGGTTTACTGGGATTTAACCTCTTTTCCTACTGATCTCGACTTTCCCATTTCCCCATTAATCAGTATGTTATCGTCCCCAGATCGGCCCACCTCGAATAAATAATTACATAATGAAACTGACGCTTTATCTTTTTTAGCACTAGGTGGTCCCAACCTGACGCTTTACCTTTTAAGTTTAAGTATCACGCAACTTTTTCGCAAAGATTATTGTGTAAATAGGTTATAAGTTAAATTATTTCATATTCTTATGTTTGGGTGACGTTCATTTAAATAGGGCTCTAGGCGGCACTTTATTTTGAACCAAGGCAAATTTAACTTAAATCTGTTTTTGATAAAATTTGCTTGCTTACTGTTAAGAGTTAACCATCGCATAAATTTTTTGCAAACTTGTCTACCACGAAAGTGCCTTTTTCAAGTCCATTTACCATTTTCTTTTTATTTTGAGTAAAATATTTAGGCTGAGTTGCAAGGATATTTAATTATAAGTTAAGGAGTACAACCTTTAGTTTTTCATATCAATTTTGGTTGGATTTTTTTAATATTTTTACAAACGCGTAATTTTTTCAGCTTAGCGACCAGTTAAATGGACTTAAAGACACTTCTATACCACTCAAATTATTTTTTGTTTCAAATTAATTTCAACTTATTCATGCCACAGTCACTCGCTTTGAAGTTTTCTTATAGTTTTTTTATGGATTTTATTATTTGCATTATTTTGCAAGTTTACTCATCGTTTTTTTTGCTATTTACACAATTGCATAAATATATTTTAAAAAAGTTTACTCCCGCTCAACTTTTATTTATATTTTGAATTTGCCAAACTATGGTTCATGCTATGCACCACTTGGTTTGGAGTTTACTACGACTTTATTGAATTTACCTTAATTCAAATACCTTTTTCCCGAGTCTCGTCCACGTGTAAAGTTTTCAAGGCTTAAATAGCTTGAATGGTTTGAGAGTCACTTGCTTAACTTTTGAAATTTGCTTTAAGAATAAAAAATCAAGTGGTGGTTGATGCAAGAGTTTAAATTAACGGTCAAAGTTCACTTAAACTCTTGCATCAACCACCACTTGAATTTTTATACCTTTGAAGGCAAATTTGTCTACACTTTCTTCAGATATAACTTTAGTATAATTAAAGCGCTTTGGCTGTTAAAAATAAGTATTAAATGCAATATAATTTTGATTTTATTTTATCGAGTTTTATTGAGAAGTTGGTATGGGTTAAGGCTAATTGGTCTTTTCAATAGGTTATAATACATTTTATTGTAAGTGACGCTTAGTTTTATTCATTTTCTGGGCTGTAGTAATAAATTATTTTTCATATTTCATTACCAAGCTAGACAGTACTTTTTTGTTTAAACAAGTTTTGGCTGCCAATTTTACTAAATTAAAAAATTGTGACTGAGATTAAAGGTTTTAGGTTATATACATAAATTTTTTATAATAGCAAAATCATGGTTAGGATATCCAAGCACAATATAAATAGGGATTGGGTAGAGAGGTTAAGTGGTTGGAAGTATTTTCATACAAACAATGCAATCAATGTAAACTTTATAAAAGTTAAGCAATAGTGGCAGAAAATATTAGAGAAGTAAGAGCATTTAATAAATGTTGTAAAATAGAAATGAATTTAATCTTAACAGTTATGAAGAGAGGTTGCTGGGATGAAGCAAGATTCAAATGTCATTTCTGGTGACCAATTTTAAAATGATTGGCGCAGTTTTATTTCATCATCATTTTTACATAACTTTTCTGGTTAATTTTTTAAATGTTTGGTGGAGTTTTTGCTTCAGTGTCATTCTGAATCATTGTCATAATAACACAAATAGAAGTGTCCTGATTTATCAATGATATGATTGGTGGGATCCTACTTTTATATTATTTTCATATTAGACTTCAGATTGCGGATTAAATATTACTAAGTTAAGGTAGCATACTCCAGATTGCAGATTGACTGTTGACAAAATGATTAGCAGAATCTTAGTTTTGTCATTTCTGCATCAGTTTTGGATCATGGGTTGGTTGTTAATCAGTTGTTTCAATGAATTCAATTAATTTTGGTCGAGTGGTTTTTGGTTAATTCAGCGGTAGTTTCAGTTTGCCTTTGCCAAGCGGATGGATATTTGATTGATCTGATAGATTTAATTGATTTTGGTAAATGGTGGGAAATCAGTCGAGTTGATAAGTTCAACTGGTTTATGGTGAGTTGGTAGATTATGGTTGATTCATAAGCTCAATTAGGTTTGGCTGATGAGTAGTGGGTTTTAATTGATTCAATAGGTTCAGTTTGGGGTTGGCTGAGTGGTTTTTAGTTGATTTGACAGCATAATAGGTTTTGGCCAATTGTTTGGTGGTTATAGCTGATTTGATAAGCTTAATTGGTTTTGACTATCAGTTTGGTTTGGTAATATTTGTTTGAGTTAATGGGTTTAGTTTTATTTGGCCAAGTGTAGTTGGCAGTTTTTGGTTGACTTAATATGTTTAGTTTTGGCTGAGTGTTTTTTTGGTTGATTTAATAAGTTCAATGGGATATGGTGAGTGTTTGTTAATTAGGTTGATTTAATAGTTTCAGTTGGTTTTGACTTTGCCCAAGTGGTTGGTGGTTTTTGGTTTATTTGATAGGGCAATTGAGTTTGGTCAAGTGGTTGGTGGAATTTAGTTAACTTGATAAGTTTAATGGGTTTGGCTGAGTGGTTGGTGGTTATCTGTAATATGAAATTTAAAGTAAAAATTTAAATCATTTGGTAAGCTATAAAGACTAAAGTGAAGCACAGTATCTGGATATTAGTATACATATATATCAGTATATTGATTTTAAGAGAGCTATATATAGTATTACTTTGTTAGTGTATCTGAAATATAGAATTTTATTTATACCAATCTTAAAATAATTATTATTAATAAGAGTCTAATAAGAAATAATACTCTGAATTATAACTATTATATTGATATATATATATATATATATATATACATAAGGAAATAATTTATACTAAACTAAAGCTTTTTATTTTAGAAATGTAGAAATTTTTTTGGACTGATCTTTTATAAGTTTATTAAATACAAAGAGGAGTGTCCTGACCATTTTATTATTGAAATAATCAGTGGAATTTGGTTTCCATCTCATTTCTACATCATCAGAATAAAAGTATCTATCCAATACAGTTACATTAATTCAGATCAACATATTTTTTAAAAAAAATTTGATTCAAATTTTCATTTTTAGTGCATTAATCTCTTTTTAAAGTCAGTATGGCATTTTGAGTTATTAAATGTTACTGGATGAAGCTGCTTCATAGTATTAATTCTATCATAGGAGATATAGCCTTCTTGTTAAAGTCCTTCTCCTATCTCATTTATATGATACTTAGCTAATGGCTAGAGGGGTATATGAGCTAATTGTGAGGTATTTGATAGACAACTGGGAGAAGTTCTCCATTGTGGTTATAACACTGAAGAGAATAACTATAATAGCCCCATCAATTATCTCCCCATATGTCTCAACCCTTTATTTATGGTAGTTTGTGTAAAACTTGGGGGTTTCCAAGTTCCTAAACGTTAAGTGGCTAATGAACCCCATGCTAAAAGTAAGCTTCCTCAATTAAAGTCAATTTATTTAAGTTTCTAATCAAAAAAATAATACTAAGAATGTGGGTTGCAACTTCAGGTATTGCATGGCTGACTCTGGCAGTCTAATTGGCAGAGGTATAAAACAAGCTAATCTCTTCATCTTTGGGGTCTATGGATTTACTTATTAACAAGTTAGCAACAGTGTCAAGGGGTTCCTTTGTCCTTGTTGATACTGATAAATAAACTTATAAATATTGTAAATTTAAAATAGTAAAAATATTTGAGCAAATCAATAAGTTTATTTTTATAGGCAATGTGGTTGATAGAATTGTAAACTGGGAGCAATAGTTTTGCCATCCTAATATTAGTAGCTAACTGGAAAAATTTTAACTGATAACATATTTTAGTAGGAGCTTAATCTATACTAGCTTTGATGGCTTACCAGAAACTAAACTAAATTTGAAAACTTGACTATATAATTAAAAATAATTATCCAATATTCTCTCAAATAGGAAATCAGAAAATAACCTTTATTATGATTGTACTCCCTCAGGTCCTGATATTTGGAAAACCATAACAATTGGAACCATTTGTTACAGTTTAAATGGGCTGATAGCAGCTGGATAACTATTCAGGTTTGCCTTTAGGTTTACTATAATGGTGAGCTCTGAGTATTGATACTAAAAGTTACTTTATATTATAGCAGCACTTTATGTAGGACCTTTCTGGGGACTATTATAATGTGTACCTGCTACATAAATCTAGAGATGTCTACTACACCACTCCTCTCCTATTCTGACTCCACCTCATACTCTTTGCAGCTTTCATCTTTTTCTGTCCTCAATAAGGCTCCTGGAAAAATTCTATACTAAATACAGCAATGCAAAAAGAAGGAAGTAAATTAAGGATATAGTAAGGATATGTATACATAGTAATCTTGCAGTGCACCATGCTGCAGTAGGCAAGCACCAATAAAATAACTAAGTTGCCAAAAACAGAAGAGTTATATTATGAGTAGATCAATGTTTGAAAAGATAACAAAGGTGAGCACTTGTGGAAGGCAAGGCTTGCTCAGGCATGACATGATTTTGATATTGTTTATAAGGCAGATAGCACTGTAGCTCTAAGTGCCATAAGCTGCAAGTCTAACACTACAATACACTCAAATAGAAAGATGAGGCCACAGTGTTAAAATTGGTGCAGCAGCATAAGATTTTGATTGCATAGATAAGTTTGCACATAATTATAAAGGTAGCTGTATGATGACAGAGACCTTGGAGTATAAATTATGCTTATCTATTGAAGCAGGTTTCTATAAAAACAAAAGGGAAACACATTGTAGTTTTTGAGTACTCATAATGGTTTTGGAATGCTCATGTTGGCATGTTCTTTATGACAATAGCTTTGGAATTTAACTTAGGAACAAAATCTTTTTTGCATTGATAAAAACACTTGTTCTTGACTAATTTGGAGCACTATTTTAAATTTGTAAGTTAGTTTCTCTCTGCACGCTATAATTTTTTGCAATTTATTTTTAACAAAGTTTATATTAATTTAAAATTTTGATGTTTTCATCATTTATCTCAACTTACAATTGTGAGATATTATCTTTATCACCTTTGTGGTGATAATATAAGTTATTTAAACACAAAAACATGCTATGGTGTACAATTATGCATATAGTCTTGAAATGCAAAAGCTAAAATCACTTATTTTGAGTATAAATATGGTATAAACCGCTATTAAATACAAACACATACTTTTCTTAATTATAGCATTGATATATACATACAGATGAAAAATGTTAACTAATGCAACAATTTGACTTTGGGGGCATCCAAAATCATTCAGGTAATAATTAGAAATTATAGCTCTTACATTTTGGGCTTGCTCAGAACGCTCTTGTTTGATTCTCTAGAAGTAGTTAGCCATCATATAGATGTCCCATTGCCCTTGATAATGCTCTTCCATTACTTTATAATTTGATGGAAGCGTTCCACCCTGCTCATTGCTAACATTACCTAGATTTCAGATAATTTATAAAGATGGCTAATCAAAACTTGCATCTTAATACTCATGTTGCATCCAGGATTGCAAGGTGCCTTTAGCATCCTTTGAACTTGAGGTACATAGTTTTCTATCTTCTTATTATCAAGGAAGTTGTTAATAACTGCTATAAAAGACATACGGGCTGCTCTTTCATTTTGATCCATCTTTTTTAACAAATTTCTTGTCACATATAAGGGATTAAATTGTCGGACATTCACCTTCTCAACTTATGAGAAAGTATGTTGGAGGTACAAGTGCTCCCAAATCTGCTACCATGATTGGCCCATCTCTTGCCCAATCTTTGAATAATATTGTGGTTATCAACAATATGAGTACCAATGGCAAAAAGACCTTGGCGGATTCTCAGTGGAATACTAACTATCAGAAAAATATGGATTATAACCAAAATTGGCGTAATAAGGTAAGAACTGATAATAGGAATTCTCCAACTTCTTGGCCAAATTTGAAGTGTTCGTTACCACATGAATCTGACCACCTCTGAGGTGAGAAGATTTTACTCACTGGTGATTGGATACAATTTATCAAATCGTTACCACATGGGTCAGTTTTGCCTCAAAAAATTTATCTTTGATCTGATAGGCTGAAAGCCTATATTCCCTAATTTGGATGACTCAGCTTTATATAATTTAGCCTTGAATACCCATGGTCTCAAAATTCAAACTAGTTTAAATAGGAAATATTAGTATTGAGGAAAGGG
>JAKSZP010007504.1:0-19803 GCA_022478985.1 Massospora cicadina
TAGCAAGGAGGAAGAGGAGGAATGCCGTATGCTGAAGGTTGTTCTGAGCAGCGTTGAGTATTGACAAAGTACTCCACTTGAACCAATGAAGTATTTGACCAGGTGTCCAAAGCGGTTTTTCCATGCCCAGTCCTTTTCTCGCTGGAAATCTAGGCAAGAGGGGGGATGTGTTGGGATTTTTGCCCATATTCCCAGCATGCTAGATTACCTGGTATCACTAGGGGAAAGATTCCCTAAGATGAAGTGAATTGGAAATTGGTTAACCCAAAATTTTGGAGGAACTACGTTTGGGGGATTTTAGGATATTTATCTGGTCATATCCATTGGGGATCAATCCGGATGAATACCTAATATCTCATCAAGCAGAGCGGCTGACAAAATAAGGGCATCTGATAGTAATTAACTATCAGGTGTACCGATTGGGATCAGTTGGGTTTCATCACCAACTGATTGGGAATGTTTAATGAGTTGCAAGGTGAGTGATGCCGCCTGCAACTAGAGAATCAATTGGTTAGTGAAGTGACCTGCCATAATGGGTAAAAAGTCATATTATCTAAGCAGGTTGCTAGCCAATTATGGATGATTCGCTTGGATTGAGAGGAAAATGTTAATGATACATTTCTGACTCTTTCTGTTTGAGGTCTTGAGGATGTCTAATGTTGGAATCCTAGTCAGGATGGGGAAGACCATCGCTGCCAAGATGAGGAAAGGTGATTCAATGGCAACGGCTGCCATTTCATTGAAGAGGTGTCAACTGAGGGTTAGACAGCTGAATCCCCTATAAATTCCCTAGAATTCACTATTATAAAAACACTGAAAAACACTCACTGATTGACACACATTTACGGTTGGAGAAGAACTAATAAAGAACATTATTAGTTTGACTGTAGATTCAGTAATAGTTAGACTATCAGCATCTAGCATGAAGATTCCATCTCAAGGATATTATTGCAGAAGGCAATAATTGGTAGACTCTCAGAGAAGAGTAGAGATCTGAGCGGGGATCTAGAGATGAAGGGAACCACGGCTAAGGGATTGCTGCTGACTGTGTGTTGGGCCAAAGGGGACTGTCATCAGAGGATCTTAACAAAGATCGAGTGGACAGGATTATAGGGAACAAATCCCTAAGAGTGCGATATTCAGTATTATCAGAAATACCAGCTGAAGCGTTGGGCCTGAAGATAATTCTAACTCGACTATGGATAATAGTCATCATACTATTATTGGATTATATATATTCTTACAACGCGAGGTGCACGAGGAAACTGAACCTGTGCAGTAGAAAGATTACTAGGGTTGACCTCCGATAATCAACTCCTAAGAGTAAAATTTTTACAGCCATCAGCCATTTAGATAGTATGTGTGTGAGCAGTTTATAATTGGCATTTGATAGCGCAATCAGGCGCCAGTTCTGAAGTTGGCATCTGAGGCCCTTTTTGTACAGAAGTACAATTTGGGTCTCCTGGTCTCCCAGAATTTGCTGGCCATTTTGTAAACAGTGGTTAAAGAGGGCTTTGAGCTCCAGTGTGATGCAGTTTCAGAATATGCTGTATATTTCTGC
Organism: Massospora cicadina; assembly: GCA_022478985.1. Classification (NCBI taxonomy): domain Eukaryota; kingdom Fungi; phylum Entomophthoromycota; class Entomophthoromycetes; order Entomophthorales; family Entomophthoraceae; genus Massospora; species Massospora cicadina. The sequence goes on from JAKSZP010007504.1 coordinate 1,562, forward strand.
ACACATATTGTTGAGCCTGGTGCTTTCATTCTTGGTGACTCCTTTAGCACCCGCTTAACTTCATTGATAGAGATTTTGGTGGATAGCTTAGTGACATCTTCCGGCGTACAGCCCCAGTGCCAGCTTGGCCAGGTCAATAAGGGTTTTTGTTTCCAATTTTCTAGCTTCTCATTGTTGGAAAAGATCACTGTAGAATTGCTCGACCTCACGCTTGATTGTTTCAAGGTCTATTGATACTCCACCTTCCACTGTCTCCACTTCCCATACCCTAGCCTTGGTTTGAATTTCCTTGAGGTGCTTCAGGTCCTCTTTGGTCATTGTCCCCACTAGGCTCTGATATCAGTAAGTTGCATTGGTCCGTCTCTCTGAGTCTTACTTCATCATCATGTCCCAATACTTTTTGTGTGTTTTTTGGTACTCGCTCCACCAGTCCTCGCTGTCCTGCCAGGTGAGCCTCAGTCTTTCTAATTTAGACTTCAGCTGCTTCACAGTGGCAGTTCGCTTGTAGGAGGTCACCTTTTCAAAACTCAACTATCTTGCTTCATTTTTGCTTTAGTATGAGTCCATCATTCTAGCAGGTTCAACTCCAGGTGGTTGTCCAGATACGTTACCAGTCGATCTAGTCCAGCTTCAATCTTTCAGCGCCATTTCCCATCCCTCAGCATGGCTGATGCCAGTTGCCACTCGCAGTTCCTGAGAGGTTCATCAAGATTGATATCCATGCAGATGACCATGTGGTCACTTTTGGTGTTAATGCTAACCTTGTTGTTGTTGTCATTGGCTTGAGATCCAATGACACTAGGATGTAGTCTAAACATGATCACAATAGTGGGGATCCAGCGGCGTCATATGACCACTGAGTTAAGTTGGCCAGGTCATCGTCCTCTTTGTCAATCATTAGTCACACCTTCAATTTGACTAGGTAATCCAGCATCTCGTCAGCTTTCTGTTGGGACATTCTTTCATCAGGAACATATCCTAACTCACATTCATCCAACAGTTTAGGTCTCCTGTTATTATGGTCATCACTTCAGAGGGCACTTCCGCTAAGAATTCCTAAAAAAATATGGTTTTTGTGGAGCTTTGGTGGGGCATAAACTGCTACCGCTTGTATGCTCTTGCCAGTTTCTCTGTATGTAGCCATCGCTATCAGGATCCTTCCAGCGTGAGTTTCTTCCACAAATTCCAGGTCTATTTTCTTGTCCATTGCAACAATCGCCACATGGTCCTGTCAGGGCAAAGCCTGACATGAAAGATATCCCTGATATATCAGTTCTTATTAGTAGAATACATGATATATGCAATCAGCTTAAACAATTGAAGATGATAGCAAAATCACATAGCAGAACAAATAATGAGTCAGATGAGTCAATTCAAGCCTATCAAATCTTAATTAAACATCGGAGCACCTGGGGCCAGGTCTTAGTAGTCCTAACTAGGCATTTGACTACTAGTCTAAGCTTTGGTTATCTAAGACAGAAAGAGCCTAAAGAATCTAAAGCTAGATAAGAATCAAGTAAGCCCTAAAGCTAGTTCAATTAGTCTAAAAAGTGTATATAAGCTTAATATTTCTAAAATCATTCCTTGCAGTCAATAAAGTTAAGATGCTTCTAAATACTTATTTGATTTACCTGCTTTTGATACTTAGTAAAGTACAAGTATCTTTATTATCAAGCATATATCAATTAAACAACTCTGAACATCCAAATAATCCCTCTAACTCAATTTCACAATTACCCACTGTCACTGGTATCTTGGCCCTGACAGGGGTTGATCTAGCTGAAGCTCTACAACCTATATTAAAACCCAACAGACCCTTATTCACAGCTATGATATTTTTATCCGCGTCCTTCCCTTTTTATACTGGACTCTTAGCTCAGGCATGGCAAGTTCACGAGTTGCTATGCCAGACTGGGTTAAAGATATTCCAGTCCCTGACAAATTGACTGCTGACCAAACAAAATATTACCACCTTTTCCTTATGATACTAGGCGCAATAAATGTATATATATTGTTAAAGGCCTATAGAAAAATTAAGGCGCGCTTAAATTTTTCTAAGTCTCAATCAGATAATCTAACAAGGAACTCTGAAAGATTCAGCCAAGTGCAGACTGAGACAGTAGCTAACCATACTATTCCCTTTAGCTACACAGTAAACTTTCCTGAAAAGTTGACACTCTCAATTATAAAGGAAGGAATGGCTTTATTAAGTGCACAATTTAAAATCTACCCCAACACTTATCACAAGGATGCATGCAAGGTGATGGCAATAGGTTCCCAACTCACTGTGGATGCACTCAGTTGGTTTGTAAAGGCTCTTGAAGAAGTTGAAAGTCTATGCACTGATTATGAGTCTTTTAAAAGTCGAATTTTAGCTGCTGCCACACCAGCTGGATCAAGATTACAAGCACGTGTAGCTCTACTGAAGCTAAGACAGGAAGATCAAGCTATGGAGGATTATACAAAAAAATTGATGCGTTTCATAAAGCTGAGTTAGATTCTGAGATGGGTTCACTTCTCTTTCGCTAAGGCTTAAATGACTTTTGGACAAAATTGGTTAGACATCATCCAATCACTATGCCTCAGCAGGATTTAATTGAGACCACAACAAATCAAATGATTAGAGCACCTACTAATTCAAACAAATATAAGAAAAAGAAACTCATCAGAACTAACTATCAACAACGTTGGACCAAAGAAAAGCTATGTTATAATTGCCACAAGCCTGGTCATTATGCAAATGAATGCTCAGAAAAAACAGTTTCTGCTAAATCTCCATTAAAGAACAATGTTCAGCCTTATCCTATTTTATATGTAGCTCTAAGCCATGATTAATATGAAGAATATACAGAGGCTTTAATAAATACAGGCGCATCTAGAAATTTCATCTCTGAGAATTTTCTAGAAAGTTTAAAATGTGCAAAGGAATTAAATTGCTTGATGTAACTCTTAAGAATTGGGAGATTATCAACACCTGTCTTTCTGATCAGCCCATTAGGCTTCATATTGGTTCCTATACCTCAGATGTTGAGTTCTAAGTGCTTAAGGAGACTACTCAACCAGTAATACTTGGATATAACTAGACATGTCAGATGAAACTTCAGTACCAGTATGAGAATCATGCCGTTGTTGGCTTTAATGGGAAAAAGGAAATTTGGCCTTTGATTAAAGCAAGATGCTCTGGGCTGTTAGTTGTTGATACTCCAATTATAGAGTTGGAGGCCTGTAAAGCGACTATTCCTAAGTACTTAAAGCAATGGGCTTCAGTTTTCAGTGAAGAGGAAGCCAATCAACTATCCCAGAATAGCCTATTTGATCATGCAATAGACTTGGTTCCAGGTAAACAGCCTACTCATGGCCCAATCTACAGCTGTAATCAACAGGAACAAAAAGCTTTGTGAGATTACTTAGATACCATGCTAAGCAAAGGTTTTATCAGAGTTTCACGATCCCCATGCTCATCACCACTTTTATTTGTGAGTATGAAAGATGGAGGTTTACGCCCATGTGTCAATTACCAGAAGCTTAATGATATCACTATAAAAGGGTGGTTAGCCGAGCAGGTAAAACTGCTTCCACCTCTAGTGCAGGTTTTGAGTTCAAAACCTGTACTGGCTAGAAAACATTCTCAGTGTGGTATATTTGTCCTAAGGTCAACCCACCTCAAATAATTTTTAATGATATCACTATAAAAACAGGTATCCCTTACCTGATGCAGACCACCTCAGCGACCAATTTTCTGGGGCAACAGTATTTTCAAAAATTGATCTTAGAGATGAATTTAATCATATCAAAATCAAAGAAGGAGATGAGTGGAAAACTGCCTTTAAAACAAGATTTGGCCTGTATGAATATCTTGTAATGCCATTTGGTTTATGCAAAGCACCTAGCACATTCCAACAGATGATCAATACTGTACTAGGAGGCTACATGGACCAATTTTGTGCTTCTTACCTTGATGATATCTTAGTAAACAGTAAGTCCAAAGAGGATCATCTCAATCATCTTCAACTAGTATTTGAGAAGTTCAAAAAATTTAATTTGCATATTAAATTATCAAATTGTGAGTTTGCACAAGAAGAAGTAGAATTCCTTGGTTATGTTGTAGCCAAGAACGGGTTTACAATAGAACCAAGTAAAGTTGATACTATTACTTCTTGGCCTACACCAACAAGCAGAAAGGAGGTTAGAAGCTTCTTAGGTTTAGAAAGTTTTGCAGAGATTTTATCAAGAATTTTTCAACAATTGCATTACCATTAATGCAACTCACCTCTGATAATGTAACTTTTAAATGGTCATCAAAGGCAGAAAGACCCTTTAATGACTTAAAGAAAGTGTTTACTACAGCACCAGTTTTAGCAATTCCAGACTATGAGAGGCCATTTGTGGTTGAAACTGATGCCTCGGGATTTGCACTTGGAGGTGTTTTACTACAGGAGGGGGATGATAATAGGCTTTACCCTATAGCCTAATACTTAAAGAAGTTTATCCCAGCTGAATGTAATTACCCCATTTATGATAAAGAGATTTTAGCCATTGTTCAGACCTTGAAAAATTGGAGAAGATACCTATGCGGAGCTAAACATCCAGTTACCATTCTGACTGATCATAAAAACTTAACTTACTTCTTCTCTCCTCGGCAACTAAATCAACGTCAAGCCAGATGGGCTCGCACTTTAGCTGAATATATGTAGAAATTGGTTATAAACCAGGAAAAATTAATTTAGTCCCAGACGCTTTAAGTAGAAGATCAGATCTTATCCCAGACGAAGGGGAGATAGAAGACTACAATACTCAAGTCTTACTAAAAACAAACAGAAAATCAGATCAACTTTCTCACCTTGTCCTAGTAAAATGGGAGGACGAATTGATCAAATCCCAGGAAAAGACACTTTTTTCCAGAAAATCATATTGGATTTAAAGAATAGCAACAATAGCTTTTGGTACCAAAAGGGTTATTCACTTAAAGGATATCTTCTAATTTGGAAACAGTGTCTCTATATACCTTAAGGTCCTCAACGGCTAACTATATTATGTAAATACCATGACACAAGCATGTCAGGTCACCCTGGAAGAAATAAAATACTTCACTTATTCAGAGAACATACCGTTGGCTTGGTTTGATAAAAGATGTGATCAAGTACCTAGCTGGTTGTGAGACCTGTTGTTGTACAAAGGCTAGAAGAGGACAACCACAGGGCTTACTGGAACCTCTAAGTATGGCAACAAAACCATGGGAATCAGTTTCCTTGGATTTTATAGTTGAGTTACCAAATTCAAATGGTTACAATGCGAATTTAGTAGTCGTTGATAGATTTACAAAGATGGCTCACTTCATACCTACTAAAACATCTGTAACAGCAAAGGAAACAGCCCAACTATTTATAAAAAATGTCTTTCTTTTACACGACATTCCCAAAGAAGTGATAACAGACCGTGGCGCTCAGTTTACATCGAATTTTTGGAATCAAGTAATGAAGGACCTAGGTATTAAAAGATTTCTATCCACTTCATATCATCCTCAAACTGATGGACAAACAGAACGCGTAAATCAAGTATTATAGCAGTATCTAAGATGCTATGTGATTTCCGAACAGAATAATTGGGTAGAGCTTCTAACAATGGCCCAGTTCTGCTATAATAACTTGGACCATGCTTCTATAGGTATATCACCCTTTAAAGAAAATCATGGTTATGATGTAAATTGGGGACCCAACTTCACTGGAATCTCAGAAAACCCATCAGGTAGTGACTTTATCAAAGATATTCAACAAACTCATGCCTTATGCATTGCAAATCTAAAAAGAGCAATCAGGACGTATAAGGATTTTGCTTATATGAAAAAAGTACCTGGGAAGATCCTAGAAATTGGAGATGAAGTTTACCTAAATGTAAGAAATGTACCTATAAGTGTTCCATCACGCAAATTAGCACACCAACGCATAGGACCTTTTTAGTAGAGAAAATTATAGGTAAGGTAGCATATCAAATAGCATTACCCAAGGAATGGAAAATCCACAATGTATTCACCGATCCCTTTTACATAAGAAAGATGGTATCTCTCTACACCATCAACAGATAAGAACAGCTGCCCCTCCATTGATTAAAGGAGAGAATCCAAAGTATGAAGTAGAAGCAATCCTTAAGAGTAAGAAGCATTATGGGAAGATTCAGTACCTCGTAAAATGGGTAGGGTACCCTGTTGAAGAAAGTACCTGCGAACCAGAGGAAAACCTTAAAAATGCAAAGAATCTACTTCAAGGTTGAAAAAAAGAAAATTGCAGATGGCTTAGCCTTGGTGGGGGATAATGTCAGGTCAAAGCCTGACATGAAAGATATCCCTGATATATCAGTTCTTATTAGTAGAATACATGATATATGCAATCAACTTAAACAATCAAAGATGATAGTAAAATCACATAGCAGAACGAATAATGAGTCAGATGAGTCAATTCAAACCTATCAAATCTGAATTGAACATTGGAGCACCTGGGGCCAGGTCTTAGTAGTCCTAACTAGGCAGTTGACTACTAGTCTAAGCTTTGGTTATCTAAGACAGAAAGAGCCTAAAGAATCTAAAGCTAGATAAGAATCAAGTAAGCCCTAAAGCTAGTTCAATTAGTCTAAAAAGTGTATATAAGCTTAATATTTCTAAAATCATTCCTTGCAGTCAATAAAGTTAAGATGCTTCTAAATACTTATTTGATTTACCTGCTTTTGATACTTAGTAAAGTACAAGTATCTTTATTATCAAGCATATATCAATTAAACAACTCTGAACATCCAAATAATCCCTCTAACTCAATTTCACAATTACCCACTGTCACTGGTATCTTGGCCCTGACAGGGGTTGATCTAGCTGAAGCTCTACAACCTATATTAAAACCCAACAGACCCTTATTCACAGCTATGATATTTTTATCCGCGTCCTTCCCTTTTTATACTGGACTCTTAGCTCAGGCATGGCAAGTTCACGAGTTGCTATGCCAGACTGGGTTAAAGATATTCCAGTCCCTGACAGGTCCATCCAGAGGGCTTGGTAACCTACTTGGAGGGACCACGGGTGGTTTTTCACGTTGCAGTTTGAGCTCAGCACCATTTCTTTTTGGTTACCAGCTTGCATTTCTGAAATAAAAAGTAGGTTAATTTTATTATAAGTTTTTAAATGGTGCATCTTCCTCCTCCTCGTTCATATGCTCACCATCCCCAAGCATTTGTGGTTGCTATCCTCATTTCCAGCTGCCTGACCCACGGGTATGAGGTTTAGCATTGTCTAAGTTGTGGATCGAGTCACGTACTGAGGTCTGGTTGGTAGATGATAATGGCATCAATGGTTGGCGGTGTGTATTATTCAGTTTTTGGGGTCAGTTGGTTGGGACTGGGATTAAATTCCCGGGCATCCTGTGTACTGAGAATTTGGTCACCATCCTCATCTCCATATCAATGGATAATGGGGATGGTTTTATGATCAGGTCTGGGTGCCCCTTGTCCCCTGCTGGTGGAGCAGCAGATTCCCCCTCATCCATCATTCAGATTTTCACCCCTTCATTCGATTTAATGGCAGAACTCAATTTTTTAGTCAGTGATTGCCTAGCTGATTTTGTCAATTTTGTTGCATCTGCTGATTTTTTTCTGGTCGCCTCAGGTTTGTTTGCTGATAACTTCCAATTTTGATTTAGTATTTGCTTTCAGCTTGTTGGTCCTCAATTTCGATTTGCTGTCTTCCTGCGTCCATCCTTTCTTGGGGGACTTCTTCAGGTTCACCTTATGCCATCTTTTCCTCCTTGCAGACCATCCATTCCGCTTGGGTTGGATGTTGCTCTGCCAGTCTGGGGTTGGTTCCCTTGTACATTGCGTAAGATTTGGGGTTCAGAGTTATAAATGGTTCATCATCCGCTTTGGGTCACTTTGCCACTTCTCGTTCCCATGCTTCTCTATGTGTCAGGTCCAATTCTTGTTGTTGGCGTTTCATGTCCGCTACCTCCATTAAGTTGCGTGGGATCCATTCTCTGGCTTTTGGGCAGAGGAAAGTCTTGGTACCAACCTTGGTGATCCCCCTGATGGGGTCATATTTGTATTCCTGAGTAGATTTACCTTTACGGTGGTGGCATTGAGCCATTGTGTGGCCGGTCTGGTAACAGAACTGGCACACTTGTTTAGCATCTTCCTGTTTGACATATACTACCCTGTCGAGGCCAGGCAGGCGGATGAATCAGGGTAGAGCAATTTTGTTTGGCTTCATCCAGGGTGTCAGTTTGTACAGCGTTTCCACTGTCTGGGGGCAGAGGCACCTTGCAATGTAATTGCCACCAGCTTGACAAAAACTCGTACTTCCCCATAGTATGATAATCTGGTCTGGATCGCTTTATGTACCCACTCCCATTCATGATCAGTGAGAAGATTCTGGAAGATTACCCACCTTGCAGTTTGGTTGGTGTATCTGGTTGGCTCCATTCACAGATAAATCCCCTTGTATTTGATGCCAATTTTGAGGAGTTTCTTGCAGTCCAATTCGCCTGGAATTGCTATATCTATATAGCCTCATTTGGGTACCCAGTGGTGATCAAAGTCCCCTCCAGCTAGGACTTTGTCAAGTTCCTGATAAATTGACATTATCAGGTCAGACCATTCCTCCTCCTCCACTAGCTGCAGGTGGATTTGGATAGCGTCCTTTAGGTATGATTTTGGTGCCTGGTGGTCTGTAAAGCCCCCACTGATCAACTGACAGATGTACTCAATGTGGCTCACTGCCCTATTCCAGGTGTTGTTATCAGTATATGCTGCCGCTGCGCTGTAGGATTTGGTTTTTGCGCTTGGTTTGGGTACTTTGGTGGGGGTCTTCCCTTTCAAAATCCAGCTTACCAATTCATCGAGGCTGAACCCCCAGTTTAGGAATGCTTCTATATGATGAATAACGATACCTCAGTGCTTATATTTTTAGCCATTTGTGCTCTGATCTCGAGGCTCTGCCACTTGAGGGCATCAATCAGTGAGAATCCCAGTTGGTACCACTTGAGGGCAGATTCTGGGCTGCACATTGGGTGGAGGTATTTTTGAAGGACCTCCAGTGTAACTGAGCTATGCTGGCACCAGTCCCTTACTGTGACACTATTCCAACCCCCATCTGTAAATACTTGTGCCATGGCTGCCAGAACTCCCGCTTCACTCCATTGGAATGCTTTGGAGGGGTGAAGCCTTCAGCGGCATATGGGGCTGCTAGCATCAGTTCTGGGAAGGATTGCTTCCAATCCCAGATGGTTTTGATGCAGATCCCCGCTTTGAGCCATTCTTGGCCCAAGTCTGGGGTTGTGATACCTTTCATCACCATTTCCACCTGTGGTGAAATATCATGTTCCATCCATGGTTGGGCTGACTCAGGGGTGAACCCCACTGCATCCCAGTCTGCAGCTTTGCCGATTGTTGTGGCATTGCACCATATTTTCCACTTTTTGATTGGGAATGGTTGGCCTCTAAGGGTTTTGTGAATTGGTTTATTCACCCCAACTCTACCCATTCATGCACTAGGTCCATACTGGCCCCCGCTCAGAACCAGTATTTTATTTCCATCAGTGTAAATTCGTTGGTGGACCAGTTGATGGCCTCTTTTGGTGACCAATCCAGGAAAGGTCCCCACTCCACTGCTTTTTCCTTTGTCCAGCCCGCTTTCATCAGGTCTGATGCCATGGCTGGTGGAATTCAGGTGTACAACCAGTGTAGGGCCTCGGTGGCCTTGAACCTGGCCATGATCCATGGTAGTGCCTCCTCTGGGGAGAACATGATATTATACCATTCTTTGCCATGTCCACTGGGATGGTGTGTTGGGCCCATTTGAGGGCAGTCAAGGCGTTCAGGAATTGTTTCGCGTAATCAGCTAATTCTGTTGGGTTGAGGCCCAAGCTCCTGACATCTTGGGCGTATCATGCTGTAATGCCTGCCTTGTTATCCTCCATCGCGTTTAAAAGGTTGATGCCAGCCTCCATCCAGGCCTTCGTGTCCAACAGTTTTAAATCTTCACGGATTGTGGCCTCAATCACCTTGTTCTCCATGGAGATTTTCATCCATTCCAGGGTGTCTTCAGTCTGAAATTATGATGCTTTGAATAGTACTGCCATGTCAATTGAGATTTGGGTATTTACCCAGCGTTTGGTTGCTCCAGCGAAAAACTTGTGGTCTCACCACATAGCCACGATGGCTGGTTTGATACCTTTGGAGACCCACTGAGTCGCCGTAGAGTATGGGAACTGGAGGGCCTCCCATTGTTTGACTTCACAGGTGGACATACCTTGATGCGCCAACATGTCTGACTGAATTGGGGTATATTTCACTGGGGCCCTGGCCACCGACTTGACCGCTGTTGGTGTTTTGGCCCCTTCTGGTAGTACTTTTATTTTTTTACTGAATTTTCTTGAGTGTCCAATCCCTCAGATTCAGTCCCTGATATAGCCTCACCCCCATCGGGGTTGGTCCCCTGATGGTTCATATTGGTTTGGCGATTGACACTCTATGCTAATTTATTCCCCTCTGATGACTTGAAATTGTCAGAGTTTGTTCCTAATTGTCCATTCAGGATTAGCCATCGATTCTTGATTGAACTAGACCCCCCTGTCAACATGAACTCATCAGGGATTGCGCCTGATGGTGTATTGGGGATCATGCCTGACAATTTGCTCAGGTCACTGGATTGATTTTGGTCAGGGACTGTTCTCCCCCCCAACTGGGCTTGTTAGAACTGGTGCCTGACTTCTTCTTCACTCAAATACTCTGAGCGGATTTGGTAAGTTTCTCCAAGTTGGAAGAAAGCTTTTTATGGTGTTGCTCTGTTGGCTTGAGCTGCTGATTTTTGTCAATCAAATCCAAGTCAGTTTCAGATCCAACCAATACTTAGTCAGGGTTTTTTGTTTTTTTCTGCAAAATTTTCTTACCCTGCGAGGCCCCAATCCCCTCTACTGGTTGAGGTTTTGTGAATATATTCCCAACACCGCTGTTCTTTACGTTGGGCCTTGCTCTCTGAAGGTGTCTCTTGTCATCTGGTTGTCAGCGGCCACCAATCCTAGGGAGTTGGCCCAGTTATCCGTGCTAGTCACAAGGGCACCGTGACCCTTCAACACATTTACATGTTTTGTCATCATTTGTGTTGCTAAATCGTTACTTGATGTACACAGGTTGTATTGCCCTTCCCCATTAATAGTCATGTGGGGGCTTGGGCCAGCGGGAAGTTCAACAGATGGTATGTCCATCTTAGCGTCCTTCATATTGTTATTGTTATTTGATATTGGTGCAGGCAAGTCGTCCAATTATATGTTCTGTGCACAAAAGGTCGGATTGACTTCCCTATGCTTGGGTGGTTGGCCATGGGTCACTGCTCTATAATTGCAGTGTGCACTGTCTTTTGGTTGTTCTCTCAATTCTTGCTCAATTCACTTTTTGATTTATAAAGCGATGTTTGTGAGAGAGAAAGGAGCTGATTATGCTAGAGGAGGTATTTGCATAAATAAATAAAAAGGTGATTCGAAAGCTATTGCTTCACCAATGTCAGAATTAAGTTTATCTGGAGTTGTATTAGTCACAATTTCCCTCGCTTCTGAGCCCATTTTGATATATTTACTAAATTAATGGGTAGATACTTGACCAACTCTTACAAAAGTAAAATGGGACCTAAGTTGGAGCATCCTTTCTTTTTGAAGATGATCATCCAAATTGGTCCAGTATTTTCAGAGCTATGCGCGAACAAACATAGAAAAAAACATACATACAAGTCAAATTGATAACCTTCTCCTTTTTCAATGTCAGTTAAAAAGAATAGATTAGGATCATCTGGTAAACTTTAAGCCCATAAAAAAATCTGTGTCAAAATGGGTATCAACAAGGATTTGCTTAACCTTTTCTTTACAAAAGTATCATTATGCTGGAGAGGATACCCCAGTGGTAGAATAGGTACCTTTACCACTGCCTCCCTGAGTTCAATTCCATCATATGAACTTTGGGTAGGGTACAATTATTACTGTGTTGGCATTGCGCACCAATGCCCCAAACTGAGATAGCAAATAGCAAAGGCGGTCCATGGAGTTCCTGGCCTATCATATGCTGCACATGGAGGTTTTCCAGATTTTATCCTCCTTTCCCATTCATTTAGTTTCTCAATAATCAGTGTGGTACCATCCTCAGGTCAGCCCACCTCAAATAAAAATATCATTATGCCTATTTGTTTATATATAGGATGCATTATCTCATGAGCAAATAACCAAAAATCGCCATACTTGGCACAAGTATTCTATAAAGTTTGAGAAACACAATGCTAATATGTAATTTTTCTAATAAGATCAAATAAATTCTAGTATCAGATCTATATAAGATCTAAAACATATATTACTAATGGTAACTGTATAGCAATTTAGCTGGGTATTTTCATATTCATTTAATTTCATTTTTCATATGTTTTTGATAAGGGGTTGGTAGTTTTTGGCTGTTTTGCAAGTTCGATAATTGGTTTTTGCTGAGTAGTGGTTTATTTATTGGTTGATTTAATGGGCTCAATAGTTTTTGGGTGATTTGATGGCTTAGTTAATTTGGCAGACTTAATTGATTTTGGCTAAGTGGTTGGAGGTTGGAAACTTTAATAGGTTTAATGGTTTATGACCTTATTTATAGATATCTACCAATATAAAAGTAAGTTAATTTAGAATTATCTGGTAATTTATAAACACCTTAGCAAAGCACAGATATTCCACTAGTTATTTATAATTAAAACCTTGAACCATCTATTATTCAAATTAACTACCTTCTTGAAGCTTTAAGAGGATTGGCAGTAAACATATATAATGCAACCCGTTCATTATCCAAACTTTATGGACATACAAAAGCATACAGATGATATTAAAAAAGTATGGATGGATAATAGTTTGTCTCTAAAACTTTTTAAAGATGCCAAACTAAGATTATAGCCTCCTTGATATTAGCTTTCTTAATCTGCTATACTAAAAAGGATTATAAATTTATGAAACGCTTCTATTTATACTTATCTATGATTGTGCATGGATATAGTTCTCAAATTGTGCTAGCTTCATCACCTTGCTATATAAATTTAGCTATAGAAGAGTATCTATTTCATAAAAGAATTGATTTATAACCTATAACTATAAGCAGCTTCTTAAGGAGTTAGGTATCATATTCTTATCACAGCTAATACTTTATTGCCATTATAAAAAATGTAGGCATCTATTTGCTACCACTAGGTAATACCTATAAAAGATGCTAAGTATAAGATACTGTAAACTATGTAATTTTTCTGAAGCATCACTGCTGCATAAACCATCAACCTACCAGATGTCCAATATATGTACAAATATGGGTAAAGATGGTAATGTATATTCCAACTATGTTATAATAAAAATAGTAGATGTACATGGTCGGCCTTCCCCAAATAAAAGTTAAAATTTAAAAATAATAGATGGTCCAAGGATAGTAGAATAGATACAATTATACCCCACTTATGATAGAATTTTATATCAATTATAGAACCCAAAAGCTACTATGATAACTATAAAGATAGTCATGATGCTTATCAACGTAAGTTTATAAAGCAAGGCTAAGGTAAACCTTTACTATCTTTATAACATCAACTCAAAAAAACTTCTGGGGTGCCTCTTTGGTTTGATATATCTATTGCGATATAATTAGTCACTAAAAGTTTTTAGACCAGTATGTTAAATCTTAGTTAAAAAGAAATAAGATCAGTTTTCACAAAAAATCTTAGTTTAACAATGTAGAAGTAAGTTAAAGCTATTAACTATCCAACTATATCCAACTGTTTATATTGGTTGAATATTGATCATCTAGAACCCATATAATCTGTATCATCACAAGTTTGCAGAAAATATTTATCTTGAGCTTCCTTATACTTTTCCATAAGCTCAGATGTTGTAAAAATTTACTCTGATTGTTATTGGCAAGCAACCTAGTGACCTTTTTACTGCACAAGTTTAATTTCCTTATGAACTGCATCACGTTGTGTAGAATGAATTATTAATTGATAATAGTATGGAGACAATTATCCATAGGTTGAGTATGAATGATATTTCAGCCCAACGCTTGTCCAGTATTCCCATTTAATACTTGTGAAGTCATATTTTTAGAAGTTTGTTCCCTATGCTCTTGTCCACCTGATCTTTGCTGAGATACCCTGGTGACAGTCTCTTTTGGCCTAACACACAGTCAGCAGCTATCCCTGATTGTGGTTCCTTCTTCTCTAGATCCCCGCTCAGATCTTTACTCTTCTCTCTGAGAGTCTTCAAATTATTGCCCTATTCAATAATATCCTTGAGACAGAACAACACAATAGAAGCTGATAGTTTAACTAAACACCAAATTGATATTATTACTGTAAACACTAAACTCTGTAAAGTACTGTAAAACACTGTTTTTATTATATCAAATCTAGGGAATATATATAAAGGGAATTTGCTATCTAACCCTTGGTTGACACCTCTTAAATAAAATGGCAGCCATTGCTGTTGAATCACCCATCCTCGTCTTGGCAGCGATGGTCTTCCACATCCTGGCTAGGATTCCGTTGTTGGACATCCTCAAGACCTCAAATGGTAAGAGTCAGAAAATGTGTTCCTAATGTTTTCCTCTCAATCCAAGCAAACCAACCATATTTGGCAAGCGACCTGCTTAGGTAATAGAATTTAAAACCTAATATGGCAGGTCACTCACCAACTGATTAATTCGCTAGTTGCAGGTGGCATCACTCACCTCAAAACTTACTATTCATTCCAAATCAGTTGGTGATGAAAACTGACCAATCTCAATTGGTACACCTGATAGTTAATCGCTATCAGATGCCCCAATTTTGTCAGCAACTCCCCTGAAATCTTAAGTAATCGTCCAGATCGATCCCTGATGGTCTGACCAGGTGAATACCCCAAAATCCCTTGAATGTAGTTCCTCTAAATCTCAGGACAACAGATTTCTGATTCACTTCACCTTAGTGAATTTTCCCCTAGTGATACCAGGTAATCTAGCAGGCTGGGAATATGGGCAAAAATCCCAACACATCCCCCTTCTTACCTAGATTTCCAGCGAGAAAAGGACCGGGGCATGAGAGCACCGCTTCAGACACTTGGTCAAATACTTTACTGGTTCAAGCGGAGTACACTCATCAATACTTAACGCTGCTCAGGACAACCTTCAGCATATGGCGTTCTTCCTCTTCCTTCTCGTTACCGCCTTCTCAGAGTGCATTCCCCACAATTTTCTGTCATGCCAGGCTGATCAATTTACTCATAATGATATCATTTCAGGATCCAGTTTCCCCCCATCAGGGTATATGACCCGCTGTCATATTCAGGATTTTTGGTCTAATGTCCTTGATTTCCTGATTTTCTCCTCATCCTAAACAGGAGACCCTTGCCATCAATGTTCATTTCACAGCTTAATTGAGAATACTTATTTCTTATTTGCCCTTGTTATTTCTCTCATAACCTCTTGGCTTAAGTCATTCCTAATTCTTCCCTTAGAGAGCTATCTCACTAATTTCAGATAAATTTCTCCAAAATTGGAGCTTAATGGATTATAGAGTTCATAATGTCAACTTCCATATAAGTCTGACATCCCCCCTCTCATCCAGCTCATATGTCTAAATTCTGAGTCACACTACCAGCAACTCCTGAATAGTTTGTCTGATCCAGACCTCTGTCTCTTCAAGCAGATGAGTTGGGATGCTCGATGGAACCTCTTTTATGGTACTTCCAGGACTCATACGCCTAGCCTGGTGCAAGCGGCTAGTCCATCTGTCAAATTACCAAAAACAGTAACTAACCCTTCCAAAACCAGGCAGGCTATCATTTTGAACAACTCTTGGCTGATTCTTCCTCTGAAGTTGATTCCAGAGTTGGACTTTGAAACTCTCCTGGATTTGGCTCCTTTCACTGATGCTCTGAACATCGTCATAGATGCTCCAGAGATTATGCCATTTAATCTTGATCGCTCTTTTCTTTATGGGTCAGACCTGCTCCCTGAGTTCCTCTTATGACTCAGTCAACATTACAAATCCACTGTTCTGGTATCCGAGCTCTCAATTGATAACAGTATTTACTTCAAGCTCCCCTACGCTGAACTTTGGGCCTAAGTCACCAAGGATTTGACTCTAGTGCTGAATCCCTCTGATCTGGATAACATCCTGGATTGGGAACACCACTTATGCTCTTTGCTTTGCTAGACAAGTTCTTTGAAGTTAGTCCATATAGCTTCCAGCCTCACCTGGGTTCCACCGTTTGTTCAGCTTTAGCTTCTGAGAAGCCAGTAGTCACCACTTGCAGGATGCAATCCACTCCCTGCATGACTATCTCTTCTCTGGAGCTTCCCATCAGTATCTTCCGTTGATGGCGTTGATAGGGAGCATGATTTGGCAACCCCCATCAAGTATCCCTTCTTTGTTGCCAGCCCACATGTCTTATGTCCTTAATGAAGCCCGTCGTCAGGCGCTCAGGACTAATCTTCCAGCTCCGGTGCCATATTGGGATTACTTGGGGTTATTCACCAATTTCCTCTTTTTATACTGGTGCTTTCCTCCCTGCTCCAGGGTTTCACAATTGGCTTCATCTGACATCTCAAGATCCCTTCTCCTAGTTGCTTTCTCTCAGGGCTCAGCGTCCACTCAAAGAACATGTTTCATGTAGGTCTCGCCCTCATTAGTGTCCAATCACATCAATTTTGATGGGCTGTTCATTCCTACCGTGATTTATCCTCCCTCCTCCGAGAGGTGACATAGGCGGAATCATCTCTGTACTGAGGACAATTAATATAAATAAAAATTCTAAAAATTATATGTGTTTTTTCTCTGTGCGGTTTATAATCTTTTTCCCAATATCTTTTATCATTTTTTTATCTTTATTCTTCTTTTTTACTATGGGACTTGACCTTGTTTTGGTTCAATGGTCCATCTAATTTCCAAACTGGGTCCTAGGTACTTAGACCTGCCAGTTTTTTATGGCCCAGAGGTCCTTTTTTCAAGCTTTCCCATCTAGATTGGTTCAGAGGTCCTTTTTTCAGAATTGATCTAATCATCAGGACATGCCCAACTTAATGGTTCATTGGTCCTTCAGGAACTCTTTCATTTTTTTTCATCAATCCAATGCTTTAGATACTTAGCGTGGACTCAACTCACAACTCTTCCATCCAAGAGATTCTTGATGAAGTAAACATCAGTCACCATCTTGGCAATCACTTCAAATGAACCCAACCACAATGCATCTAATTTTTTCTTTGTCCAAAACCATGCATATCACAATAGGCAACTCTTTCCCCTATTCAATATTCTTCTAAGGCCAGTCAATTCTTGTCATCCATTGATTTCGCTCATATCCTTTTCTTCAAGGTTGTATCAAAAGCTTGCGATTTCATATTGATCAGGATACTTGTCAGTTGGCCAGGTATTGCTCAGTACTCATCCCCGACGTAGGTTCCACCACTGAATTTTAAATTGGTGGCAACGCGGCCTTTCTTCCATATAACAATTCAAATGGCGTCTTTCCCATCGCCATATGATGACTAATATTGTAGGCAAATGTCACCAAACTTAGATACATTCCCCACGCAGAATTTTCTCCCTGCAACTAGTTTCCTCAGCGTCACAACCAGCGTTCCATTGACCCGTTCTACCAGTCTGGTTGTCTCCAGCTGGTATGGTACTGACATGACTCCTCGGATCCCCATTATCTCATTTAACCTCAGGATCACATGAGATGTGAAAAAGGGTCACATTGTCACTAAGCAGGACCTGCGGACATCCATTCTGGTATACTACTTGATCCAGGATAAACCTTGCAGTACTGGTAGCATCTACTCTTGTTAGGGCCTTTGACTTGACCCATCTTGTCAGATGTTCGAAGGCAACTATAATGTACTTGACTCCCCCTGTGCTCATTGTCAGCGGTCCCATCACATCAATGGACACTGTGTGCCAGGCAAATCCAGGGCGGACCAGTCAGTATCCAGCTGTATTCTTATGTGGTTTGTGCAGCTGGCACTCCACACAACAAGCTAGATAATTCGCGACATTGTAGTTGATTGGTTCCCAGTAATAATACTGGAAAATATGGTCAATTGTTTTCCTCAGGCCTCCATGCTCGACAACCTTATGAACTGCTTGTACTATTGCTGCTCTTTCTAATGGTTTTGGTAATAATAATGCTTCCTGTTGATTGTCTTGAATAATTCTCCATCCATAGTCTCAGTGTTTT
>JAKSZP010007505.1:0-19751 GCA_022478985.1 Massospora cicadina
GGCCAACCGCACACTAAATGGGTGTCACCTCGACTCTCCCCATCCCAGCACAGTTTTATTCCGGGGAGGTCGTTATGGGACAACTATAATGACCTTCACGTGACTTTGACTGCTAACTCTCATAAGGTGAATGGCTTTGTGGCTCTCCTGGATATGGAGAAAGCATATTATCGGGTGGCCTGGAAGTATATTGATGCTCCCCTGGCCCGCTTCCATCTCCCCCCCGCAGCTAGGCGCTGGATATCAGCGCTCTATGACCAGCTCCACACCAGAGTCCTGGCGCCAATGGGTTTTACAGTGGCAGTACCAGTTGGACAAGGTCTCCGGCAAGGGGACCCCCTGAGCCCTATCCTTTTTAACATTGCCCTAGACCCCCTCTTGGCCTCCTTACAGGACAAGATAACAGGGATTCTGGTCCCAGGTAAAGCCCCCACCCACACCATGGCATTTGCAGATGACACCGCCATTTCATTTGGCTGCCCTCGGGATGTTGCCCTCACTGCTGTGACCATTGAGAAATACACCAAGGCGTCCAACGCCATGGTCAACACCTCCAAGACAACAGTTGTACAGGTCGGCTCCCCCACCTTCCCCCCACCATTTAGTATTGAACCTGTGCGTGGTACCTCCGTCACCTGGGCGTTCTCACCAACCAACAAGGAGTAGCGCTAAAAGACAATGAGGACTTGCTCCTCGCAGCAGTTAACTCCAGGATTGCCAGCTGGAACCGGTGGCACATCACCCCCCAGGGTCGAGCTCTGATGGCCAATGTGTTCCTCCTCTCCAAAGTCTGGTTCCTAGTGCATGTCTTCTCATTCACAGATGCCTTTTATACGCGGCTCAATGTACTCCTCCGCTGTTGGATCTGGGGCTCAAACCATCCACCAATGGCCCTCTCAACCATTGCCCGACCCTGCAATGAAGGGGGCCTAGGGCTTCTGGACACGCGATCCCACGCCACCGCAATCTTCCTGAAGTTCCTATGGCCGATTGTCTGCTGGGACGCGACCCCCATGCCCCAATGGGCGCCCGCCCTCCGCCAGTCAGCGTCAGCAGCTCTGAGTTTTCCTGGAGCATCTCTGACCTCATAAGGGGAGTGGCTCACAAACCACCCAGGCCATCGCCTGAAACCAACCTCATCCCCCTACTGGAACCAGACTCTCATTGCCCTGAAACGAGTAGGCGAGCGGATCCACCATGCCTTGCCATACAGAAGGGAAGGCCCTGGCCTCAGCCCCCGTCGCCATGCAATTGTGCACAATGGACAAGTTGTCACAACTCTCCTCAACCCACAAGATCGTCCTCCCATCTGCCCAAGACTCCTTGAGCTCCTCCCTCCATGAGATTCGACCTTAAGGAATTTTGGAAGGACGTCTATCACCCCATCCTGTCAGCAAAGGTGTCCAACACCTTATGGAGGGTGCTCCACTGTTCATACAGGACAGGGGATCAGACTGGCCCTACCTTCCAGCACTGAAGCTGCCCCCGCTGTGCGGAGCCTATTGACTCCCACCTCCATCATTTTTTCACCTGTCCAGGTGTCGCTGCATTTTGGTCAAAGGCCCGCGCGCTCCTCCATGCTCAGCCCTGATCTGGACACCCTGTGCAAGACCTCATGTTCGAGCAGACGCTTCCTGGTTGTCACCAACCCCTCCGTGTCCTCGCCTATGCCACAGCCATCTGGACCATCCATAACTCCTTCCTTCATGCTGCCTTTGACCAGCAGGTGTGGACTCTTACACACATGATCACCAACTTTCAGGTACATTTTGAGATGGCCCTGAAGGTCTGCACTATGTCGCCAACCCTCCCCCGCTCAGTTGTCACTGCAGCACGGCTCTGGAGCTCAAACCCCCCTCCCTTTCTCGATGCCTCCTCCCTCCCTTTCTCTCACCTCACGCTCTTAATCAAACACACACACACACACACACACACACACACACACACACACACACACACACACACACACACACACACACACACACACACACACACACACACACACACACACACACAAAAAAAAAAAAAAAAAAAAAAAAAAAAAAAAAAAAAAAAAAAAAAAAAAAAAAAAAAAAAAAAAAAAAAAAAAAAAAAAAAAAAAAAAAAAAAAAAAAAAAAAAAAAAACACACACACACACACACACACACACACACACACACACACACACACACACACACACACACACACACACACACACACACACACACACACACACACACACACACACACACACACACACACACACACACACACACACACACACACACACACACACACACACACACACACACACACACACACACACACACACACACACACACACACCACACACACACACACACACACACACACACACACACACACACACACACACACACAGAAGCCCAGGCGTAATTTAATAAACATCAAAGAATCCCCCTCAGGTTGGGACCATCTAGTACTAAAAAAATTTTATCTTGCAACTCTCTACATGGAGGACTTTAATAACTTATCTGACATTGTATATATGATGCTTCTTAAATTTTACGATTATAAGGATATCATCCATGTATGCAACATGAAAAGACCAAACATTTATATCATAACATGATCATTATAATGTTGGAACTTGGATAGGGCGTTTTGGAGTCCATAAAACATTAGCCTAATAATTACAAATAACCAGATAATTTTGAAGGCATAATACTTTTGATGCTCATAATGTACTGATATTTGATGAAAAGCCTCCACAAGGTTCAACTTGGTGAGCCAGGTGCTTTCTGAGATTAGCAGTGAAGTATTTCTTATTATTAGCATGGGTTAGTGGTCAATATCAGTTATGGCATATTTATTTCTGATAATTAAGACAGGGTTAGAGATCCTCATTGGCTTTGGGACTAGGAGAATCTCATGACACTACCAAAGATGTGGGTGATATACCAAAATATACAGCATATCTAGATTTACTTCTCTATTTCGCCTTGATATCTAAAATTAAAGGTGTATTTTAAACAGCTTCTGAGAGATTCTGTGACAGCTTTAAATTGGAAAATCAACAAAAAGTATCCATTCATCTCAAAAGGAGGACACCACGAGATCCAACCACTTCTTCATACTAACTGTATTCCCTGGGAAGCAATACTTTAGGGGACTTTTCTTCCATGATCCTCAGTTTAGCCATTAAAGTCAATTCTTTCACAAAGTCCCCTTTAGGGCAAATACTCAAATTTTTTTAATTTTACCTGTTGAAGGGCAAACTATGGCAAAAACAATGCCACCATATAATTCCCAAAATTAATGGGTAGAGCAAACTGTAAAAGAAACTGAATCCATCCTCAAACAGTTGGTTACATGTACTCTCATAAGTTGTCTCATACACCAGAAGGCACTTTTTTGTGGTATCTTTCAGGGGCTCTGTTCCATCTTCCTTTTTAAAAAAATCCCAATTCCGCGCTACGTCCAATTTCAGGTAATTTTCATAAGTACAAGTATCTAATAATGCGCAAAACTTCAACCTATGTTTCATCATGAACTATCTTAAGGAGAATAAGATAAGAGCAATGTGCTAAACTTCTTTTTTTCAAATTGTCTAGCCAACTCTATGCTCCTTTCTATAGTTTGGTTTGGGGCCCACGCTATCGCTTTTCACCCTTGCTACTTCAATTCATTATAACCTCCTTCTGCAAGGGTGGCTTTAATTAGGCCGCCCACTGCCAGTGCGCCTGGATGTTGTGTTTGGCCCTCGCCATAGTGGTGGCATGGGCCTGCTCAACTATGAGGCCCACGCTGCCAAAATCCTTAGCATCTGGATCGCTGCAGTCACCAACCCTACGATCTCAGCCCAGCACTGGTCCCATGTGGCCCACTCCAACTTCTCCCGCGCCTTGGACCTCACCAATCCTGCCCGCCCCCATTCTCTGTTAAAGTATCTCGCCTCAGTTCCTTCTGCTGCGGGCTCACATAAGACCTCTCCCCACTTCAAAAGAATTCTCCTCTCCATGTGGAGCGTAGAGTGGATAATTTGCATCTGTGGGCACGCCGCCCTGAGGGGGCGCCCTACTCCTCAGTTCACCCATGAAGTACAAGGACTACCCATTCTGAACGGAGTGATACCCATGAGGTCCCCTACCACAGCCAGGGTGGACTACATGGACATGTCGGACATCCCCTACTCCCTCAATACCCTGAAAGCTATATGGAAGTACGCCCACCACCCTCTTCCGCAGCCGCATATTTGTTCCCATGTGTGGTGCTGCTTGAGATGGGTATACCATACTGCTGAGCGCTCTAACGCTTTGCACTCATCTTGCATCATGTGTGGCCAGTATGAAACATTGGTCACCACCTGGAGGAGTGCCCTCCCTCAATAGCGATATGGCGTGAGGTTCAGCATCTCTTTCACCAGAATCAGACACAGCCCTTCAGCCTGTCTAAGGACATCTTCGCCTTGTCCATGCTTTCCTCTCTACCACCTTCCCTCCATGCCTTAGTGGTTGCAATTGCTATGTGGACTATCGACACTGTTGCCTTGGATGCTATCTCAGGCTCTGCTACCACCCTCCAGGAAGCTATACGCTAGTTCCAGTCGCACCTAGTGGACCACTTTCAAGCATGGTTGTTTGGTTATCTACCAACCCGTCACTGCCAGATGGTCTCATCCTGGTTCCCAGTTTAGTTCATCGCTTCAAACCCCTTCCTACATACGTGCTTAATAGTGGCGCAAGCCCCTCCACACGTACCCCCTTCCTACATATGTGCTCAATAGTGGCGCAAGCCCCTCCACACGTACCCCCCTTCCTTCTCTTGGCTTTCCCACTGGCA
The DNA here is from genome assembly GCA_022478985.1 of Massospora cicadina. Lineage (NCBI taxonomy): Eukaryota > Fungi > Entomophthoromycota > Entomophthoromycetes > Entomophthorales > Entomophthoraceae > Massospora > Massospora cicadina. Next base: position 4,802 of record JAKSZP010007505.1, read on the forward strand.
ACAGGAGATAGTGTTTTCTTCTCTGGGGTGCCCTCCTTTCACTGAAGTTCATTTTGTTAGTTTAGTTCACTTATTGGAAGTGTACATCCCCCGGTCAGCCATCCCCAGAAAAAAATTTAAAAATTTATTTCAAATTGTGCTTAATAGATTCTTTGAGGGCATTTTTAGGAATGCTCTCCATGGTGTTACATAATTTAGTTGTCAATGGGCTATCTTCACTCACCTCTGGTATTTCACTATATACCTTTCAAACTTTGACAACAAAATCAGTTATGACTCTTACCTGATGGAAAGTTCATTTCTTTAACCCTTCTATCCAGCATCATAAGTCAACCCACATTGACCTTTTCAGCTTAAGTTGCCTTTACACATCCAGAACATATTCAATCTTTCTCATCAAGATTCAGCCAAATGCGTCGCCAATGAAGCAAGCAAGTCATGATGTATGTCTTAATAAAACATTCGAGGTAACTGAATTTCAGGAACTTATCAGCTTGAGAAAGTGAACAAATGGGAATACTCTTCCACTTTTCTATTTACTTGCGATGTCAAAAACAAGGCTGACCAAGCTGCGTCCTGAGCCTCTTCTTAACAAGCTACATGGTTTATAAATTGGAGCACACATCAAGGGATTTTGAAAGTGTCTCTTGTTTTCCAATTAACTCTTTTACTCATGATAATTGTTTATCAAGTAGGTCATTTTAAATCTTGTGAAACTTGCTCACCAAAAAGATACAGTTACGTTATAAGCCTCTGTTAATATAGCTTGAAACCAGACTTTAATAAATGCCTCATGCATTATCTTACAAAAATATGTTGCGTCCAGAGTAGGCTTCATAGTTTTAATCTTTGTTACCGCTGTCTCATGGAATTAGACCTTGGATAAGCCATTGACAACCCAATAAACTCTTACAATAATAATATCAAAGAATGTAATAAGCAGGATTGATAGTAGTTGTTACCAAACTAATAGGATGGGCTTCAAAAAACTTCACTGGCCCCCTTTATAGGTACTAGAAGTTATATGAAATCTGGCTATTGTAATGTGACACCTTTCCAATAATTGATGAAGAAGTTGGAAAGGACTAAAAAAGTAACTACCCACAATAGAAATATCGTTCCATTAAATAATTGGTTTGTTCACATACCATCATAATTGGGTTATTAAACACTGCACTACTTTTAGAAAATACATGAAATCAGAAGTGCGCCTTGATCTAAGAGTGTGAACAATGACGCAACAAGGCATCTGAGTTGCAAATCTGGTTCTTGGCAATAAGAATTATTGTATGGTACTTGTATAAATATATTTAAAAGTTAGAAAAATTATAAAATCAATTTTAAGTTTTGAAATAGCTTAAATTACGATTCTCTCTCATTGCAATCACTAATTGCAACAAAATTAATTCAAGACAAAGTAAGTTTGATAATCTCTTCGAGGAGCTTTTCTTTCTCATTGCAAACACTTTTGCAACCTATTCAATTCAAGACTGAATCTAGTTTGATAATCTCACAGAGGAGATTAGTATGCGCCCATGTCAGGGAGCAGTTGGGCAAGCAAGGTAAGAGGAGCAGGCGGAAGGCCCGTGGCCTCAAACGTTCAAAAACGCCCCAGAGAATCCGGTGGAATAGACAAAAATCTCAAAAACTGGCGGTCATAATTTCCCCAGAGATACTCGCGTGGCAAGCATGATGCAACCAGTACATCAACACGCCACATTCCCAGCCACTTTCGTCAGTGGAATTTGGAATCCACATGTTTCTGGACATCCAAAAAACGGCCTTATGGGAAAAATTTTGTGAAGATGTACACAAAATTTTCCCAACCGCAGTGTACGTTGCACCACACTCCATGTCGCATGGTTGGCTGGACCTAGGTTTCAAAAGCAAAATAGCAGCAGATGAGGCTGCAGCAGTGCGCATAGTGGTTGACCTCCCTGAAGGGCAACAGGTCATCAAAACTAAACGCACCAGATGGACAAAATCAAGCCAAATTTTCCTCACGTTTGACTTTTTGCCTACTATGGTAAAACGTGACATTTTGGAGCAACACCTGAAAGATGGTCTCGCCATATATGGCGAAATACAATCTTTCGAAATGCAACGCTTCACGCTGATGCCACACCTGTGCACCGGCAAAGCCATCACAGTTCTGACCCCAACTGAGGAGATCGCAAAGGACCTAACCCAGATCCCACACTCCACTTTTATTGATATCGCAGGGCATACCACCCACCCATTCCAGTTAACCATGGACAGTGCGCCCCCATTTGCACCCACTGTGACACGTTATGCCATAAGGCGCATGCATGCCCAATCAAGGAGGGTGTCACATTCCAAGAGCACCCCTCAGTGGCCATAGCCAGTGGAGAGGTGCACTACGAACCAACTGCAAGCACCAAGAAGTCTTTCCCATGGGGAGCACAGGGCTGCTACCTATTGGTAAAGCCCATCTCCCCACAGGAGCGGAAGAAGGCCAAGCAGGCCCATAGGGCCACAGCCAAGGAAGCGACCAAGGCCACCACCACCATCCCACACTCACAACACCAGGAGGACATGGAGACCTTCGTGGCGGAAGCAACTCAGGAATCCATCATCCAATCAGATTGGGAAGCCCAAGCTGAGCAGGCCACTCAATCTGAGGATCTGATGGGAGATTCAATCTCACCCAATTGCTGTAACCAAGCTCTAGTTGAAACCAACTTGGGACCTATCCCAACTGAAAAAAATTTTTTTGACCTGCTCGACACTGCACCAAACTCATCCGCACTGCAAAAAATTCGTCTGACGTCAGGAAAACAAAAAGTGAAGGCCAAAGCCAATGTGACTCTTTCCGCAAAAATCAACAAAAACCCTGATAGCATTGCTGCTAACACCCGCACTGCTGTGAAAGCCCGTGGGGACCTTGAAGAGGCTGGTGGGCCTGGTGGCCCACCCCCTCACACCTAAGGTGCAATGGGGGAAATCTTCACTCTAGGGACATTGATATTACCGGACTCAAGGCCTCCCCATCCCAGGCTAGGAAACTGAGTTTTTTACAACACAAATTTACCCATGGATATCCTGGCTATCCAGGAGTCCCACTGTCCATGAGGTTCCGAGGAAGCTTGGGAAAACAATGCTCCTCCCATCCCTATCCTTTTGGTTGAAGCACTGTGGGGTGCTAATTTGGAAAAATAATTTTTTCAAATTCACATCCTCAGAAGCATTCCTAAATGGCCGAGTGCTCATCATCACCTTCTCGTGGGCTGACGTTGCACATGCAATCATCAACATCTATGCCCCAAATGGTGCACATGAGCGTCAGGAACTTTTCTTGTCAGTCAAATCCCTCCCGCTACCCCCTGATTCTTTCCTAGTTGGCGACATGAACTGTTGACTAACCTCACCAACGGACTGGTGGCCTCCCTCACCCCACGCCCTACAGGGTCACGTAGAACTACGCGTTCTAAAAGCCACCTTTGGGTTAATGGATGCGCTGCTGCAACATGCCCCACTTCTCAAAAACATGATGTATCCCCACGTCCACAACGGCCAATTAAGGTCCATGACCCGCATTGACCTTATTCTAATGCTGGCGAAATTCCAACCCCACATCTCCCACTTCAAAATAACAAAAATGAAATTCTCTGACCACTGACTGGTCTCGATAACCTACCACCTACCCGTCACAGTTGCAAAGGCCCCACATTGGTGCAAAATCTTCCCCCCTGAGCTCGCGTCGCCAGGATTTTCCACATGGGTGGAAGAGGCAACTTTGGCAAAATTATTGGTTGCACTGTTTTCTGCAGACCCCATTTCCACATGGGCAACTTTCAAAGAGGATTCCATCTGCCATTATCGCCATCTCTCCTCCAGACGCTCATGAGCCACATCGGTGGTTATCTCGCGCGCGCTGGCAGAATTGGCCCACTTGGAGTCCAATATTCCAGCCACAGGATACAGCCCTGCATGGGGCCAGAAGTGGGCGGAGGCAGCCACCCACCTCAACGCACTTGAAAGGCAACACAAACATTGGGTTTGTGTCCAATACAGGGCCACACGCATCACTAAAGGCGACAAGTGCACTGCATACTTCTTTAAAAAAATTTTCGCACCATGCCAGAGCGTGGCCTGCACATAGGTGCAAAGATCGGATAATTCCATTGCGGACACACCGGCCAAAGTGGCAATCAAAACGCAAGAATATTACTCCAAGTTATACCGAGCTGAACCAATTCAGCCAGGCGAAATGGCGGAATTCTTGACTGAGCTCATATCTTCACCATTTTCTAATACCTGGAAATAATGAATTTAATTACTCCAAACAAATTATGGACAGCCATTCGCGGTGCGCCAAACTGAAAATGCCCAGGCCCAGATGGCATTCCATATGAGTTCTACAAAAAATATTTTGTATATATATCCCCATTGCTGCTAGCCTCACTTAACCAAAGCCTGTTAAAAACGCGCCTCCTACCAGGAGGACATGAGGCCTTTACTGTCACACTCTTTAAGAAAGGGGATAGGCTTGACTTAGCCAACTGGCACCCCATCTCTGTAACAAACACAGACACCAAAATTTTAACAAAAATCATGGCTAACCGTTTAGGGACTGTAGCATCTGCCACCATCTCCCCAAAACAATTCGGTTTCATCCCCAGAAGGTCAATTTGGGATAACGTGCACTCTTTGGCTAATGTATGTCAGTCCACAGCCTCTGGGGCACTTGTATTCTTAGATCAACAAAAGGCCTATGATAGAGTAAGCTGGGAATACCTTAAGGCCTGCCTCCATCAATTCCGCCTACCCCCCCGCTTCATCAACTGGGTGATGCTGCTCACGGAATCTGCAACAATGGCAGTGCGTGGCCCAGGCTTCCTAACGGAAGTAGTCCGCCCTCAAAGGGGCCTGCGACAAGGGGACCCCCTCAGCCCACTCTTATACAACTTCAGCCTTGACCCACTACTGCGAAATGTGAATGCCCACCTCACTGGGGTCCATGTGCCAGGCCAAACCCCAGTCAAGATGATGGCATTTGCAGATGATTGTGTGGCTGGGGTGTCTAATAACAAAGATGCATGCGCGCTTGAAGCCCTCATCCAGGAATATTCCCGGGTAAGCAACGCGGCACTGAACGCCTCCAAAACTGAAATCTTCCTCCTTGGTCAGTTTCAGAACTGCTGGGCCCCAGCAAGTAGTTCCCAACCCGGCCCATCTGCTCGCCCACATCCACGCCTTACAACTCAGCACACACCGCTCCACTGGTGCTCCCCTTTGTGTCACGTCCTACCATAGGACCGATATGCCATCTGGGCGTGTGGATGGAGGCAGTTGGATACGCATCAGCAGTAATGGAGTGCCATATACTGGACAACGTGACGAAGCGAATCGCCTCTCTCAGAGCCCACCCTACTACCCTCACTGGCAGGGTTGTTCTTGCCAACTCTATGCTCCTCTTCAAAGTCTGGTTCGGAGCCCACGCCATCCCCTTCTCCCCAAGCTTCCTTAAATCCCTGTATGCTTTGCTGCAAGGATGGCTTTGGTCAGGCCGCCCTCCACCAGTATGGCTAGAGGTCATGTTTGGCCCTCATCATCATGGTGGCATGGGCCTGCTTGACTTCAAAGCCCATGCTGCCAAGATCCTGGGCACCTGGATCGCGGCCGTCACTGCTCCTACACTCCCATCCCAACACTGGTCCCGCGTGGCTCGCTCCAACTTCTCCTGAGCCTTGGGCCTCAACAATCCATCAAACCCCCACTCCCTGATAAAATACCTCGCATCACACACATCGGCCACAGGTCCTCACGGGACTAAAATCCACTACAAACGAATCCTACTCTCCATGCGAAGTGCAGAGTGGAGAATTTGTATTAGTGGACATACAACCCGAAGAGGCCGCCCCTCTCCTCAGTTCACACAAGAGGTATAGGGGCTACCCATCCATGATGGCGTGATCCCCATTCGACCCCAAGTCCTATCCAGGGTGGACTACCTGGACATGATGAACATCCCTTATTCCACTGAGACCCAAAAGATTATCTGGAAATACGCACACCATCCTCTGTTGCAGCCTCAAGTCCGCTCCCATGTGTGGCGCTGCCTGAGGCGGGTGTATCATACAGCAGAGCGCTCTAACACTTTACACTCATCCTGTGTCGTGTGTGGCCAGTATGGAACGCTGTTCCACCGCCTGGAGAAGTGCCCCACCTCTAAAGTGATATGGCGCGAAGTCCAACGTCTGCTAGGCCAGGATCAAACGCATCCCTTCAGTCTGTCAAGAGATATGTTTGCTTCATCAATGGCCTCCCCCCTCCCACCCTCCCTCTGTGCTCTGGTGGTTGCAATCGCCATGTGGACTATCCACACGATTGTCTTGGATGCCATCGCAGGCTCCACCCCCACCCTCCCAGAAGTTGTCCACAGATTCCGGTCTCATCTGGTGGACCACTTTCAAGCGTGGATGTTTGGATATCTCCCACCGCGTTGCCGACAGCTGGTCTCCTCCTGGTTCCCAGTCTGGTTCATCAAATTAGACCCCTTCCTCCACACGTGCTCAATAAAGGCTACGGCTCCTTCACACGTTCCCTCCCCCTCCCCATAAGTGGCGTTCCCGCTGGCAACAAGAGATAGCATCGCGTCTCTGGGGTGCCTCCCCTGGTACTAAGTTTTTCTCATCTGAGTCATATTCGGAAGTGTCCGTCCCATGGTCGGCCTTCCCTGCAATAAATTTAAGATTTATAATATTTTAACCATTGTCAGCCCTAGCCTAAAAGCAATGATACATTTAATGAATAAAGCTAATAAACCTTGCTTAATAACTTGACATATGCAAACCCATTCCAAAAGAGAGTTGCCTCAATTGTCCAGAAAAATAGGTTGCATTAAAATCCACAATGAAAGGCTCAATCCATCAAAAAGGTAAGTTCAAATACCGCTGAGCTGTATTGTGGACGTTTTGTTGTTCCATAAAAATCACATGAAGTGTCATTTGTGTAGATATATACCCCAATTGGTCAAAGTACAGCGGATGTACCAATGCTATTGGCCTCTGACAGTTGGCAGGCTTTTTGGCTTGCCCACTGGCCCGTTGACACCCTCCTCACTTCATCTTGTGCACCCCCACTTGACTATGGCTCCTGTAAGTTAGCCTCCCCAAATCCATATTATTGCAACCCACTGGTTGTGAGACACAAATGTTATACTATGTGGCAGTCAAGAACTGTTGTAACACTCCCTGACCAGCCATTCCTGGACTAATAATTTTATAATTAATAAAGTTTATTGAAATGCGATATAAGCAAAATTTGGGCTTTATTTTGGAGAGCAAACAAAAATGATAGAATATCTAAGTGAGAAAAGGGGTAATGCATTCTCTCTTGATAAATAGTAGCCCACCAGATCTACCTGAATTGATAATACTTTATTTGTTGTAAAGGCTTAATATATTGCCAGCATCACAGATCTTGTCTGCCAGTGGATTGAGAGAACCTAAATCTACCGAAGTATGAAAAATTTATAATCAATTTTACTAAAATATCACAACTAACATCGCCTCAGCAATTAAGTCTTATAATAGAATTAATATTTACCGTCATTTTAGAGGATTTTCCAAGTCCCAACCTTAGGAAAGCCATGTACAATCTTCAATTGTTCCAATCCAGTTTTGCAGTGAGATGAGCATGTGGAGAACTTTACATAATATGGGTATGGTAAGGGATAAGGGTTGCATTGGTGTGAGTTGCAATAATGCGCTCTGCATCTGAAGAACAGTAAAATAAAGAATATGGTTAATGCCTATGCTAAAAACCCCAACATCAACTCTTCATATGAAATCTGGGGTGAGAGATGTATTTGGAGGTTTCAAATGATATTATCAGTGTGATATCAGTAGTGAGGTGAGTACAATTGGTTAGCACAGTGATGTTTACATATAACAATGTGGTCGCTGCTGCATCAGATGCATCTTCCTTAAGATAATTTAATATTAAAACAGCCCTTATATGGCCGAAAGTGTATCAAGCTTACAGTGCAAAGGCGGCGCTTTTAGCTTGATAACTGCTTTTTTGGCATATAAAAAAATTGTCCATAGTAAACTTAGGATCAGTCAACTTTTTGATTAAGGAAGAGCATTGGGGTGTGGGCGAGTTGGGTGGACACGTGTAAGGTGCAATGCAAGATTCTTATAGAGCAAGATACCCTGAGAAATTATATAACTAGATGAACAAGTCTAAATTTGGTTTCTAACAGAGTAGAAAATGTTAGGAGGAGCTTTGCCCCTGCCCCATACTGAATCACCTGCGGTGGAGCCAAGTACTTTAGTGTTTAGAATGGTTCAGCGATGCTAGGTGGTAATAATATTTTTTTAATAAGGGTAAGCGACTAGGGGACGGACACTACCAGTATGAGTCTGAATTAGTTGGAATAGGGGGAGGTAGAAGTTAATTTAAAATTTTAGACATTCCAGAGTAGACAACCTACTCCTGTTGTCAGCTGGTACTGCCAGGTCTAGTGGGGTTATATCCTATTCCAAGAGGCCTCCCCTATGATAGAACAGGTGTGGAGGAAGGGGTTCACATGTAGAAACCAGACTGGGAACCATGACTCAAAAGGTCTTTGTTGCTTCAGCTTCATGTAATGTAGAGCCAGGCTAGGAAGTGTTCAAGTAGGTGTAGGTGAAGCTCTGCTGACTGTCCTGCAAGTGTCTGCACAATTCCCTTGAAGGCATCAAGCATACTGTGTGTATGGTCCACAGTGCAACGGCAACTATGAGGGAGCGGAGAATGGGTGGTATATGGGATTCAAATTGGAGCATAAAGAGTCTTCTAGAGAGTGGCAGCTCCTGGTTGTTGCTGGTTTTAAGCAGACGAGAAACTTCACACCATATGGCTTTAGATGGCGGTCATGATTAAAGGTGGTGTGTAGGGTGTTATCTTAACCACATATTGCGCGTGTTTCATGAGTAGAGTTGGAGCAGTCCGCTGTCCTGTAGGTTCATCTGAGGCAGTACCAAGTGTTTTCTCTTACCATTGGCTGATAGAGTGGGTGATGTTTGAGCCTCCATATTGTCTTCTGTGTCATGATACCACAAGGGATGTCCAAGGCATCCAGGTAGTCAATTCTTGTGATAGCGGGGACCATATTATGCATATCCCTCTGGGTGGTGGTCCAGTTTCCTTAGCGTGCTGCTTGCTCTGTGCCTTACTCTTCCCTGACTAATGCCCATTATTTTGAACGTCCATCTTATGTGCTGGAAAATGCAGAGAAGGCGTTTGAAGTAAGTGAGGGTTCCATGTGGGCCCGCTTCATTGGGACAGTTTGCGAGGTTTGTGAACAGGCTGGAAGGGTTGTGGAGGTTAAATAGTTTGAGTGCCTGTGCAAAGTTGGCCCTCACTGCGCTATATCAGCGTTGATGTGGATGGTCAGGGGCTAGGAATTACTTTCTTCAGGTGCCCAGTATGCGGTTGGTGTGGTCCTCAAAGTTTATTAGGCTTATGCCACCGCTCAAGTGCGAGCCAAAGAGCATCTCCACTTGTAAGGTGTCTGGGACTCAGGCCACAGCCATACCTGAATAAGTGCGCAAAAATGAGGATATGAATGAAGGTGAGAAGGAGATTTCATGGATGGGGGACCACAGCATCGAGAGGATGAGTGAGTTGGCAACTGTTACTAACTCTTTTAGTCCCAGTGATCCTCCCTCAAGTAAGGCAATGCGATTGGGCATCCTCTGTAGTAGATTGCTCTTGATTATCTTATTGGCATTCTCCCCTATTTCCAGCCACATTCAAAGGTGGCGGAAAAGGTTGGGTGAGGGGGTGTTGCGAAGGGCAGTATGATTTTGCTGCTCCCTTGTAAGGATCTGTGTGGCTTGGGTGTCATGGTAAGATTGATAGTGTACTTGCATAAAAGGATGATTTTCGTCTTCTTTTTGTTGAGTGATGCATTGTTCACATTGGAATACTCCTCCAGGGTGCATTTTAACTGCTGGGCATCTTTGTTGCTAGCAATGCCTGCCACTCAGTAATCAGTAAAAGCCAGTATCTTGACTGTTGGTTGGCCTTGTAAAGTGATGATCATGAGGCATGAGTCAGTAATGCGAAGGAGCAGATCAATATTGAGGCTATACAGCAGTGTGCTGATGGGTTACCCTTGTTTGAACGCTCTGAGCGTTTTGATTGTGTCAGTTAGAAATATAGGGCTGCAGACAGTCATGGATTTGGACTCTGTTAGGAGCATTTCCCAGTCTATAACCTTAATGGGATCCTGAAGGCGCTCATGCATTCCTTCAAGTATGGCCAGCTGAGCGGTCATATGCTTTCTCCTGGTCTAGGAATTCTAAGGCTCCAGTTGATTTAGACTGGCAGTTGTTGGTGACAGATTGCATAATGATCCAGGCAGATCTCCTTGGTATGATCTCAAACTGGTTGGGACAGGATTTTAGAGGCTGTTTCATCTAAATTTGGCGGCATAAATTTTACTTAAAAGTTTTGTATCTGCGTTTGAGCGTGCAATTAGACGCCATTTGGATAGGTCCAGTTTGGCGCCATTTTTAGAAAAGGTTATTACATAGGAGTCCTGCCCACCTGATAGGAGGCGGGTCTTCATTAAGCACTGATCCATTGATGCCAGAAGGAGGGGGGCAATATGTTTGAAATGTTTTTTAGAATTCATTGGGTATCCCATCAGGCCCTGGGCATTTCCTACATGATGCACCACGGACTGTGTCCCAGAGCCCCCCAATGTAATTAGTTTAATGAGGTATATTCTGGTGGTGCTTTTATGATTCCAGAGTTCTGTATAGATTTTTTAATATTTTGTGGTTCACTTGGAGTGTCTGGTATAGTTCTTTGTAGTAATGGTGCACTTCTGTATTGAGCTCCACAGGTCAGTTACCACAGCGCTGTAACTTTTGCAGATCTTTGTACATGTGGGCTGGTTGCCGTGGGAGTAAAATTGGCGAAAGTAATATGTCAAGCAAGTTTTTCCTTCTTTTATGAACTTACCTTTTTTTACAATTTAATTCTATGCTGGTGTTCAAATATGAGGGCGTTTAGGCTGGCAGATATTACTCCCATTTACAGCCATTTAGGTCTGTAACCAGACTTTGGAGCATTGAGATTGAGGTGGGCCAGTTCCGCCAAGGTGCGCTTGATTTTGGCTGTGTTATCAATGAACTTACGTGAGGCAAGATGGTGAGTTTTGTTGATTAATATGACTTAGAAATCTCCCAGGTTGTGTTGGGGTCCAATACAAATGTGGTTGCAAATTTGGGGTTTTCAGTCTCATTTTAACCCAGTTGTATAGTTCAGGATAATTTTATGTTGTCTGGGTGCATCTTTCTCCAGTTTGACACCTGTGCAGAAGTGCGGTCTAGCAAAAGCTGCACCAAAAATGAGTCAGTGCTTGGAGAAATTTACTTTTTGGCTGAGAAGTTGGAGAGGGTCAAGCGGTGGGATTTTAGGGGAAGGATGAAATTGATGCAGCTCTTTGATATAAGCTTTCCCTCATGCATGTGGGGTTAGTCAATTAAGGGAGGAATGGTGACCTGGGAGGGATGGTATCATATAGGCTGATGGATGCCTTAATTGCGTGAAATTCAATGAGCTCCAGGAGGTACCCCCTAGGATTAGGCCACCTGTCCCTACTGAGATCAGCCAATCAGATGAAGTCACATAGTAGAATTGTATCTGGTGGGAGGGCGAGTTTTGGTATAGGTTCTAAGGAATTGCTTCTTTTGGATGCAGTACATGGTGCATAGATACATGATATTGAGATTGTGTCATACTGGCATGAGAATGGTGCTAACAGGACTTTGCTTTTCAGATAGGTGACCAAATTTATTAATTTTCTAGTTATGGACAACAAACCAACAATGGGATTTCCATACTGATTGGGATGGTGAGACCCTGGCTGACCAGGATCACTCTTCCCCTTGCAGACAGTGGGTTTTTTTGGATGGCCAAGATAACTTCAAGAGATTTCCACAGAAAGTCCAGTTTTTTTGGCTTGAGACAATTGAATCCTGGTTCCCGCAATATTTGATGTCTCTATGGACACTGAGGTTCCTGCAGTGCCTCATGAACAGTTGGGAAGGCTATCTGGCCCTATTTCTCCAAACCATTTCTGGTACTGGATCTGGGTGACTAGACCAGTCCCACCTGTGCATTTGTACAATCCCTTACCCATTGTTTTTTGTGCAGGACTTACCGTTAAGTGGGTTTGAGTTGGTCTCTTCCACTTGTGTCTCAGAATGACCCATTGCAGCGTGCTGGTTGCTCTCCATGGTTGTGGAAGTTACACATAGGTGTGTCTCACTTGTGCACCAATGATGGATCTGAATTGTCCAGCTAAATTCACTTTATTGGCGTCACTTTGTGTTTCAGTCAAATTTTTGAGAAAATTTAACTTGCGTCATTTGATATGATTGTTTGGCTTGGAAATATCCTCCATGTCTTACTGGATTTGGCCGGGGGTGATGGAGGAGGTCACAAGTGACGCTGCCATGGCTGCGGACTATTTGTGGGTCTTTTGTGCCATTTTGCGCTTTTTAGGTGAGACTAGTCTATGATAGTGTACTGTACATTCTCCTCTCAGAGGAAGGTGTGATTGGTGCCAATGATTTTGGCGAAGTCTTAGCAATCTTCATAAAAATGGTGTTGTCTCAGAAATTAAGGGCCATTAGGCCCTCCTTCATGGGACATACGTGTATCTTGTGCCCAAGGAGCTGCAAAGGTTGTAAATTGGCGGTACGCTTTCTGGTGTGATGCATAACTCCTTTGAAACACCCCCATCTTGCAGGTGGAACACTTCTTTGTGTGGGATCTTTATGAGGTCTTTGATCACCTCAGGGGACAGGTTGATCATGGCTATTGCCTTAACTTTGCACAGGTTTTTTATCTAATGGAACCTCTTTAGTTTTAATTTTTTGGTCTCGCCATAGCTAAAGTCCAGCTCAGAGCTAATCCTTGATTATCATGTAGGGTAGGTTGATTGAGGAAGAGTTAAAATGTGAGCAAAGTCTTCACTTTGTTCCATCTGATGCGCATGGTACACACTTTTTTGCCTTCAGAGAGGAAAATTTTTGATGCAGACTCTTGCAATGGCATCTGTATCTTCTTTGTTATGAATCCAATGTCAATCCAGTCACAGTAGATTGTATGGGTGGTTACATACACTGCATGGGGGAATAGGGGGGACTGTGCCTCAACCACATTCTCCCACAAGGTTGATAATCAACCCAAGGTAGATTCAGAGCTATGCTCTACCCGTGTAGGGACTGAGAATATTAAAGTCTTTTGATATGTGTTTTATTTGTTTTAAGTTCCACAAACCTGGACGGTGTTTGGTTTTTTTTGGTTACTTAGTGGCACTGTTTCCTGGTCCCCAGGGCGTTTCATGCCCTTTGGTGCACCATTCTTCCCATTGCCTGATACAGCTTTCGCTAGGTTTAAAGTTTTTATTAATGTTGTCCATCTCTCCTGTGTGATTATCATTTGTAATATTCCATTTGAATATTTATAACTAAAGTGATTGTTATTGGAAAGAAAAGCTCGCAAGGTTGTACTGTATCTTTTTTTTAAAAAAATGGTAATAAAATTGGCATGTGGCAAGAAACATTTTTATGGTTTGATTATAGTATTTATTTGAGGCAAGCCGACCAGGTACAGACATTATGAAATAGAGAAAATAAAGTAATGACATGAAACCTGAGCAGAGTCAACTTTATCATAGAAAGTTTTTCCACCTCTGGATTGGGACTTAGATTTTTCTGGTTATGTCATGGGTAAGGTTCTCGTGTTATTAAAGCTACTAACCACCAATTGTCCTTCAGCTGGCACTGCGATCAATGTGCAAAGAGTGGGATCAAACCTGAAACCTTTAGGTTGGTAGCTGTATAACCTACCGACTCACCTTCCACACCTTAAGGTTTGATTATAATATTATATTAAAAAAGAGAAATGACTGATTGATCCCATCGTCTATGCTGGAATATTTAGCTAAATGTATTTTTTAATTCCTTAGTGATGTAACAACTTATATGTTATAGCACTCTTTCTTCTCATTAGACCATTTTTTTCTTATGAAAGGCTGGGATAGTGAATCATTATTATTATTAGCTCCAAGTATACGTTTATAATTTAATTGTATCTCCTAATTTTCATTGGTATTATAGATAGTATCATTAATCTTTTAATTTATTGCGGGGAAGGCCGACCAGGGGATGGACGCTTCCAAAAATAAACACAAAAGAAAGAAAAAAAAGAAACTCAGTAACAGGGAAGGCACCCCAGAGAAGTAATGCTATCTCCTGTTGCCAGCGGGAACGCCACTATGGGGAGGAGGGGGGAACGTGTAAAGGGGCTGTAACCACAATCAAACACGTGTGGAGGAAGGGGTCCAAGTTGATGAACCAGACTGGGAACCAGGAGGAGACCAACTAATGGCAACGCGGTAGGAGGTATCCAAACATCCACGCTTGAAAGTGGTCCATCAAATGGGACCAGAATCTGTGGACAGCTTCTAGGAGGGTGGGGGTGGAGCCTGCGATGGCATCCAAGACAATCGTGTGGATAGTCCACATGGTGATTGTGACCACCAGAGCACGAAGGGAGGGTGGAAGAGGGGATACCATGGATATAGCAAACATATCCCTTGACAGACTGAAGGGATGTGCCTGATACTGGCCAAGAAGACGTTGAACTTCGCACCATATTGCTTCAGAGGTAGGGCACTTCTCCAGGCGGTGGAACAGCGTTCCATACTGGCCACACAAGATGCAGGATGAGTGTAAAGCATTAGAGCGCTCAGCCATACAGTACACCCACCTCAGGAAGTGCCACACATGGGAACGGATATGAGGCAGCATCAGAGGGTGGTGTGCATATTTCCAGATAGTTTTTTGGGTCTCAATGGAGTAAGGGATGTCCATCATGTCCAGGTAGTCCACCCTTGATAGGACATGGGGCCGTG
>JAKSZP010007506.1:0-19700 GCA_022478985.1 Massospora cicadina
ACCCTTCCTGTAAATTCGCCAGTAAATGCTTGGGCCCCCAATTGGTGAAGGAGGTATTGGGCAACGGGGCGTTCCAACTGAAGCTCCCTGCGCATTGGAAGCAGCATTCCATTTTCCATGTTTCCCAGCTGTCACCTTTCAAGGGTGCGATTCCCACGGAACTGGAACCAATCATCGTCAAAAATGGGGAAGAGGCTGAGGTTGAGGCTATCCTGGCATCCCAGAAATCCTGACATTCTGTAAAATATCTCATGGCCTGGAAAGGGTATCCAGCCTATGAAAACAGTTGGTTCAAGGTGTGCGATTGTGCAAATTGCATGGACCTGGTTGCAGAGTTCCACATATCCCACCCCAAAGCTCCCTGCCCCCCAAAAAGTCGCGACAATTATGGCAATTAAGTTACCCAAGGCGCACAAGAATTTGGCTCTTATGCAGTTCCCCGGTGGTGGGGCCCTTCCTTTGGGAAAAGGAAAGGGTAATGTAAGTCCTGGGAAATGTCCCCTGGGTGTTGATAGGGCCATTTTCCCATTCCCAAGCAAGAAGGCACCAAAGAGGATGGAGGTACCCCTTGTTACTCAGGGTGATCTCGCTCACGTAGTAGATGAGCGCTGGGTAACAGCTCTTCCACTTCTGATTCCACCCCCAGTACCCAAACTCACCTCAGCAGAACTGTTATGGGGAATCAGTGAAATCTGCACTGAGATTGTCGAATTGAAATTAATCAGAACTAATTCAAGTGGTAATCTGGCCAATACAGGATTTCAAATGGCCGGAAAGGTATGAAGACTGATTTATTGGCTGGAATTCCTGATAGTTTCAACTCGAATAACATGCCAATCAAATAAATCACCTCCCTACCAAAGTTTTTGGGGATCATCATTGATGGGCAGGCTACAGCATCAGACATCATCAATGAGGGTTTGAAGTCCCCTGTTGACAATTTAAGCGTTGCAGCTGATGCAATGCCACTGACCAAACAAATGGCTCAGTGACTGAGCGCGGGCAGGTTGGGTGTCCCAAACCTGTTCCCAACCAAATGGACTTTATCTATGTGGGGTGTCCTTTGGGGATCACTGCCGCTCATTGGGCCAAACGCCGTCATGCCAACTGTTATGAACGTAGCTGAGCCTCGGTTTGGACATTTGAGTTCAAACTGACTGCGACTCAGCCCACCACAAATTTTTTGATGTCAGTTCCAAGGGAACTAACCCGCCCATTCCTGAACAATTCGCCGGTTAGGTTGAAATTGAGGGTCCTGATCCTAGCTTGTCACTACCCCAATTGACCACTATTTAATCAGTTGCATTGCACTGAGAAAATTGTTGGTTGTTTTTCTTTTTTAATACAATTTTGCCCAAAAACCAATCATTTTTTTGTATTGCTCCTTCTGGCCACATCCCTGATGGCGTTTCCCTGGTGGCCTGTCAATCCATATACCAGATGGGCTCACCAGTACTTATGGTCACTATAGCCCCTTCCATCATTGATTAAATTCAGCAAGTCAAATATTTTTGGCACTATAACCCTGCTATCATAAACTTCTAGCAACAGTACATGGGGATTGTGTGGCCTTATATCCACCAACTGCAAGCGAGAATCCATCTCCTTGCCTCCCCAGTTGAAATGACCTCATATGGTGATGAACTCATTGATATTTCTGTGATCCCACCCCCTGCAGCAAGGCCCCCTGTGTCAGGGATAGGCACATTGTGGTTCATTGTCAGGATCATACTCACTGTTGTGCTTCACCAACAATTCGTCATTTCACAATGCCCAGCTCCATATAATGTCATTCAGTCAGCAATGCCTCTGGCATTCTGGCTTGCTTTTTGGGTGCTTACGCATCCCTACTGGCAGTCTGGTCTAAACTTCTTCTGCCGTTTCCATGACACTCAGTGATTAATTAGATTGAATAAATCCCAAACTACTTCAAAACTTATAAATATATAATCCTTTCAATAATAAAAAAGTAGGTCATTTTATAACTTGCTTTTTACTATTATTCATAGCTTTTTTGGAGAATCCACTTAAGTAACTTTGAGAGAATAACTGCCATTTTTGAAGTATAATTCAAAACTTCCAGTCCTTCCTCTCCCAAAGTTGAGATGGCAATTGTAAAAAAACTAAAGATTAACTTTTTACAAGACTAATGTCTTTCTTTTAACTATATTTTCTAAGGACTGTAAGAATACCCTTTTGTTCCCCAGGTTAAGGAAAGACCTTAAAAGCCTCTGACTTAAAAAATTTAGTAAAGGTGGGGAAAGATGTATAGAGAAAGCCAGGTTTAGGACTATTATATATTAACTTTAATATTTAGCTTTTGGGGGAAAACACTAAAATAACATAACAGCTATTATACAATTTTTTATTTAACTGAGGCAAGCTGACCAGGGAACAGACATTACCAAAAGAAAGAAATGACATGAAACCTGAACAGGGTCAACTCCATCAAAGAAAGTTTTTCCACCTCCAGATTGGGAATCAAATTTTTCTGGTTACATCATGGGTAAGGTTTTCGTGTTATTAGACCTACTAACTGCCAATAGCTTCCTTTGGCTGGCACCCTGATCAATGTGCGAAGGGCGGGAATTGAACCCGCAACCTTCAGGTTGGTAGCCGTATGCCCTTACCAACTCGCCTTCCACCCCCCTATTATACAACTTTAATATTTGGAAAAGCTTCTAGATTTTCTAAGCAGGGATTAAATAATTTGGGTATACATACTAAATTAAAATCAATAACACAATATTCAGATAGTTTACTTCTGTAGATTGGTTCAAAATTTTT
The DNA here is from genome assembly GCA_022478985.1 of Massospora cicadina. NCBI lineage: Eukaryota > Fungi > Entomophthoromycota > Entomophthoromycetes > Entomophthorales > Entomophthoraceae > Massospora > Massospora cicadina. The sequence continues at coordinate 2,788 of JAKSZP010007506.1, forward strand.
ACTTTCTTTCAACTTGGAGCAACTTTTGAGCGATTTTAATAAAAATGTAAACGATATCTGAGCCTACACCTTCTGCCTACCTCCCCATATTAAATCCCAATGACCTCAGATTCTCCACATGTTGCTTTCATGTGGGTCAGTGGCGAAACCCCATCCAGCTTTTTCTGTTTGATGGGAAGGTGTGCTCAGACTGGTTCATCCATTCCTACCAAGTCCTTGGGTTGGTTTATTTTGCCCATGGATCTCGACATCCACCTTACATGTGCCCAGGTCGTGCCTCACAGCCACTCACTTCCCTGCTCCCAGCTGCATTTCAGCCTTTGGGTCAGGAATGGGAAGTTATTCCAAAATGCAGAGTAAGCCATTATTGACATGGCCTAGGCAGTCATGCTGCTAGCCAAATTTATCAATTTCCGCCCTTATAAAGGATAATTTAATCTTGGCTAACATGAAAAGCTAATGCCATCACTGCGGCCACCATACCCCTGTTTTCCATGGCACCTCTATCCCCACAACGTGCACCTGGCTCCCCACCAACATCACTATGGCTGTTCAGTTCGCAGAGTTGCCCACTCACCTTCCCCCCACAGTGCTCCATCAGGAGCTGATGGAAGGCTTGGCCGCATATGGCTCCAAACCCACCCTTCAGTTTATGGTCCCCAATGAGGCTGCTCGCCTCTCTGGGCCTCAGTTATTCACCACAATTAGCCCAAATATCAGAAAAATTGATTGGTCAATTCCCCTCTGAGCCATCATTCCTTCTGCCCCCTGATCACCCTTTCTGGGCCTATGTCAAGGGTGGATGGACTATCTGTCCATCCTTCTTCCTGTTGGATCACTCACAGCGTAAATTCCCCTATCTTGCTGCATCTGCCAGACCTACGTTGCCTCCATCTGGCCCCCAATACGCTACACACACCACTGCCTTTCCAGTATGGGGTACAATACTCCTCCCTCCCCCAAAACCTTCAGCTGATGCAGTACCTGCAAATGAGAATCAGGCTCCTCCTTAGTCCAGTGCCACATGTGCTTCAACCAATCAGGAGACAGCTTTATAAATGATTGGTCCCACATTATTTCTCAATCAACAGCCACAGCACATAAATTCACCAACCCTAATTTACAAAAAGATTGAACCCATGGACCGCATTGGATGAAACTGATGAAGTGGGAAATGATATTGAAGACTCATAAGTTTAAATCAAAGAATTTATCCAGGTACAGCACCCCGTTCAGACCCCTCAGCGTTTTTACGCCCCCTGGCTGATGTATATGTGTTCCGCTCTACCTACCAGATCACTGTAGCAAGAGCTGAGCACCCAGATATTTGTGATATCCGCAAGGGTGCTGACAGATCAGTGGCAATACTAGCCAAGGGTATCACTCCTCCCTTCATTTCCCTGACCCTGTCCCCAAAGGGAAAATGTGACATCCTCAATCTCCACAAAAACAACTGCCGCCATCCAGAAAGTGGCGATGCTTTGAATTACAAGTCAAAAGCCACCCATGCCACCACCGCTTTGTTATCAAAGTTCCCTTCCATCCACCTTCATGCAAAAACTGTTTATCCCGGTAACTAGGTGCACTTTTGCTGCAGGTAATTTCCATGACCAACTGACCATCAGAAGTCTCCAACCACATGTCAGTGATCACCCCTACCATTACTTAATACCTTGACCCGCGCTCTTACCTAAGTGGGGGAATTTAATGCTGAAGATGAGCCCCCCATTACCCCTTCCACTTCTGCCATGATGGGCTGAGCAGCTCTCTGCTGTCTCGCCTGGTTGGTTGTGATCTCCATTTGTGTTTTGAGCTCATTTTGGGTGTTGACTCATTCTATTTGGGTAGGTCTGTATGTTCATATTTTTTGCTCTTTGAGCTTCAGTAATGTCCATCCCCTGGTCAGCGTACCTCAAATAAATTTTATTAATTTAAGAACACAACCCAAATGGATAAAATTGGAAGTAATTTAGCTTTTTAGGTGTGAGTTATAAAAGTAGATAAAAAAATGTGACCATAAGGAGGATGTTTTTTGAATGCTATTGTCACTTCATGGAATTCTTTAAAAACTCAAAAAGTCTCTCAATGAATGTAACTGATTTCTCTGTCAATCTTAATTTATTGTATAAAAATTGAGGTATAACTCATTTAAATTATTGAAAAATGGTTAACTGAACATAATATAGACATCAGTTGAGAAATTTTACCACTTTACACTTAGTATAAACGCTTTAGACCCAAGCCTAAATAATTAGAAATTATATGTTAAATAAACAATTGATTAATAATCTGTAATAAATATAAAAGATAATATTAATCAAGGATTTTTATAACCTACAAAAGCTAAGAAACCTAACTATGGCATGTAGTTCCATTCAAAAATTTGTAGTTCTGCTAAGAAACCATTTATTTCAGTATTTTAAAGTATTTTTAATATGTGAAAAAGTAGTTAAATTCACCTTAACAAAATTGACTATTCTAAAATAATTTAAATTTGAGAAAATTTTAAAAAAATTATTCTATAAAACAAAAATCCTATGTTTATGATGTATGGTATGTATGTGCAGTTTGGGTGTTGAAATATCATGTATGTATGGTATTATATAAAAATGGTTATTGTAACAAAATTTGCAGAAATATACCTTTGATATATAAGCTCTACTAATAAAGGTTTCTTTAAAACTACAAAAGTTAGGACTTAAAGTTTAACATTGATGTTCTTCTTATTTCACCAATTTCATGCCAGGAAAAATATGATAGATTGTACGCAGGTCCATCAACTGGACAAATCCATAGCAAAAACACCCGAAGAAGTCGCGACCAAAGTGCACAGGGTTTATACAAAATTGTATAAATCTGAGACAGTCAAACCTGAAAAAATCAAAGAATTCCTTAGAAGTGCACATATTGACACTACGGTTCAAAATAACAATTTTTAACCTAATATCGTGTGAGGAATTATGGGAAGTAGTACACAATGCACCAAGAGGGAAATGCCCTGGACCTGATGGGATTCCCTATGAACTTTATATAGTATTTTACTAACATCTCTAACATTCTTCTAGCTTTAATGAACAAGTGTATTATGGAAACATACCTCCTACCTGGAGGCAAAGAAGCATACACGGTCACTTTATTCAAGAAAGGAGACAGATTAGACCTATCCAACTGGCGCAAAATTTCCCTAACCAACACAGATACAAAAATTTTCACAAAAATTATGGCTAAACGGCTAGGATAAATTGCAACTGATGCGATATCCCCATCACAATATGGATTTGTCCCAAGAAGATCCATATGGGATAACATCCACACAGTTGCAAATGTCTGCCAATCCAAAACCTCTGGAGCACTTGTCTTTTTAGACCAACAAAAGGCATATGACAGGGTGAACTGGACCTATCTTAGGGCCTGCCTTCAAAAATTCAAGCTCCCAAATAGATTTATAAACTGGGTAATGTTGTTTACAGAGTCTGCAACCATGGCTGTGCGGGGAGCAGGCTTATTAACCAACCCAGTTATCCCACAAAGAGGACTAAAACAAGGAGACCCCTTAAGACCTCTACTCTACAACTTTAGCCTAGACACCCTAATCCAAAATACAAACACACTGCTCAAAGGAATCAACGTCAAGGGCCAACCACCAGTCAAAATGATGGCCTTCGATGATGATTGTGTGGTGGGCATATCCAACAATCAGGACGCTTTCAGGATTGAGAAGATAATATAAGACTATTCAGCCATAAGTAACGCATCACTTAACACTGAGAAAACGGAAATTATACTCCTGGGGAAAATAACAGACCCAGTGGATGCCATCTACACAGGGCCAATAAGCTAGTACAACATCAAGACTCCTGACCAGACATAGGAGGCGAAAATTAGCAATGACCTCACTGAAACTTCCATTCATCACCAAGCCAACAGCAGGCCCTGTTCGTCACTTGGGAGTATGGTTGGAAGCAGGAGGTTACGCTAACTCCATGATGGAAAATCACTTATTGGACAAAATAACAAAACGCATTTCCTTCTTACATGGTCACTAAACAGGTCTAACAGGAAGGGTCTTGGTAGCCAAATCTATGATTCTATCAAGCATATAGTTCACGGCCCATGCAATCGCTTTCTCACCATCTTTTTTCAACACAGTCCACACCCTATTACAAGGATGGCTATGGTCCAACCACAACCCCCCTGTACGCCTCAAAACCCTATTTGGCTCTAGAAGGAATGGAGGTATGGGGCTTACTAATTACGTAGAGCAATTGACCCATATAAAGGGAACCTGGATAGCTCAGGTGACTAGCCCAGATCTTCCAGATACACACTGGTCCATAACAGCAAGATATAACTTCACATGTGCACTACAATTAAGAAACCCAGATCACCCAAACACATTAATCAAGTATCTGGCATCCCATCCTACAGCTGCAGGACCACATGGCACTCCTGCACATTTCAAATTAGTACTCCTAGCCATAAGAAGAGTGACATGTCGGATTCACAAATGAACAAACCATTCACTGAGGACGCCCAAGGCTAACTCACAGACAGGAGATCAATGATCAAATAGTCACAGACAATATAATAAGCAAAATCCCAAATACTATAGTCAGGATAGATTACCTGGACCATATGGATATACCCTACAACCTGTAGACACAAAGAAGAGTATGGAGATACACACATCACCCTCTACTCCAACCCAGGATAAGAACACAAGTATGGAGGTGCATGAGGAGAGTATACCAAACAGCTTAATGGTCAAACGCCATTCACACTTCATGTGCAATATGTGGTCAGTATTGAAGCCTAGACCACCGTTTAGAACAATGCCCAACATCAGTGGCGATATGGAAAGAGGCCATGAGCCTTTTCCGCCAAGAAAATGGACATCCAATCAGCCTAGCAAGGAACATGTTCGCTATAAACATGGACTCTCCTATCCACCCATCTCTCAGGGCGCTAATAGTAGCAATAGCACTATGGACGATACATACAATGGTACTGGAATTGTTCACAGGAGCAGCGCCAACAATCCAAGAAGCCATTCATCGCTTCCACAGCCATATATTGGAACATTTCCAAGCATGGTTGTTTGGACCTATGACCCCTCATAACAGAAGGACAATCAACACATGGTTCCCCATATGGTTCCTAAAAGTTGTTCCTTTCCTTCACACATGCTGCATCCAAGAATAAGCCACCATAACTCCCCTTCCCTACCGTCCTAATCTTGGTGATCCTGGAGACAACAAGAGGTGCCTTGAACCATCCTGGGGTGTCTTTAATTGTCAAATTTCATTAGTTTTCTCACTATATCCAAAGTGCTTGTCCCCTGGTCGACCGTCCCCAAATAAATAAAAAACATTGATGTTCTTCTCTAAATTTATAATTATATAAAAATCATTCATTTCTTGGAAACTTTTAATATATAAAAAGCAAGTTTTGATTTAACATTAATAAATGTCTATTATAAAAAATTATAAATGTAAACAAAATATATACAAATCTATTTTCAAAAACCAGCCATACACTTAGCATTTCCGCCAATGTGCTAAGCTGACAAGGGGTATCTGGACGCTTTCCCTAGGCCTAGTATAATACAATAGGCTTAACCAGATTGAGGCTGGTTTAAAAGACCCAACGGAACATTAATCCTTCAAATAAATAGATTCATAAGGTATTAAGTTTATTATGTAAATAATAATATTAGTTGAAGTACTAGGGGGAAATCAGGAGTATGATGAGTTGTAGGCAATATCACATGTAAGAGTGGAAAGTAGATTCAAGAATATAGGAAGTGATTTCACAGTTCAGGTTCATTGTTGGAGTAGATCAGTATTCATCATTAAAGGCTGTACTGCGATCAATAATGGAAAAACACCTAAGTGGTTTCCATTATTTGTTATAAAGAAGCCAATGGAAAGTATATGCATAATAGTGGAATAAGATTGTAAATGGTTTAAAGGAGAGAATTAAAATGGTGAATACAACTCATACTTAATATCAGAATTATGATATTTTATTATGGCCTTTTTTTATCTCATCAGCTAGTGAAGCAAAAAAATGGGTGATTTATCCAGAATTTGTTCAGTTGTAAATTCAGCATTTTTCAATGATATCAATTGTGTTTTAAATCCTAATATTTTTTTAGTACTAGATGGATTAGATCCTAATATTTTTTTTAGTACTAGATTCATGGATTAGATCCTAATATTAATAAATGATTTTGGTACTTAAGTTCAATAAAGTATAGAATAATAAAAATAAACTGATATTGATAGCAATAGATAAATCAAATCAATTAGAGTAATAAATAAATTATATCCCTAAAGTCAAGGCTTTAACTATGTGTTAAAATCTTAGGAGCTTCGCTGCTCATTCAAAAATATTAATCCCTAAAAAGATAACTTGCACAGGTTTGGTTTGTGCAATCCTCGCGTTATCTAATGATATATATGATTGATAATAGTATGAAGACTATTATTATTATAATTGAATAGATTACTAGTTTCTGGTCCAACTTTTGACTGATATTCCTCATTAAAATACTCTAGATGTCCTCAGTAGGGATTTATTCTCTTAACCGCCTAACTTGATCCACATTCAGATCCTAGTCTATGCCTTTACTCTGGTGACACAAAGTTGCAGCAATTTTCATATATAAGCTCAGCTTCTCTTCTCAGGACCCTAAATCCTTACTATTTACCCTATTAAAGAGTTCCCAATTAAAGCAAACAGCAATAATTTCCTTGAAGATGAATAGAACTAATAATGAATGCTGGAAAAACTTTGTTTTGTACTTAAACTCTGGTTTTTACTGTTTTTATTAAGTGAATTCACAGGTGAATTTATAGAGGGAATTTGAACCCAACCCTTGGTTGGCGCCTCAGTGATGAAATGGCAGCCATTGCCATTGAATTACCCTTCATCATCTCATCTGCAATGGTCTTCCCCATCTTGTTTAGTATTCCGTTATCAGACATTCTCAACACCTAAAACAGAAAGAGTCAGAAATCAAGTCCCTAACATTTTCTACTCGATCCCAGTGAACCAAACATATTTGGCAAGCAACCTGCTTAGTTAATGGAACTTGTTACCCATTAAGGCAGGTCATGAACCAACTAATCAATTCACTAGTTGCAGGCGGCGTCATTCGCCTTGCAACTTGCCTCTTAAATTCCCAATTGGTTGGTGATGAAACCTGACCGATCACAATTAGTACACCTGATATTTAATCATTGATCAACTATCAGATGCCCCCATTTTGTTGGCAACTCTGCCTGATTAGATCTTAAGCATTCATCCAGATCTATCACTGATGGATCTGAACCAGTAAATTACCTAAAATCCCCCAAGCATTGCTAACCCAAAATTGGGGTCAAACAATATCCAATTCACTCAGTATAGGGAATTATCCTCTAGAGTCACATGGTAATCTAGTTGGCTGGAAATGTGGGCAAAAATCCCAACACATCCCCACTCTTGCCTAGATTTCCAGAAAGAATAGGATCAGGACATGAGAATACTGCTTCAGACACCAGGTCAAATACTTCTTGGGTTCAATTGGAGTATGATCATCAGTACTCAACGCTGCTCAGGACGACCTTCAGCATGAGGCTCTCTTCCTCTTCCTCCTCGCTACCACCTACTCAGAGTGCAGCCCCCATGACCTTCTGTCATGCTGGGATGACTGATTTGCTTGTGATGATATTAATCTCAGAATCCAGTTTCTCCCCAACATGTCATATGACCCATTGCCATATTCAGGATTCTTATTCTGGCATCCTTGATTTGTCAATTTTCCTCCTCATCCTTGATAGGAGATTCATGCTGTCAATGCTTGTTTTGCATCATTTTTAATAATGCTCATTTATATTCACTCTAGTTATTTTCTCATGATAACTTCTTAGATAATTAAATTCTTTATCCTTCTCTGTAGAGCTTATCCCATTAATTTTGAGATTGAGCTCTCTAACATTAGAGCATAATTGATTCTAGAGTTCATAGTGTCAACTATCATAAAAGTCTGATACTATGTTTAGGACAAAGCCTGACAACTACTATAATGAATTTTCTATGTATATGCAGCTTGTGTTTTGGATTATGGAGTAGGTAGGGTATTTTATGCGCCACCTTGACTACAAAACATTATAAAAACTATAAAACTTTTATTTATATAAGCTAGTTCCTATCATATATCCTAAACCACAAGCTTATATAAAACAATTTGGATTGTAGGAACTTTTTTAGCATTAGAGGTGCCCAACCCAAAAAGGAGGTGCCGCCATGCATCTTTATTTGTAAATGGGCCAAACAAAGGGATTATTAGAAATTGAAATTCCTAATATGGCACCTCAGCTAATAGCTTAGAAAGCATATCAGAAGGTTAAGGAAGCTTTGGGGAAACTTTTGTCCAGTGCCCACTTTAGCTGGCGGACCATGGCTGACAGCATTGGGGTGGGAGCATAAGCAACATGGGGCTTAAAGGGGTATAGTTGCAGGTTTACTTTAATGATGAGGCTAACAGTGTCCATTGCCTCAAAGTATTAGGCAAGTTCATGCTCAGCGAAAGTGATGAGAGCAGGTACACAAGGAAATGACCTGATGCGCTGGCAGGTTTCAGGATAATTGGGGTCAAAAAGAGAACTTTTTACTGCATCAATGCAACACAGCTCGCACCAAAAGCATTCTCCCCAATTTCATACTTCGCATCTTCTTTAAAATCATGGGGAAAATTGAGGATAGGAATACCCTCAACAAGGGGCTCCATTACTCCATGAAGTTGCTGGTGAAGTTGGGTGTTGACAGGGGCAGCTGCGAATGGAGGAAAGTTTAGTTCATCAAAGCCTACTAAGAAATTATTTATAAATTTATCTACTTTTTATATTTAACATCTAGTTTTTATTAGGAAATAATATCTACCATAAACTATTTATATTTGTAAAATTTAAAAACTATTAGAGGTATGCAAACCAGAGGACAGACATTACCTAAACAAAAACCAAACAAGTGAACCAAAAAACATGAACCAAAAATTCATGAACCAAACGCCCTAACTGAGTGGCGAGACACCAAAACAAAATGAAAAGTAACCAACCAGGTGTAGCAGCGGTGAACCGCTTATCCTACCATAGCGGAGGGAGAAGGATCAGGCGGATTATCTATCTTAGCTTCAGCATTGAAGAAATGGATCAAAGCTGAGAGCAAGGGGGTTGGGGCATCCGCATGATGTGGTTTGATAATAAACTGATAATTTTTAATATTGTTATTGCCATTTTGGGCCTGGAGAAAGCCTCAGGAGTTTGGCAACATGGTGTTTGGCTTATATATGTGCATCAGGAAGCTGGGCAAATTTTTATAATATTGGCTCTGTTGATATGTGTGGTGGAGGAAAATCTGCCAGTGCAGCAACATGCTTGACAGCGGAGGTGGCAGTTTCAGTTAATTGTTCAATTTCCACTTTTTAAACTTCATAAAAAATTGGGGGGAAATGGGTGAAGTGTATACCTTTCTTAAATTCAGCAACAGAGAGTGCCACAGCATCACGGAGATGGCAGCTATCAGGCGAGGCCACTGCAGCCTCAGCAAGCTGATAGTCGCTCAAGAAAGGGGTAGTGGTGGGTTTGGGGACATATTTCTTAGGCATGAATGGGGCATTAAAGTTCAAAGGTGGATACTGTTCCAAATTAATTGGAAAGTCTGGAGGTGGGACAATTTCCCCAGATTTGGGTATTGCATTAAATAAGTCCTAAGGATTTTGGTTGAGTGGGATTGAGTTGGAGAGACATGTCTGATGTTGGGTAAGTTTTGGGGTGGGAAATTGTTTGGTTTAATTTGGATCCAAAACTGCTCCCAATTGAGTAGATTGTGAAAAATTTGGCTTAGGCTTTGGTTGTAAAACTTTGATGATAATTTTGAGCGTTTAGCTGGAGATAATGGGGTCAGCCAAAACACCCACTTGAACACTGTTTGTGTGGCCTAATGGGTGGGCTTGGCAGTTTCCACATTTTTTAACTGTGGTGACAGGACTTTTTGGAATGGTCCAACTCATGGCAGAGGGGGCAAACCATGTAGCTGTTGTCAATGCGAGCCCAAAAGAAGTGATCCGGTGTGGATGGGATATAGGCATGCAGTGGGATTTACTGGGATAAGTTTGGCTGGTGTGGGGTAATGGTGGCCACTGCCTGAGGTGCAGCTAGTCTCTCATCACCGCTTGGGACAAGGAAGTGGAGGATGGGGTCTGTGCCATATTTGGACAGTCCTGTCATCAATTCTTCATAGAGTGTTTGAGAGGAAAGGTTTGAGGGAAGATTTGCAAAGGTCACTAATAATGTGATATCATTGGGGAAGCGTGTTCAGGTGATGGTAATGGGTGTTTTTTGTATATCAAGGACATTGCTGCTGCTGCCACGTCCTCTTAAGTGGGAAAGCCTATATCAAAATAGCCCTTGTAAGGGCGGAAGTTGATAAACCCAGCTGGTGCAAAGATGGCTGTTTCCAGCTTAATTATCGCTTTGTTAGGATATGGGAAGAGATGTCCATACTTGACGCAGAGGCAAATTTAAATATTGGATCATGGTAGGGCTAGGGGGTGGGGGTGGGTTGGGTGGACTTGTGCTAGGTGTAGTAATAACTTCCTTGGATGGGAAAACTAGCCCGTTGCATTAGGCGGGCTAGATGAACCAGTCCACATGCATTTGCCTGCTGGGTGGTAAATGCTATCAGGTGGAGCACCACTGCCCCACACTGGGGCAGCATGTGGTGAATCTGCAGACATAAATGGAAAACTGATGCGGTGCAGGTGGCAATGAGAAAAACTAATGGTTTTTTTTTAAAATTTGCCTGAAAGTGATCTCAAGCAGAAAGAAAAGTTTTTTGCTACTTATATTTGTAAGATATATTAAAAATATTGTTTCTCCTGAACTAAAAACTTACTACACAAATTTGGTATGTATATGCCTCTTTAGTGGCGAGTTTTCATTTAAGCGGGTTTTTTGTTATTTACTTTCTAATAGTAATTATAAAATATATATCAATAAATAATAGAGATTTTTTTCTTATCTTCTTTATCATATAAGCTAGTAAAGTAGAATTTAATATCACAGTTATTAGTTTATAAGCATTTACTAAAAACCATATAGTAAGCTAGATGAAGTATCTATTCTATAGCCAGACGGTGAGCATTTTTATTAATGATATTTCAGCAAGATCTTTAGTTTTATTTAATTTCTTCAGTAGGTTTTAATAGGTTTACTATGCAAGGTTGGTTAACTTAACAAGGTATATCCTGCTACCAATCTGCTGCAGGTTTGGTTCAAACAAGTTAAACTCTATACTGGGTAAGACAAATCATTTACTATCTTCCCTTCTTATTAGTCATATAAAAAATAAATAAAATTGTGGATACTAAAATAAAATAAAAATAGCGCTGTTGCCTAGAAGGGTAAAATATTACCTCTCTGGTGTAGTTTTGGTTTGTAACAGATTGAGAACTTATACTATCTAGGACAAAACATTGTTTCTCCCATCCCTATTAGTATTATCAAATTTTAAAATAACAAATAAAGATATAGATATTAAAAAAGAAAGATAAGGTGGTTGCCTATTAAAGTAGTATCTGCTTTCACTAAATGGCTACTTTGAAAAATAGCTTTCCAAGTGATTAGAGTTATTTGATTAAGTTTATATATTCAGTGTATTTGGCTGAGTGGTTGATGCATATCTATAAAATAAGTTCTAAAATAAACAAATCAAGTCATCTGATAAATTATTAACACTGTAGTGAAGCATGAGAATCTGGCCATTGGTATGAATATATTAAAGATACAAAAAGAGGGCACCATGTTTTTATATTTCCATATTTCCACAAGTTGGAAACCCATCTAATTGGGCTTTGAAAAATTGCATTAAGTAAAAAATCAGATATTAGTTTCATTATTTAAATTTTAAATTTATTGCGGGGAAGGCTGACCATGGGATGGACACTTCCAAATATGACTCAGATGAGACAAAACTTAGTACCAGGGGAGGCACCCCAGAGAAGCGATGCTATCTCTTGTTGCCAGCGGGAACGCCACTTATGGGAAGGGGGAGGGAACGTGTGTAGGGGACGTAGCCACTATTGAGCACGTGTGGAGGAAGGGGTCTGATTTGATGAACCAGACTGGGAACCAGGAGGAGACCAGCTGTCGGCGACGCGGTGGGAGATATCCAAACATCCACGCTTGAAAGTGATCCACCAAATGAGACCGGAATCTGTGGACAGCTTCAGAGAGGGTGGGGATGGATCCAGCGATGGCATCCAAGACAATCGTGTGGATAGTCCACATGGCGATTGCAACCACCAGAGCATGGAGGGAGGGTGGGAGGGGAGGCCATTGATGAAGCAAACATATCTCTTGACAGACTGAAGGGATGTGTTTGATCCTGGCCTAGCAGACGTTGGACTTCGCGCCATATTACTTTAGAGGTGGGGCACTTCTCCAGGCGGTGAAACAGCGTTCCATACTGGCCACACACGACACAGGATGAGTGTAAAGCATTAGAGCGCTCAGCTGTACGATACACCCGCCTCAGGCAGTGCCACACATGGGAGCGGACTTGAGGCTGCAACAGAGGATGGTGTGCGTATTTCCAGATAGTCTTTTGGGTCTCAGTGGAATAAGGGATGTCCTTCATGTCCAGGTAGTCCACCCTGGATAGGACTTGGGGTCGAATGGGGATCACGCCATCATGGATGGGTAGCCCCTGTACCTCTTGTGTGAAATGAGGAGAGGGGCGGCCTCTTTGGGTTGTATGTCCACTAATACAAATTCTCCACTATGCGCTTCGCATGGAGAGTAGGATTCGTTTGTAGTGGGTTTTGGTCCCGTGAGGACCTGTGGCCAATGTGTGTGATGCGAGGTATTTCATCAAGGAGAGGGGGTTTGATAGATTGTTGAGGCCCAAGGCTTGGGAGAAGTTGGAGTGGGCCGCGCGGGACCAGTGTTGGGATGGGAGTGTAGGAGCAGTGACGGCCGCAATCCAGGTGCCCAGGATCTTGGCAGCATGGGCTTTGAAGTCAAGTAGTCCCATGCCACCATGATGATGAGGGCCAAACATGACCTCTAGCCGTACTGGTGGAGGGCGGCCTGACCAAAGCCAACCTTGTAGCAAAGCATACAGGGATTTGAAGAAGCTTGGGGAGAAAGGGATGGCGTGGGCTCCAAACCAGACTTTGGATAGGAGCATAGAGTTGGCAAGAACAACCCTGCCAGTGAGGGTAGTAGGGTGGGCTCTGAGAGAGGCGATTCGCTTCGTCACGTTGTCCAGAATATAGTGCTCCATTACTGCTGACGCATATCCTCCTGCCTCCAACCACACGCCCAGATGGCGTACCGGTCCTATGGTAGGTCGCGGCACAAAGGGGAGCACCAGTGGAGCGGTGTGTTTTGAGTTAGTAAGGCGTGGACGTGGGCGAGCAGATGGGCCAGGTTGGGAACTACTTGCTGGGGCCCAGCAGTTCTGAAACCGACCAAGGAGGATGATTTCAGTTTTGGAGGCATTCAGTGCCGCGTTGCTTACCCGGGAATATTCCTGGATGAGGGCTTCAAGCGCGCGTGCATCTTTGTTATTAGACACCCCCACCACGCAATCATCTGCAAATGCCATCATCTTGACTTGGGTTTGGCCTGGCACATGGACCCCAGTGAGTTGGGCATTCACATTTCGCAGTAGTGGGTCAAGGCTGAAGTTGTATAAGAGTGGGCTGAGGGAGTCCCCTTGTTGCAGGCCCCTTTGAGGACGGACTACTTCCGTTAGGAAACCTGGGCCGCGCACTGCCATTGTTGCAGATTCCGTGAGCAGCATCACCCAGTTAATGAAGCGGGGAGGTAGGCGGAATTGTTGGAGGCAGGCCCTAAGGTATTCCCAGTTTACTCTATCATAGGCCTTTTGTTGGTCCAAGAATACAAGTGCTCCAGAGGCTGTGGACTGACACACACATTAGCCACAGAGTGCACGTTATCCCAAATTGACCTTCTAGGGATGAAACCAAATTGTTCTGGGGAGATGGTGGCAGATGCTACAGTCCCTAAACGGTTAGCCATGATTTTTGTTAAAATTTTGGTGTCTGTGTTTGTTAGAGAAATGGGGCGCCAGTTGGCTAAGTCACGCCTATCCCCTTTCTTGAAGAGTGTGACAGTAAAGGCCTCATGTCCTCCTGGTAGGAGGCGCGTTTCCAACAGGCTTTGGTTGAGTGAGGCTAGCAGCAATGGGGATATATATTTAAAATATTTTTTGTAGAACTAATATGGAATGCCATCTGGGCCTGGGCATTTTTGGTTTGGCGCACTGCGAATGGTAGTCCATAATTTGTTCGTAGTAATTAAATTCATTATTTCTGGGTATTGGAAAACAGTGCAGATATGAGCTCGGTCAAGAAATTCCGCCATTTTGACCAGCTGAATTGGTTCGGCTTGGTATAACTCAGAGTAATATCTTTACATTTAGATTGCCACTTCAGCCAGTGTGTCCACAATAGAATTATCCAATCTTCGCACCTGTGTGCAGGCCACGCTCTGGCGTGGTGCAAAAAATTTTTTGAAGAAGTATGCGGTGCACTTGTCACCTTTAGTGATGCGTGTGGCCCTGTATTGGACACAAACCCGATGGTTGTGTTGCCTTTCAAGTGCGTTGAGGTGGGCGGCTGCCTCTGCCCACTTCTGGCCTCATGCAGGGCTATATCCTGAGGCTGGAATGTTGGACTCCAAGTGGGCCAATTCTGCCAGTGCACACAATATAACCGCCGATGTGGCTCGTGAGCATCTGGATGAGAGACGGCAATAGTGGCGGATGGTGTCTTCTTTGAAAGTTGCCCATGTGGAAATGGGGTCCACGCAAAGCGGTACAACAAACGATTTTGCCAAAGTTGCCTCTTCCACCCATGTGGAAAATCCTGGCGACGCGAGCTCTGGGGGCGGATTTTGCACCAATGTGGGGCCTTTGCAACTGTGATGGGTAAGTGGTATGTTATAGAGACCAGTTGGTGGTTGGAGAATTCCATTTTCATTGTTTTGAAGTGGGAGATGTGGGGTTGGAATTTCGCCAGCGCTAGAATAAGGTCGATGCGGGTCATGGACCTTAATTGGCCATTGTGGACGTGGGGACGCATCATGTTTTTGAGCAGTGGGGCATGTCATGGCAGTGCATCCATTAACTCAAGGGTGGCTTTTAGAACGTGTAGTTCTATGTGACCCTGTGGGGCGTGGGGTGAGGGCGGCCACCAGTCTGTTGGTGAGGTTAGCCAACAGTTCATGTCACCAATTAGGAAAGAATTGGGGGGTAGCGGGAGGGATTTGACCAACAAGAAAAATTCCTGACGCTCATGTGCACTGTTTGGGGCATAAATGTTGATGATTGTGTGTGCAACATTGGCCCATGAGAAGGTGACAACGAGCACTCAGCCATTTAGGAATGTTTCTGAAGATGTATAATTTGAAAAAATTGTTTTTCTGAATTAGCACCCCACAGTGCTTTGACCAAAAGGATAGGGATGGTAGGAGCATTGTTTTCCAAGCTTCCTCAGAACCTTGTGGACAGTGGGACTCCTGGATGGCCAGGATATCCATGGGTAAATTGTTTTGTAAAAAACTCAGTTTCCTAGCCCGGGATGGGAAGGCCTTGAGTCTGGCAATATTCAGCATCCCTAGAGTGAAGGTTTCCCCCATTGCACCTTAGGTGTGAGGGGGTGGGCCCCTGGGCCCACCAGCCTCTTCAAGGTCCCCACAGGCTTTCACAGCAGTGCAGGTATTAGCAGCAACACTATCGGGATTTTTGTTAATTTTTGCAGAAAGAGTCACATTGGCTTTAGCCTTCACATTTTGTTTTCCCAACGCCGGACAAATTTTTTGTGGTGCGGATAAGTTTGGTGCACCGTCGAGTGGGGCAAAAAAAATTTTTTGGGTTGGGATAGGTCCCAAGTCAGTTTTGACTGGGGCTTGGATGCAGCGATTGGGTGAGATTGAATCTCCCATCAGATCCTCAGATTGAGTGGCCCGTTTGGCATGGGCCTCCCAATCTGATTGGGTGATGGATTCCCAAGTTGCTTCCACCGTGAAGGTCTCCATGTCCTCCTGGCGTTGTGAGTATGGGATGGTGGTGGTGGCCTTGGCCGCTTCCTTGGCCGCAGTCCTACGGGCCTGCTGGGCCTTCTTCCGCTCCTGTGGGGAGATGGGCTTTACCAATAGTTAGCAGCCTTGTGCTCCCCACAGGAAAGCCTCCTTGGTGCTTGCAGTTGGTTCATAGTGCGCCTCTCCGCTGGCCATGGCTGCTGAGGGGTGCTCTTGGAATGTGACACCCTCTTTGATGGGTCATGCGTGCGCCTTATGGCTGAACACATCACAGTGGGTGCAAATGGGGGGCGCGCTGTCCACGGTTACCTGGAATGGGTGGGTGGTGTGCCCTGCGATGTCAATAAAGGTGGAGTGTGGGATCTGGGTTAGGTCCTTCACGATCTCCTCAGTTGGGGTCAGAACTGCGATTGCTTTGCTGGTGCACAGGTGTGGCATCAGCATAAAATGTTGCATTTCAAAAGATTGTATTTCGCCATATATGACGAGACCATCTTTCAGGTGTTGCTCCAAAATGTCACGTTTTACCGTAGTAGGCAAAGTCAAACGTGAAAATTTGGTTGATTTTGTGTCCATCTGAAAGATTGCGTTTAGTTTTTGACGACCCATTGCCCTTCAGGGAGGTCCCGAATTATGCGCACCACTGCAGCCTCGTCTGCTGCTATTTTGCTTTCAAAACCTAGGTCCAGCCAACCGACATGGGTGTGCAACGTACACCGCGGTCAGGAAGATTTTGTGTACACCTTCACAAAATTTTTCCCATAGAGCCGTTTTTTGGATGTCCAGATAAAATACCTT
>JAKSZP010007507.1:0-19632 GCA_022478985.1 Massospora cicadina
GGGTCAATGGAACGCTGGCCATGACGCTCAGGAAGCTGGTTGCAGGAAAAACTTACATGTGGTTAACATACCTGAGTTTGATGACATTTGCCTATGTTAGTCATCATACGGTGCCAAGAAAGACGCCGTTTGAGTTGTTATAGGGAGGAAGGCCGCGTTGCCACCAATTCTATACTTGGTGGTGAAACCTACATCAGGGATGAGTAATGAACAGTACCTGAACTGACTGATGAATATCCTAATCAATATGCAATCGCAAGCATTTGATACTATGTTTAAGAAAAGGATATGAGTGAAATCAATAGACAATAAGAACTGACTAGCCTTAGAAGAAAATTGAATAGGTGAAAGATTTGCCTAATGCAATATGCACGATTTCAGAAGAAGAAACAAAATAGATGCGTTGTGGTTTGTCCATTTGAAGTGATCGTCAAGATGGCAACTAATGCCTACTCCATTAAAAATCTCTAGGTTGGAAAAGTTGTGGACCAAGTCCACGCTAGTATCTGAAGTGATGGATTGACAAAAAAATAAAAGAGTTCCCAAAGGACTGATAAACCATTAAGTTGGTCATGTCTTGATGATTAGGTCAAGTCCAAAAAAGGACCTCTGAACCAATTTAGATGGTTAAGTCCAAAAAAAGAACCTCTGAACCATAGAAAACTTGCAGGTTTAAGTACCCAGGACCCAGTTTGGGGGAAAAAATAAATTAGATGGACCTGAACCAAAACAAGTTCAAGTCCCATGAAAAAAGAAGAATACTAATATAAATTGATAAAATATTAGAAAAAAATATTTGAACTGCACAGAGAAAAAATCAATATAACTTTATAATTTTATGTTTAATAATTGTCCTCAATATTAGGATGATCTTTATGTTGCCTCTTGGGGGAAGGAGGATGGATTGTGGTAGGAATGAACAGCCCATCAAAATTGATGTGAGATTGGATGCTAGCGAGGGCTAGACCTACATGAAACCACATTCTTTGAGCGGACGCAGAGCCCTGCAAGAAAGCGACTAGGGGAAGGGAAATTGAGATGTCAGATGAAGCCAATCATGAAACCCCAGAGCAGTGAGGAAAGCAACAGTATTAGAAGAGGAAATTGGCGAATAACCCTGAGTAATACTGATATGGTACTGGAGCTGGAAGATTAGTCTTGAGCACCTAACGATGGGCTTCGTCAAGAACACTGGACATATGGGCTGGCAGCAAAAAAGGGGTGCTTGGCAGGGGTTGCTGAATCATGCCCCCTATTAGAGCCATCATCGGAAGATACTGATGGGAAGCACTGGCAAAGAATAGTCATGCAGGGAACTTTTGGCATCATGCAAGTGACGACTACAGGCTTCTCTGAAGCTAAAGCTGAACAAGCGGTGAATCTGGGTGAGGCTGGAAGCTTTGTGGACCAACTTCAAAGAACTTGCCCAAAAAGGCAAAGAGCATAAGCGGTGGTATCCTGATCCAAGATATTATCAAGATCAGAGGGATTCATGGCTAGATACAAAGCCTCAGTGACTTGGGCCCAGAGTTCAGAGTAGGGGAGCTCAAAGTGAATACTGTTACTGATGGTGAGCTCAGTAGCCAGTTCAGCGGGTTTGTAATATTGTCCAAGTCAGAATAGGAACTCAGGAAGCAGGTCTGACCTGGCAAGAATTGGACAATCAAGGGCAAATGGCATAATCTCTGGAGCATCTACAATAATGGTTGGTGCATCAGTGAAAGGAGCTTAATCCAGGAGAGTTTCAAAACCAACTCTGGAATTGATAGCAGAGGAAGAATCGGCCAAGAGTTGTTCAAAACAATTGCAAGCCTGGTTTTGAAGGGATTAGTTACCATTCTGGTAATTCAATGGAAGGACTAGCTGCTGGCACCAGACTAGGCATATGAGGCTTGGAAGGATCATAGAAGAGGTTCCGCCAAGCATCCTGACTCATCTGCTGGAAGAGCCGGAGATCCTGATCAGACAAACTATTCAGAAGCTGCTGGTATCATGACTCAGAATTTGAAATATGAGCTGGATGAGAGGGGGATGTCAGACTTATATGAAAGTCAACATTATGCACTCTACAATCCATTAAGCTCCAATTTCTGAGAAATTAATCTCAAAATTAATGAGATAAGCTCTCCAAGAGAAGAATTAGGAATGACTTGAGCCAAGAGAGTATGAGAGAAATAACCAGGGTGAATAAAAAAAGTATCCTTAATTGAGCCACGAAACATACATTGACAGCATGTTTCTCCTGTAGGATGAGGAGAAAATCAGGAAATCAATGATGCTGGACCAAGAATCCTGAATATGACAGCGGGTCATATGCCCTGATGGGGGAAAACTGGTTTCTGGGACTAATATTATCATGAGTAAATCAATCAGCCTAGCAGGACAGTAGATCGTGGGGACCACGCTCTGAGAAGGTGGTAGCAAGGAGGAAGAGGAAGATTGCTGCCGGGATTTCACTAAATTCTCATATCTCCAAAAAAATCTACTACATCAATTCCCACAACATCATTGGAAGGAGCGAGCAATATATCACAATCTATCAAGGTTAACGATCAATCTGATCATGATCAATTGAATGAAGATTCAATTGTGCAGAGATTAATTCACTCTGATAGATTACAAATAGTTAAGAAGCCTATAAATATTCCCTCTTTTTGATAATAAAAATTAGGTCGAATTATAACCTGTATTTTCAATTAAATTTAACGCCTTTTAGAGAATCCGCCCAGTGTAACTTTGAGATTAAACCTGCCCCATAGGAAGTGTAATTCAAAACTTCCAGACTGGTGCTCACTACAGGGGCACTCTGAGTTACGCACCAGTGACAACGTCTATCACTACTATGGATTCTCATTTTTCGCCTGATGAAGCTCTAGACCAAGAGCAGGGCAGCATTTTACAACTGGGTCCGTCCAACTGGAGCCCAAATCCCAATATTACCCTCCACGTTGGAATTTTGGGCCAACTTGAAATATTATGGTCCTAACTTAAGTTTTACCTCAGACTTTCAATACTGCCTGAGGCTTTATGAAATATTATTAATCAATTGCTTGAAGGACCCTAATCCCTGGAATATATTCTACTCAATCTCGATCTATTGCTGTACCTTCTATATTTCAGGAAGTGTTGCAAACCTCTCAAATGCTGGGAATTGGCCCCAAGCAATATTTGCACCAACTCGTACATCCTACCCTATACCATTTATTACCTGTAGTTGGAATGCACCACCAAGGGATGCTCAAATTAATAGAAGGACTCCAGTCCTTGAATAATTACATTTCTGTTTTTTCAAGTCAGCCTCTGAGTTTAGCTGTGATTAATTGTGATGCTATCATTAGTAATCTGGCCTTCCTCAACGAAGTACATCAGCAGCTCATTCAGCTTGATTATGGGATGTCCAATTTTGTTGATGTACAGTTCCCCAAGCAAGTTCAGGAGATTCAGAGAGAATGGAGAGAGGGTATTTCCAAACTCTCTGAGCGTAGTCAATCAATAGAGGAGGAAATTAGAATGCATCTCTTCCAATTGGAACAAATGTACTCAGGAATTCAGTTTCAGGTTAATGAAGTAGAGAAAGTCCTTTGGAAATATGGGTCCTCCTGGGGTTGAAGGACCTCGTGGGTCCACCTGGGGGTGTAGGACCACGTGGACCTCCTGAGCTGATGGGCCCCGTGGACCCCCAGGGAGTGTAGGGCCTTGGGGACCCCCAGGCACGGATGGACCTCAGGGACCTCCAGGCGCCGATGGGCACTCAGGATCTTCAGCAAATTGACTCTCTCTTGAGCATGATGATCATTTGCATGAACAATTCTATAAAGTGGCCAAAGAGTGTAACCTAACCCCTGATGGGATACCAATTGATCCCCTCTTGTCACTTCAGTCATTATCTGATGAATTGATCAATCTGGGAAAATGGGCCAAGGACACTGATATCTTATTACATGCTTGCGAATCAAAAGGGGAACTGCTCCAAGCGAAAATTGAGACATTGGAACTCAAGTACAATGCTCAGCAGGAACAGCTTTTGAGCTATCCCACCAATTAGATGAGAAAGTAGGGCATGCTTATCTGAGCTGTTAGATTAGCGAAGTTCATACTGAAGCTGTTGGTCCTTACCCTCAATTTTCTTCTCAAGTTTCTGATTCCACCTCTTATGTTTCCACTCAATCAGAACAACCTGGAGTGCATGTTTTGACCACCAATGCTCCCATGAGTTTCAAGCCAGTATTCAAGGATAAATACTCCCCAGGGGAAGGCAGCATTATCTCCTTTCTCTATCTTTATGAAAAGGCATTAAGTGAGGCCACGGATCACCAAAAGATGAATTACTTGCCTAATTGCCTTACTCAATTGGCTCAGGATATTATGGTTCCCCACTTAATGACTTGCTCTACTTGGTCTCAGGTCAAAGAAGCGTTGATCAAAGAATTTGGGAGTGAGCAAACCTTATCCTCTCAGAAAGCAGGCTTTTATGGGTATACAGCCCCACCAAAATGAATCTATCAAAGACTTTGCTCATCAGTTCTATTGGGAAGCTCAAACTCTAGTAGCCTGTGGTCAGTTAAACTTGGATGATGCAATTACTGCAGTTCTGTCAGCTTTTAATTCCAGGACTCAAATGCAAGTTTATCTAATCAGTGTCAAAAAAAATTTCTGAAGTATTTTGGATATTAAGGAGGCCTTATTGGAATTGCCTCCTCAATTCTCCAAAAAAACCCTGAGTTTATGAGTCTCCTAGACCTAGTCGCCCCAAAGTCTACTACATGCCTTAGAACACTAGGGCGATCCAGTGTAACTACTGTCATCGCTATTTCCATACTGAGTATCTTTGTTTTAAAAAGAAGCAGATGAGAAGAAGAAAAGAGATAAGACCAATAAGATTCTCCACATTGATAATGATATGAGTGCAGCAAGAGCATAAAAGTTCAATTGAGTGTAATAAAGACGAACATTCTTCTTATTCCTTGCCCTCCTTATTGGCATTATCCTCTCAGTTCAGAAGCACCATTACCCATATTGACTTCCGAGTGAATCAAGTCAATGCCAAAGCTATCATAGATACTGGATTATCAGTGAATGTTGTCTCTTCAAAATTGGTCAAATGGATCAAATTAACACCCAATATTTCTCATTATGAAGAATATGGCACGACTTGGCCTCAGAGTACTCGGTCTATTGGAGCTTTTTCATCTTTTCTAAAAATTTGGAAATAACCTTTACCATTCCAGCTATTGTACTCAATAATTTGAGTTAGATCTACTTTTTCAATTTTTACAAAAGTTTGATGGAATTATCAACTATCCTGAGATAGAGTTCCCTTACTTTTTTTAGTACTAGATGGTCCCACCCAAGGGGGATTCATCGATGTTTATTGAATTACGCCTGGGCTCCTAAGAGCCTGAGGCGAGGGAAGGGGAGGGAGGAGGCATCGAGAAAGGGAGGGGGTTTGCGCGCCAGAGCCGTGCTGCAGTGACAACTGAGCGGGGGAGGGTTGGCGACATAGTGAAGACCTTCAGGGCCATCTCAAAGTGTACCTGAAAGTGGGTGATCATGTGTGGAAGGGTCCACACCTGCTGGTCAAAGGCAGCACGAAGGAAGGAGTTATGGATAGTCCAGATGGCTGTGGCATAGGAGAGGACACGGAGGGGTCGGTGGCAACCAGGCAATGTCTGCTCAAGCATGAGGTCTTGCACAGGGTGTCCAGACCAGGGCTGAGCATGGAGGAGCGCGCGGGCCTTTGGCCAAAATGCGGCGACACCTGGACAGGTGAAAAAATGATGGAGGTGGGAGTCAATAGGCTCCACAGAGCGGGGGCAGCTTCAGTGCTGGAAGGTAGGGCCAGTCAGGTCCCTTGTCCTGTAAGAACAGTGGATCACCCTCCATAAGGTGTTGGACACCTTTGCTGACAGGATGGGGTGATAGGCGTCCTTCCACAATTCCTTAAGGTCAAATCTCACGGAGGGAGGGAGGAGCTCAAGGAGTCTTGGGCGGATGGGAGGACGATCTTGGGGGTTGAGGCGAGTTGTGACAACTTGTCCATTGTGCACAATTGCATGGCGACGGGGGCTGAGGCCAGGGCCTTCCCTTCTGTATGGGAAGGCGTGGTGGATCCGCGCGCCTACTCGTTTCAGGGCAAGGAGAGCCTGGTTCCAGTAGGAGGATGAGGATGGTTTTAGGCGATGGCCTGGGTGGTTTGTGAGCCACTCCCCTAATGAGGTCAGAGATGCTCTAGGAAGACCCAGAGCTGCTGACACTGACTGGCGTAGGGCGGGCGCCCATTGGGGCATGGGGGTCGCGTCCCAGCAGACAATTGGCCATAGGAACTTCAGGAAGATTGTGGTGGCGTGGGATCGCGTGTCCAGAAGCCCTAGGCCCCCTTCATTGCAGGGTCGGGCAATGGTTGAGAGGGCTATTGGTGGATGGTTTGAGCCCCAGATCCAACAGCGGAGGAGTACATTGAGCCGCGTATAAAAGGCATCTGTGAATGGGCAGACGTGCGCTAGGAACCAGACTTTGGAGAGGAGGAACACATTGGCCATCAGAGCTCGACCCTGGGGGTGATGTGCCGCCGGTTCCAGCTGGCAATCCTGGAGTTAACTGCTGCAAGGAGCAAGTCCTCATTATCTTTTAGCGCAACTCCTTGTTGGTTGGTGAGAACGCCCAGGTGACGGAAGGTACCGCGCTCAGGTTCAATACCAAATGGTGGGGGGAAGGTGGGGGAGCCGACCTGTACAACTGTTGTCTTGGAGGTGTTGACCATGGCGTTGGACGCCTTGGTGTACCTCTCAATGGTCACAGCAGCGAGGGCAACATCCCCAGGGCAGCCAAATGCAATGGCAGTGTCATCTGCAAATGCCATGGTGCGTGTGGGGGCTTTACCTGGGACCAGAATCCCTGTTAGCTTGTCCTGTAAGGAGGCCAAGAGGGGGTCAAGGGTGATGTTAAAAAGGATAGGGCTCAAGGGGTCCCCTTGCCGGAGACCTTGTCCAACTGGTACTGCCACTGTAAAACCCATTGGCGCCAGGACTCTGGTGTGGAGCTGGTCATAGAGCGCTGATATCCAGCGCCTAGCTGCGGGTGGGAGATGGAAGCGGGCCAGGGAAGCATCAATATACTTCCAGGCTACCCGATAATATGCTTTCTCCATATCCAGGAGAGCCACAAAGCCATTCACCTTACGAGAGTTAGCAGTCAAAGTCACGTGAAGGTCATTATAGCTGTCCCATAACGACCTCCCCAGAATAAAACCATGCTGGGATGGGGAGAGGCGAGGTGAAACCCATTTGGTGATGCGGTTGGCCAGAAGCTTCGTGAAGAGCTTGTGGTCTGTGTTGATCAACGCTATGGGGCGCCAGTTCGCCAGGTTCTCACTGTCTGACTTCTTGTGAATGAGGGTCGTGATTGAGCCTCTGGAGTCGGAAAGGACCTCGCCATTCACCAAGAGTGCAGCGAAGAGGTCGCGGAGGGTTCTGGCTATCACTGCAGGTTCCAGAAGGTACACCTCAAAGAGTATTCCGTCTGGGCCTGGGGCTCTAAGCCGTGGGGATTTCATAAGGGTTTCCATCACCTCCTGGAAGGAAATAGGCGCCAGTAGAGCCGCATCAGCACGTGGGTCAATGGGCGGCTCTGGAGCCCGCCACAGGAAGTCTTGGATGTCCGATGGGTCCACCTGGGTGGCATGAAAGAGGCTGAAGTAGAAGCGGTGTAGTTCCTGCGTGATTTCCTTCTTATCTGAAGTGGTTGTAGTGCCAATCTTCAGTGCAGTAATATCCTGCGCTGTTGACCGGGCTTTCTGTTTCTGAAAGAAGAAGCGGGTGGGGCGTTCCCATTAAGCATAGTAACGAGATGTTGTAAAGTTTGCTGCCCGTTCTTCCTGCAGTGTGAGCTCCAAGTTGTGTGCTTCCTGCGCCGCTTCTCAGTCTTCCAACCATCTGGGAGAGGGCGAAGGCTGGCAGTTTCGCTGTAGATGTCTGATTCTGGCTTCCGCCCTTTTGACTCTGGCGCGAGCTGCAGTCATCTGAGCTTTGGCACAGTTGTAAGCAACGCGGGTGATGCCCTCCTTGGTCACCGCCCATCTAGCCTTGTGGTCAAGCAGGTGGGGTGGGGGGAGGTGAGAGTCTCCCGGATGGTCATAGACAGCTTCTCCTTAGTGAAGGGGTTGTTGAGAAGAGCTGGGGCAACCCTAGGCCAGAACCTACGCGACGGTCTAAGTGTGGTGGTGAGGACAACGGTGAGTGACCTGTGATCACTCAGATGGTTGTCACGAGAGATGGGAGAGGAGACGCGGCCAATTAGCAGGGGGCCAATCAGTGCCATATCTATGCGTGACGCTGACTGGAAAGCTCCTCCATCATACTGGATCCTAGTCATGCAACCTAGGCCAGACGCGGATGGTGGAAGCGCATCTATAAAGCCACTCAGGCGAAGGAAATCCTGGAGGCGACTTGATCCAGGGCGTTCCTTTGCTACAGGGGGGTAAGAGTCACGGACGCGACTTATGGTTGTGTTGAAATCTCCTAAGAGGACTATATTCCGTGTTAGAATGAGTTAGAGGAGCTCTTCCAAGAGCCGATTTTGCTCCTGACCTGCATTAGGCAGGTAGATGCTTGCAGCGAAGAAGGAGAAGTCAGGAGTGGTGAGTTTGGCCAGTATGAGGCGGCCACCTAGATATTGTGAAAAAGAATGGGTTTTAACCCGAGGATTCAAAACAATAAGGTCGGCATGGTTTGTCCAGAAGGAGTTGCCTCCAAACTGTTCATTCCATGCAGATTGTTCGTGGGGGAGGATATGGGGCTCCTGGACAGCAGCGATGTCAATTTGTGCTGACCTGAAGTTTCGGAGGAGGCGGGCTCTCCGCTTAAAGTCCCACAATCCATTTGCGTTGATGGATTGCAGGGCCAGGGTGCTGCCATGGGGACTCATAGCTGTTCCCCTCCATGTCTTGGGGGTTGCCAGCGCTTAAACCTGCTGCTGTGAGGCGTCTAGTTTTGAGTCCTTTAGCTTGACTATTAGCTGCAATCCGTGAGGAGCGTTGAGGGTTCTGAGGGGAAGGAGAGGGTGGGGGGCGGAGGACCCAGTAAGCCAGCCTAGGATGCTGCCCCCGCTCCGCTGCAGGGGAAGGACCTGAGGGTGCTTAATGGTGACCTCCGCGGTGTCCCCATTTGATGAGTCTGAGTCCATATTCACTTCCTCCAACACTGCAAAGGATCCGCGCGAAATGGACTGTGGGGTTGGGGTAGGACTCTTTGAGGTGGCACTTCTACTGCAGGCCGCGAGTTGCCAGTCCATGCTGGTGGGCATAGCTCCATTGGGAGCTGAGGGCTGATGCGATAAATCGCTGGTGGGGGTTGGTGGGGGTGCCGCGGAGCCCTGAGTGGGGGTGGCTGACGAGGGGCACCCTGTGGGAGATGCCTTGCGCTTGGTGAGAGAGGGAGTTGACTCTGGGAGATTGGAGGGGGTGCCCATTGGAAGGGGGGCATGAGCGCGAAGGTATCCCACACCAATAGTGGGGTTAGCTGTTTCAACTGCTAGGCGTAAGGCCTCAGGGGACAGGTCTTGAACGGGAACCCATTGTGTGGGTTGTGGAATTGCTGCTGCAGCCATGTGGGATCGTTTTTGGCCTGTTTTAGGCCCCTGGGTGGTGGCTAAGAGGGCTTGTTTTCGAGCTGTGCAGCCACTATACAAGTGTCCAAGGGCGTTACACCATGAACACCGGGGGCGCGCCTGATCAGGGTCGACAAAAAAGATCTCAGGGCATGCCCCAACTACCGCCACACGAGGAATAACCTCAATGTTACGGGATACAGTGGGGGAGGGGATGAATGACGCCCTAGCAGTGCGAGCTCTTTGAGTGGGAGCATAGTAAGAGGGGACGCTAAAGTCCACTGAAAGAACAGACCCAAACTCCATTAAACCACGATGGAGTGCCAGTTTAAGAGACTCAGGATCAACAGTCGTTGGTAGGTTGGAAAAAGTAACCCATGAAATTTTCTCCAGGTGAGAGCGTGTGCAGGAGATGCGAAGAGATCCGCGTGGAATAATGACCTGGAGGGTGGCAGCATGGTCAGCAAGGGCAGCTTCAGTGAAGCCCACATCGATGTAGTGGCCCTCCACTGATTCATGGATGGTGGTGTTAATAGGGAATGTCTCCGCAATCGCTGCAAAGTATGAGAAGTAATCCTCTGTATAGAATTCAACAGGGTTATGCCCATAATAAAGGCGAATTGCGTGGGAGAGGGTTGAGCGAGGTAGAGCTTTTTGCGCTCTAGTTTCGGCCCATTTCTTCTTAACATCGGCAATAAACGCCACTTCACGGGGATCAGCTTTGGGTAGCGTTGGTGCCAGAGGTTTTTGCCACGCCCCAGTGGCTCCTTTGGTACGTTTGTGTTTCCTTTGGGCTGCAATTGCAGGTTGAGTGTGAGCTGGTGGTTTGGACAAGTTTGCGGAGTTCCCTTGTTTCTGGAATGTTACAGCAGTTGCTGGCGTCATATTAAATTGAGGGGCGGTTTGTTGGGCCTCGCTAAATTGGGGAGGCCCATCCAGATTGGAATTAACTCCAGCCAGTTGGGAGGAGGGAGATGTTTCATCACCATCCCAATCTATTTGGGTAAATTCAGCCCGAGTATTTGCTGTGATTTCGTGGGCAAAACTCACTGGCTGATTGGTGAATTGGTCGTTTTCAGCATATGGAGATAAAGTGCCGACTTGAGAAGTGCCGATTATGGGGTTTAAATGGGACGGGTGAGATTGGAACTGGTGTGAAGTTCCAAAATCTGAACCATTTAAATCCCCATTGGGAAGAGTAGATTGTCCCAATTTGGTGCTTAGTGAACCAGAATGTGCGGCTAATCCAACCTTACATCCGAGGGTTTGGGGGCCAGGTGATTGTTGGGCCTCGCTAAATTGGGGAGTCCCATCCAGATTGGAATTAACTCCAGCCAATTGGGAGGAGGGAGATGTTTCATCACCAACCCAATCTATTTGGGTAATTCAGCCCGAGTGTTTGCTGTGATTTCGTGGGCAAAACTCATTGGCTGATTAGTGAATTGGTCGTTTTCAGCATATTGCGATAAAGTGCCGACTTGAGAAGTGCCAATTATGGGGTTTAAATGGGACGGGTGAGATTGGAACTGGTGTGAAGTTCCAAAATCTGAACCATTTAAATCCCCATTGGGAAGAGTAGATTGTCCCAATTTGGTGCTTAGTGAACCAGAATGTGCGGCTAATCCAACCTTACATCTGAGGATTTGGGGGCCAGGTAGCTGGGTATCGCCCCTCATGGAGAGATCCAGAAACACGGCGTCAGCAATAATAGATGGGGCTGAATTAGCTGACACAATGGGGGAGGTGAATGTCTGGATGGGCTGAGTTGCATTCAACTGAGCAGACGCCATTAAAACAGCGTGGGTGATGGCCTCCTTGGTTGGAGGGGGCCCAGCGGGTTGGTGGGAGGCAGCACACACAGAGCTGTTAGGCGTGCAGGTTGCAGAAGTGCGATCAGGTGAACTGGCGCTAGTTGGAGTAGCTCCAGGTTGGGGGGTGGTGCCTGCTTTCATGGCTGCTGCTTGAGAGCGGGTGATTCTGGTTGACCCTGAGGTGGGTAACCGAGGGTTGCTTCGTTTGGGGGTGGTGCTGGCTCGTTTGGCATAGCCTGCAGGTTCTTTTGCGGGGTTTCCCGCCATATTTGCTAATAGTTTTCGTAAATCTCTTTAGTGGAGCTAAATTTCAGGCTGAATTGATTTTCGAAAAGTGATGCTTAGCAGAAAGAGATTGTCTCACATTCTTTCTTGTGTTTTTAAATTAGCGAGATTCCCATCTTCTTCACTAGCTTGGTTGAGACAATATTGATAGGTGCTCTACTGTAAACTATCGCCCACTTTTGCACTCAATTAATCAGTATATCATTATACGTACACTCAGAGTATTGTAAAATTGTGTTTACTGAGTGTATAGTAGCATTATTTGCTGAATTGAGGGTGTGAATAATTTGTGCTGATAGATCGGCTGTATTTTTTGATTACATTAAGGGGGATAGACAGTTTTGCCTCATCTAATTTGACCTTGGTCAATTCTTCTGGATTCTCCAAAGCTTGAAACTTGTCCACTATTTTTCACGCATATGGCCGAGCAACTTTCTTGATTATTTTGGGGTTGATCCCCTTTGCTCCAGATCTGGTTACTGCATTAACATCCAAATTGGCTTCTTGATACAATTGATCCTGTGCGTTATCATTGACAAACAGATCACTAACAACAATTTCTTGCAAGAATCTGGGGAGATAAGTTTATCTGCAGCTCTAGACTGTTCCCCGTCTAGGCTGCAAGCCCTTTTCCTGACTCCTGTGCGGGTTTGGACTCTTTCACCTGGACAACATTGATCTGTTCCTTAGGCTTTGTGCACTGAACAGCAAAGTTTCCTATTCCTCCACACTGGTAACAGCGTTTTTCTTCTTGATGATCAGCTTGAAGTTTTCATGCTTAAATCCCAGCACGGTTCAATTACTGGACTCCTTAGTTCTCTCAGTCCCCATTGTGGGATTTGAATTTCATACTGGACTCATTTTTAACCTTCTATTAGGAGCATCAAATGTAGCTCCTAATACCTTTAAATGATCCACCATTTGTGAGGTGGCAATCTCAGTAGCGAACATGGAAGACATCATTCAATGTAAATTGCAATAGGGCTAAAGGGCTACTTGCAATGCGATCCATGCATCAAAATTGTCCAGCAGTTTTCCTCTGACCAAAATCTGCTATTCTTGGTAGAAACAATTTGTGAAACTCGCTAAGGATTCTTTTTTGGAATCAACCCATGAATTCTTGTTTGCACTTTGACATATGAGTAGAACTTCCAAATTCTCACATGATGGCCGCCTTAGCCTCTAAGTATGACCAGCTGTCCCCCTCTAGATGGGGTAACACTAAGTTCTGACAATCTGTGTACAAACAGTTCATCACCATTAAAGCCTTTTAACAATCGCTATACATAAACATTGTTATGTCAAATAATCAGAAAAATGCAGGGGCATTATCCTGACGGAATGTGGGTAACTTCAGCATAGCTCTAAATTCCTCCAAAGTTTCTCTAGCCACCTTTTTTGGTTTGTCTACTTGACTGATTCGAGGAGTGATTTTGGAAGACACTTTCAAAATGGCTGTGAATGTAATCAGCATATTTTGCAGAATAGTCAACTTCCCAACACGAGTTCTTGGGGTCCTTTCTTTGGTGTCAGTCACCACACAGGGCTCACATTCACATTTATGAGTCAACTCTTTGACTTGTTTCATCAGCCACTCTATATCTGCACTGGATGCCCATGATTGAATGCAATCTACTTAGCATTCATCTTTTAAGAACATAACTTCACAAACTAAATTTCCCTCCTTTTTCTTAAGCTGTTCCTTTCCCTTGTAGATTATTGCCAAAATTAGAGACATCTTCAACTAATTCCTTGATCTTGGTACATCTCACCTCCAAGAAGGGAAATTCTCAATGATTGGCAGAATTCAAGGCGTTTTTGTTAACAGGTGCCAACTCTGTCCAAAGTTTACTTAACTCACTCTTATATGACATCTGGTACTAGCTATCCTACTCAACTACAACCCCTATAATGAGCACCAATTGTTAATAAATAAGGGCTTTGCTACATATTAACGAATAGTAACTATAATTGATAACTGCACAGGTTCAGTTTGTGCATTCTTTGCGTCGTCTGATAATCTATGATTGTTATTTGACAATAGTATGAAAGCTATTATCTGTAGTTGAATAGATAACCATTTTTGGTCCAACGCTTGATCTTTTATCTCCTCAAAATACTCTTGATGTCTTCATTAAATTTATACACTTATCCGCCTAACTTGATCCATGCTTAAATCCCTAGTTTATAACTTCCTCTGGTGACACAAAATCAGCATCAATTCCCATTTAAGCTCAGCTTCTCTTCTTAAGGATCCTAAAAACTTACTCTTTATCCTTCTAAGAGTCCCAATTAACGCAAACAAGCAATAATTTCCTGAAGATGTAATGAACTAAAACCAATAATGAATTCTTCTAGTCAACTTCTTTTTCAGTGTTTTTAAAGTGAATTATCAGGGGTATTTATATAGGGAATTTGGCGCCCAACCCTCAGTTGGCGCCTCAGCCATGATACAGCAGCTGTTGCCATTGAATTTCTTTTGTCATCTCTCCAGCGATGGTCTTCCACATCCTGGTTAGGATTCCTTTGTCAGATATCCTTGAGACCTAAAACAGAAAGAGTCAGAAAATGTGTCCCTAACGTTTTCCACTTGACCCAACATATCAACCATATTTGGTGAGCGACCTGCTTAGGCAATGGGACTTGTTACCCATTATGGCAGGTCATTAACCCACTGATCAATTTACTAGTTGCAGGCAGCATAACTCGCCTTACAACTTGCTCCCTAAATTCCCAATTGGTCAGTGATGAAACCTGACTAGTCCCAATCAGTAAACTTTATAGTTAATCATCAATCAACTATCATATGCCCCATTTTGTCAGCAACTCTGCCCAACGATATCTTGAGAATTCACCCATATTGATTCCTGACAGATCTGATCCAGGCAAATTACCTAAAATACCCCAAACATTTTTAACATGAAATCAGGGTCAACTGATATCCAATCCACTCACCATTGGAAATTATCCACTAGCGTCTCATGGTGATATTGATTGCTGGAAAGCTGGGCAAAATCCCAACTAATTGACATGGAGACAAAATTGAATGTTTATAGAGAGAAGGCAAGAGATTGGGGCTTGTCAGGTAGATGCATGCAAGATGAAGCTCTTAGTCCTGTGGAAGGACAAATTGGATAGAAGAGTGTGGCGCACTATTTGAGCCCATCCAGAAAGTTTTTCCCCATATGGCAGAAAATTTTTGGGTGGCGGATCACTGCTGCCCCACAGTGGGGCAGCAGGCGGTGGATCTGAGGACATAAAAGTAAAATTGATGTGGCCAGGCGGCAGTGGTTAATTTAATTTTGTTGGATCTCTCTTGAAGATGATATTGAATGGAAAGAAAAGTCTGAGAGTAACTATTATACTACATCTTTCCATAGTCTTTGCCACCCCAGCCACCTGCCTCTTTGATAATTCAAGTTAGAAAATCTGCCATCAGTTACTTTAATAACCCATCTACCTTTGATTTACACATCATTACGCACAAATTTCTATATTTTATTTCTCATTTTCACCCAATATAAATTTGTTTTATGCTAATTCACCTCATTCAGCCATATATGCCTCCACCAATTTACCAATATGATATTCACCTTATTTTAAAGATTTATTACCTAATATATATTATTTACCCCCTGATTTATACCACATCCCATCTTTCAGGCATGATTGAGAGCTATTGATGCGCTAATATGAGATAATGCTAGAATAATATACCACTGCAGAGATGACTGTCAAACTGTTATACTATTCAGATACCAAGGAGTATATATGTCAGACAATTATAAGTCCAATGTACTGTTAAGAGTGGTTTGGAGGAAAATAATGAAAATATCAGCCAAAAGACCCTGGTTAATTCCCAGTGGAAATATTAAATTGGGTTAATACTTCTACTAACAATCAGGCAAATAAATTGAGTTTGGGTATTCAGATTGCACTGAATCTTCAACCAAATTAGGGAATTCATTGGAGGCTCCTCCCCCGCCTCTTCTATCATAGTACTGGTTTCACCGCAGAAACTGGCCACTTTTATAGGGCTGGAAGGAGTCCAACCAAGTGCAAATATTTTCCATCCCATTGATTGGGTCAAATCTATAAATTTATTACCTAATGGGCTAGTCCTTCCTGCTCCCAACCAGCAATCTTCCATTCCGCCCAAATGAGGTGATTTTACAAGATCCAATAGGTTGATGGCTCATATTACCTAATTCAGATTTGATAAGCAATACAAACTTTGAGCCTTAACGTTCTAATTACTACTATTGACTTATTAAGAGGGACCTTTTTTACCCTGTCGCTGCTTCTATAAAAACATAATAAAAGACCTTCAGTTTCTTATTAGTACTTATATATTTTTATTATAAGTGATGCATAAAACCCCTAATATATTGTTGGATTTTAGGTAAAAAGCACCATCAAGCTCCTTCAAAAAACCAAAAATCCAACAATATAACAGGAAAGATCCACAGAAGAATAGAGGATGGATTAGATCACAAGACCAAGACTATCAGTCTTCAGAAATTGTGGTCTACAATTTCTGTGCTTATTTTCCTTGTTGTACCCCAAATTGCAACATTCTGATGTTTACTACAGGGGGCTCACAATAACAGTCAGACAACATGAGAGATAATCTGGAAGAGTTGTTGGTGATAAATAAAGAATAATTCAACTTAAACTAAAAGAATGAGGATATCAAGAAGGCCATGGTTGACCATGCAATGCAATAGTCAGAATAGCAAGGCGCAAAGTGAGAGAGGGGAGCTTTGGAGGAATACAGACATCCATCTGCACTCCAACATAAAAAATTTAAGTTAATTAAAATGTATTCAAATAAAAGTTTCTTACGTCACTTAAAATGCAGATAATAACAAGGAGGAAGAACAAAAGCTATACCCTGCATATACAGTCCTATAGAAAACTTAACGTACTTTTTACATGATGGTGGAGCATCCCCAGAAGATGCGCTTCTAGAATTCCCCCATGATCACCTATAAGTCTGAACGAGCTGAACCAGATACCTCTATGACTACATCACTATCCCACATTAGACTAATTCATTCCTACCAATCTAAAAGTAAAATTTAATAGTATTTTAGATATCTTTTTCAATGTCAAAGGTTAATACCCACTAATTGCCTAATCAGATTGTTAAAACCATATCTCAATTTGTCAGTCAAAAACTTTGATGATGATTTAAAGCATGGGATGAATCAGTGATTGTTCAGCAAAGTCTAACAAATGAATAAACCCTAACTGAAACAGGTAAATATTGAGGAACAAAATTGACAAGATTATTTAAAAAATACAAGTGGTTAGGAAGCGAGTTGGTAGGGCGTACAGCTACCAAACTGAAGGTTGAAGATTCAATTCCCACCCTTTGCACATTGAATGGGTTGCCAGCCAAAAGAAGCTATTGGCGGTTAGTAGGTCTAATAACACGAAAACCTTACCCATGACGTAACCAGAAAAAAATCTGAGTCCTGATCCTGAGGTGGAAAAACTTTTTTCAATGAATTTAACCCTGCTCAGGTTTCATGTCGTTTCTTCCTTTCTTTTTTTCAGTAATGCCCGTCCCCTTGTCAGCTTCTCTCACATAAATAAATTTTTACGAAATACAAATGTATAACCAATATTTTTTGCAACAAGAAAAAAGTATATAATGCCAAATATAACTAATTTAAAAATCTTAGATTTTCAACCAATGATGTATGCTATAGTATCAAGTTATAGTCCAGCCAATATGATCTAAAACGCAAATTAAATGATTTAATAGATTAACAAGTCATTTTTAACTCAGTGTTTTAGCTTCCAACCAATGATCTTTGAATGAAATTGGATTTAAAGCCAAACTGCCCAATTAAATATCTAAAATTAATCAGACTGAGAGATAAAGACTTAAAACTCTTATTTGATCTGAATTATAAGTCAAACTGCTATCAACAGCATGCTTAACTCAATTTTTGGGAAGAAGCATTTTACCAGTATACAAGTAACATCTTTGTTAAAGCATTTTTTCTGTCTATAACCTTACCATTGATAAAATTATAGCAGTCCCCATCTCATGTCACTAGTATCAAAGCTACTTACACAGATAAGTCAAGCACTACCATTAAGAAGATACAATCTCAAGCCCGCATTATTTTATGAAACTTCAAAAATAATCTATAACTTTGATTATGATATCTCTATGATGGAAGTCGCTACCACCAACTTAAACCCATTACTAATTGTTTACTACTCCCTGGGAGCATCTTCAGTCCTACTCTCAACTCCTATCCTGTTGCACTTAAAATTTTCACTAAAAAAGATGCTACACCTCTACGTTGATTAGGATTATATATGAGGCTGGCATTTCAGCTACGTGACAATTTAAAAACATAGTTTAACATCTGCTACCTTCTTCAGGTGATATGGCAGTACCCGATCAACCAGGCTAAGGCATCTTGATCATCCCAAGTCTTGGACTTCCTCATAAATCTTGTCAATATGCTCATGAACAAAACCACTTAACCCCTGGACGATTTGATATCAAAAGTAATTGAAATTTACTCTCTTCAGGATGAGATGGAGAATCATGGAGTAATAAAAAGCTTTCTTAAGAAGCGTCAAGTGCTTCTACATGCTGCTGACTGCCAAACCAAGATGTACATGCCACTTAGTAACAAAATCATAATCTACTTTTACAAATAACATGACTCTTTCCTGTACCTTTTTAGTCACCTGAAATGATAGCTCGGCTTTCTGCCTTTGATGGCTTTCTCTATTCACCACCCAAGGTGAAATATACCAAGTGTTATAGCTTTTTGCCCATGCGCTGCTGATGGAGATATACAATAAATCAAGAACATCATTAGGATTAACCCTCACTTATATAAGTTTATGCTAATGGTAAATTCTGGCACCTTG
Organism: Massospora cicadina; assembly: GCA_022478985.1. Lineage (NCBI taxonomy): Eukaryota > Fungi > Entomophthoromycota > Entomophthoromycetes > Entomophthorales > Entomophthoraceae > Massospora > Massospora cicadina. The sequence continues at coordinate 18,606 of JAKSZP010007507.1, forward strand.
GTGATGCCTGAATCCCTAATAGCCAGTACTTGAAATTCAGTTTAATACTGAAATTATTGGCATGTGTGGAGATACATTTCCAACGAATTTGAGTACTTGGGCTATCATTATCTAAGTGTGAGAGTACTTCAACTTTCATCATCTCAACAAAGACTTTTAAGTTTTTGTTTGGCTCTATCATGTGCCAACTAAAGTGCCTCTCATTATATTAACTTCTCTTTCCCACCAACAATATCACACTTCTTGTCAGTGACAACCTCATTGACCATATATAGAAATGCATTGATAGCTACACAATCGGAATGCAGAGGGATGATAAGGCATTATCCCAATTGTTGTGATTTTAACCAGATGGAATCCTCCAATGATTTAGCATTATTTGAAATTATATGGCCAATCCCAGCAGAATGGTTTATTGACTGAATTTTGTGTTATTTGGTTCAATTGCTGGTTAGTTGCTCCCCAATTTGGGTTGAGCCAAAATTAGTATTCTGCCAAGTTTGGTATTTAGGTTTGAGTGGGGCCAATCGGTGGCCCCAAATTAGTAGAAGGATCACTGGTGACTAATAGCTGAGGATGATCCAATCAGTGGTCAACGCCAATGGCCATTTGTGGTCTGTTGTGGGATTTCTGGCGGAAAGCTGATGTATTTGCTTAAGACGTTTGCTGACTGATTATCCAATGTTGGCAGATCCAACAATTATGAGTTCAAGGTGGAAGAGGTTGTTTCCGGTGCCTCATTTATTAGACAAGAGAGAATTGATGTTGGTGAGATGCCGAGATATTCTGAGTCAAAGCGAGTGACTAAAGTTGTTTCTGGCACATTGTTATCAATTTGAAGGTCGAATCCAAATTTGACGATTTAACTAGATCATTTATTTATATGGCTCACCAGCGACTTAAGGCTGAGGATGAGCCAAAACTAATTTGGACATTGGGAAGGATGGAGTGAGAGGGTTGACTTCAGGGAAGAGATAATTAGATAAAGAAGAAGAAGAAGAAGAGAAGTGTTTGAAAAAAGTAAAAT
>JAKSZP010007508.1:0-19555 GCA_022478985.1 Massospora cicadina
TTGGGGGAGAATAGGGCCATAGGAATTGGCCATGAACTCAATTGACAGTAACTCTGGTAGAAAAGGATAAGATTGAGTACTCCTCTCTTCGTTTGTAGGTGACTACAAAAGGTCCTCCAAAATAGACCCTAGTTTCTTCCTTTTAAGATGATACAATTGTGATAGTAAAGCACCAAGTCAAATACTTGGAAGGAAGAGGGGCCCAGAGCTCATTAGCAGCTTGACCCTCTTTTGTGACAGTTTTGGCTAAATTGGTCTTAGCCTCTGATTGTAATTGAATGATGTGCTGAGCCAACTTCTTCATGGCTTGCTCAGGTCAGTTCTATCAGAGAAAATGTCTTTCGCCAATAATACTGGCACCCCAGGTTCACATCCATACAACACATGGAAAGGAGAAATCTTAAGGATCTGGTGGGAATTGATACAGTAGGCCATGAGGGCACTGGGTAAGTACTGATCCCAGTGAAGGGGGTCTGAAGTGGCCATTTTCCGTAAGATAGAAACCAGGGTCCCATTGGCTCTTTCCACGGTACCATTGGTTGAAGGGTTTTATGGGGCAGAAAGAGCTGTTGCGTGCCCATGGAAGTCGTGAGAGTCTTCACCACTCGGGAGGTAAAGAGTTTTGCCATTATCACAGAGAAAAACTTGAGGGCAAGCGTGTTGGGTAAAAATATACTGGTGGAGGAAAGTGACCGTGGCTTTTGCCATCTGAGCTAGAATAGCCACTGCCTTGACCCATTTGGTAAAGTGATCAATCCCAAACAATATATATCGATTTTCACCCATAGTTTGGGGTAGAGGGCCAACCACATTGAGACTTATTGTGTGGAAAAGCTGTTGAGGGGTGGTAGGTTGATATTGATACTTGGTTTTGAAGCTGGATTTCTTTTTGCATGTCAGATAAGAATCCAAAGATTTGACGATGGTCTCCAAGCTTCCCTCCCAATATTAGCGTTCTTTTACCCACTCATAGGTTTCCCACACTCCGCTATGCCCTAGGAGGGCATGAGAATCCATAATGACCGGTACTCACTCTGAGGGTCAGAGATAGGGTAACCAGTTCACCCCTACTTTCTAGTATAGATTCCCATTATTCACCTTTGTGTTATGGGAATGTTGAGCTAGCATCTTCTGGACTAGTTCGTCCTCATCCTCCCAAGCATCAGGGGTCATTAGGAGATCATGTAGCCGCTCTGCTTTACTATTATCTAAATATGGGATGGGCAGCCAAGTTAACCCATTGATATTCATGTGGCTCGTCCCAGTTCAATGTACAATGGTTGTATCATAATGCTGGAGCTTTAAAGCCCAGCTTTCCAACCGCCCAGTGGGATCCTTCATATTTGTAACCATTTTAAAGAGGCGTGGTCAGTAACACTTTAAATGAGGTCCCATATAAGAAAGGGCGGTAATATTCAACAGCAAGTAAGATGGCCAGGCATTTCTTCTCAGTGACGCTATAGTTCCGTTTTGCCTTTGAGAGCATCTTGCTGAAATATGAAATGGTGTGATCAACCCCATGCTCATCCAGTTGAGCCAAGTTAGCTCCAACCGCATAATTGGAAGCATCAGTAAACATCATAAAGGGCTTACTATAATCAGGGTGGCGCAGAATTGGCCATTGCTGCAGCAGCTGTTTTAGTGTTTCAAAAGCATCTTGTTGTTCCATTACCATTGGAAAGGTGTGTTTTTAGTTAAAAGTCGTATGAGGGGCTCACTGAGCTGAGCGAATTCAGGGATGAATTGATGTTAGTACCCCATCATGCCTAAAAACACCTGAATATTGCGGAGGGTTTTGGGAGCAGGCATCCTAGATATAGCCTCGACCTTATCTTGGAGGGGTTGAATACCATCTTAAAAGATAGCGTGCCCAAGGAAATCCAACTTCTTTTGGAAGAATGTCCATATGGAAGGCTTCAGCTTGATGTAGAGTCCCGCAAGCGTTGTAAAAATTCCTTTAAGTGTGAAAAGTGCTCATTGAACATTTGGGAGAAGTAAGTGATATCATAAAGATATACAATTATGCAATTAAGCTTCAGATCCTGCAAGATGTAGTCCATGGCTCACTGAAAATATGCGGGTGCATTGCACAACCCTTAGGTAGTTGGGTAGGTTGGAAGAGACCCTCACTGCAGATAAACACAGACTTTTCCTGGTCTTGTGGAGAAAGGTCCATTTGCCAGTATCCGCTAGCTTTGTCCATGGCAGAAAAGAACTTGAACCCAGAGAATTGGGCCAGAGCGTCATCAATTAGTGGGATAGGGCAATTTTCCTTCTTGGGAGAGGTTTTTCAGCTTAGGGTAGTCAATAACTACTCAATGTCCACCATTCTTCTTTTTTATGACCAATTTTGGAGATGACCAGGGACTTTAAGAAGGCACCAATAACCTTGCATCCAGTAACAGTTTAAGCTCCGTCCTCATCTGAAGCTTCTCAACTTTTAATTTCTGATAAGGATTGGTGTTAAACTCTGATAGCAATCACTTTTTAATTAAAATCCTTCACACTTAACTGGGATGAAGTTTGTCTGAATGATCCTCAATATTGCAAGTGGCTTAAAGTATTTTCACCATTTGTAAACTCACTAGGCATATTTAAATAGCACTGATTCTTCTGGTCAAATTTGGGCTTAATTTTCCCTTCATAGTTGGGAACTTCTTCTGAAGCAGATATAGTTACAAGCTGGGCATTCAGCACTTCCAGCTTGTCAACACTTCTAAAAAGAAAAGATTCTGATAAGAAACTAAGAAAAAGATAAAATTAAATATTTTTATTGGAAGATATTTATTTTATAGTTAATCATTAGGCCAGGAGCCAGTTTTTATACCTCTAGGGTATCTCCTGGTCACATTTGAGCACGTAATTTCAACATATTATTTTCACCTCAGTTTGGCTCTTAAACTGATATGACTGAGACTTATTGCTAGGTTTATTGGTGGAAAAATACTCTCAAAATTGGGAGGATTTTAGGGACAAAAGTTGCAATAAGAACATGCAAAATTGTCCTTCAATCCTCTTGATTTGAGTTTCGTCATACTGCTGACAAATTACATCTAATGTGAAAATTCTGCATCAATAAAGTAGATGATGTATACTTTATCAGGACATTGTCAGGCCTCTCTTGATAGCACTAGGTACTCCCTTTCAGGCAGTCCATGTGAAAGTGCATCATGCCAATTACAAAGATTGACATACGAATTTCGCCCTAGGGCAGGAAATTGATAAAAAGTCTATCTGTCTATGGGACTTTTGAATGTTATCTTCAGGTCGATACCAAACAATTTCTTGTGCAAAATTTTGATATTGTTTTCGATATTTGAGACTAATTACTGAGTTTTGAGGTTTTTATAATCAGCTATAATGCGTGAGTAGATTCAGCCCATGCTTTTGATAAAGTAATTGATCAAATTGTTGGGATAATTGGCCTGAGCTAAGTAATTGCAATAAGCTTGAAGCTGAGGGTTAAAGTATTGGTCTAGGTATTGGGAGGATACTTGCCCCAATCTGTTGATTGTCATAGGGTTTGGTTTTTGGGTCAACCAGCAGAATCTGACACTTGGATTGTTTAGGATTGGCATCACCAACATCAATGGTGTGGCACCAGCCCTTCATATGCCCATAGTTTATATCAGATTTGGAGAAGATGTCACTATATGACTCCAGTAAGGAATGAACTTTATTAAGCTCAGCGGGAGTTATATCATCAGAAATTTTAACGTTGGGCAAAGCGCATATCATTTGGTCAGTGGGTAGTCCCATATCAAGCATAGACTTAGTATAATGGCTTGGTGGATGTCTTCAGTTGGAATAAAAGAGATTTTCCAATCTCTTGATGCTTCTTTACAACCATGTCCTTGTTAGTGAGATTCCCCAGAAAAAGATTGATAGGTCGTTGGTAGGCAGGGTGTATAATACCTGGCAATACCCAAGGTTCAAAAAGGCTTATTCCATCAATGCTTGTTAAGTGCATGAGAAGTTGCGGAGGATTTGAATAGTAAATTTGGTGTATATCACCTTTTGTTCACCCTCTTTAACTACTACCTATTCTTATGCATACAATGGAATGCCCTTTGAACCATCCACAGAGACAGGCAGCTTTTTTGCGTTTCTGCATAATGTGGTATAAGTAAGGGTGAGAGAGGAAGAAGGATACTCAACTACGCATGTATATTCCTTCTTCTTAGGCTCATCATTTTTAAAGACTAGGAGAACATCGTAATTTAGAAGGGAGAGAATTACCTGATTCATGTTTTATTTTGTCATAATTAATCATTAATTGCGTGCCAATGAGTAGGTCGTATTCATTATTGATTAATGCTACAGTGGGGGCAGCCAATAGGAGCTTCCTGATACATATGGGTAAAGAAGAGTAGGCTTCTATAGATCGCATATTGTTAGGCCCTGCAGTTCCAAACTCTTGTGAATATCCAGGTCAGGCGCCAACTTAATTATATATATGAGTTTTGATGAGACCACGTCCCCTGGAGCACCCATATAAGGATAGCTAGAACGCGTACCTCAGTGATGACAAACTCTACCTTAGTTATTTTGTACCATAAGTAGGGGGAGGGGCGAGAACCTCCTTCAACTGGAGATTGGAGAAAAGAAGTTGAGCCATCACAGGGCAATTGTCTTTAGTATATTGGAGGGTATGAACCTGCTTGGTGGATTGGATCACTTTCCCAATAAGCTGGCCAGCATCACTAGCAGTATCAATCACTTCTGAAAACCTCAACAAGTGTTCAAGATAAGTTCACGTGGTATTATGGCTATATAAATTCTTACTGTCCTCAACCTATCTGGAACCTGCACTTCCATTGGAGCTCCCAGGACATAATAGACTGCGTCTTCCCCAACCCCTTCAAACTCGTCATCAGAGGCATTGTCAATGCACCTCAACAAGTTACTAAGAGTGGGCTGAGAAACTGACTTAATCCCTCAAAGGGGAAGTTTTGTCGCTACTATCTACCCTTTTGACTTTTACAGGGAGCATCACAGCTTTACCAACTTTTTGGGGAGGCGTTGGAAGTGTAGTGGCTTTAACTTTTGCCTTAGAAGTGACCGGCTTGAGCTGCCTCATAACTGCAGGTTTTTAATTAGGGGCATCCAGAGTTGAGGCTGAGGGGGATTCAAACAGCTGCTTAGCCAGATGTGGTACTTTATTCACCTTAATAGACTGCTCAGCAAGAGAGGGACCAGGCAAAGTGATAACTGACTTTACCGGTTGAGCTTTTGAACCTGAAACTGGAGGGAGCGCTGCCCCCTAACTGTCAATATCTTCTGGCTATTCTCACATGGTGGAGGAGTATTTTGGTGCTTCAACTCTGTGAAGCGGGGTTCCAGAGGGATACAGCCATAGAAGAGGCTGAAGGGGTTAGAGAGGATTCCCTCTTTGGAGCTATTTGCAGAAGGTCAGGTTCATAAAAGTCAGCCACTGCTAGCAATGCCTCTTTGATATCCCATACAGTTTAAAAAGGTGTTCTTGACTGCGGAGATATGGATTGCTAAAGGGGGATAAGACGCCAAGCTAACCACGATAGCAGCATTAGCATCATCTAGCGGGAGCAGTTTGGACAGCAACAGAGGGTGAGCTTTTCTATAGAATTGCTTAACAAATGAATGGATTGATTCTCTCTCTTGCTGGCTAAGGCACATAAAAGCCTTTTTTGCCGTTGTAAACTCTGTTGTGAACCAAAATCAATCAGCGCTTGTTTAAACTCCCTAAGGCGGTAAGTGTGGCCATTTAAGGAACCATGATCTCTTGAGCCATCTGACTCAAGCAAGGAAGGATAAACTTTGTTTTTGAAGTTAAGTCACTCCTTCCATAGAAGATTCATAAACATAGAGGAAGGAGGTGATACTGCCCTCACCAGGTGTGAATTTGTCTCTGACCGGAGGTTTAAGTATAATAGGGGAGACATAAGGGACTTGGGAGGAGTTCTGTTCAAGTCTTTTGAGGCTAGACAAATCGCTGGCTAGTTGTTGCTCTCAAGTGGCTATCCTTGGTTCTGAAATAGTTTTTATTTTAAACAGGAATTTTGGTGATATACAGGATCCCCTGTAATGAACACCACTTGTTAAATTTTCAGCGTGAGTGAATCTTGCTGGTGCTAATTGCCCTAAAACCAACAATTGGTAATTTAATCTATTGAAAATAATAAAGATATCAAACTCTAAAAACTAGAAAAAACCGAGTTTTCTAAAGTTTTATTGGGCGCCACTGGGGATAACATAAAATGAACCCTCTCAATATCTGACCATTCATTATTTGAAATGGTATTGAGGGTCAAAATGTATTTATTGGTAAGTTTGGGGTGGCTTGTTACCATCCAAATAAGAAATTATGCAAGTTTAGCCTATTTAAGCTCAGAAAACTCGCTCCAAATTAGCTAAACGGCAGATGGGGAATTAGTGGTAGGCAATAAATACCTGTGGGGTAACAACATAATATATTTTAGCCAATCCCCATTAGCTAAAATTATTTCACCTTGGAGGACCCCCACCACGCCACTAAAAGGGGGTGGTAACCACATTGGTGATTGAATGGACCTAGTTTTGGCTGGGGGAGTACCATGCGATGGACAACCCAGGGTCTGCCATGTGGTTAAAATAATTCAACTGCTTGATCTTGTTTGTATTTCCTGTGGAGTATTTGAAATTGTGTTGCCCCAATTTGCAGGGTTCCACTGAGAATTGGACAGGGTCTTTTGGCTGATATTTTTGTTATTTGAATTGATTGTATCAATGTTGTAAACTTGTAAATGTCCAATATTTCCCTTTTTCAACTGATTTTGACCCACAACATTCTTATCTTGAAGCCAGGAGATCAAATGTCTGACACCCTTACTAATCTTAGAAGTTTTCGCCATTTTCTGGAGAGCATTTTAGTTCAACATGGAGCGCATCATGGCTAACATGCTTTCACAAAAATGGTTGAGCCCCAGTCCAATAGAAGGTTGTGAGCCCACACTGACAGCAATTGCTTGATTCTTATGGTGGCTGATTGTAACCTACCAATTTGGAACCAGAGCCAACGTGGGCTACCCACGCTTTACAGAGATAGTCAATATTTCAGACAGTACAAAATTTATGTGTAATTAAGCATAATCTTTCATAATGATGTATTATGAAATAATTTTTAGAGCAACAAAAACATATAAAGCATAATTGAGTAAATGCATTTTTATCCCTGATTACACTTATAGCTCAACCATCTAGTACTAAAAAAAAATTACACTTATAGCTCAGATATGCAAAAAACTTATCTAAACTTATATATCTACTTGACTTTACTATGAGATAGTGGGCAATTACACTTGATGCCTTAACTAAATTCTGTGAAAAGTTCATATATCAATTTGAGGTAAGCCAACTGGGTACAGACATTAACAAAACTAAAAGCTAAAATCTAATTTAACTGACCAATCTAAAAAAATTCCCAAAATTAGTGGACCAAATTATACACACCAGGCAAAAACAACCAGCCAGGTTGGACATCAGAAAAATGCTTATCTGACTATGGCAAAAGGAGTGGGGAATTGTGGGCTTATCTTTGGCAGCAGCTTCCTCATCTCAGAGTGGAATATGGGCCAAGGCGGAGAGCAAGGGCGTCATGGCATTGGCGGAGTTGGTTCTATATTGCTAAGAATTGGTATCACATGGAAATTGCCGGCTAAAAAATGGTGTTGAAGTATTTAACTAAAGCCTTTGCAACTTTGATGCAGGCATCAGGGAGTTTAATAAATGTGGCAATTGATTCACATAATCTTAGTTTTAGGATTCTCTGGAAGTTTTGAATTACACTTCCAATGGGGCAGGTTGTATCTCGAAGTTACACTGGGCAGATTCTCCAAAAATGCAATGAAGTAAATAAGAAAATACAGGTTAAACTCGAACTAATTTTTATTTTTGAAAAGAGGAAATATTTATAGGCTTTTTTACAGTTTGTAATCTATCAGAGTAAAATTAATTTCTGAATGATTGAATCTTTAATCAGTTGATCAGGATCTGATTGATCATCAACTTTGATAGATTGTGATATATTGCTCGCTCCTTCTGATGATGTCAGGGGAATTGAGGAAGGGGATTTTTTGGAGATATGCGAATTTGGTGAAATCCTGACACTTCCCCCCTCAAGATTTGATTGCGGTGGAGGATGACTTCTTAAAAACCTAGGATAAATATGATTTACCACAATACCAGTATCAGTATGGACAATTGAATATTCTAGTCCTTTTCAATTTAAAAACTCTATAAGGACCAGACCAATTAGTTCCCAGATTTTTAGTCCATCCACCTGGCTGAGAATGATCATACATAACATAATCTCCAATCTGATATTCAGGTAAGACTGGTTTATGTTGATTACTTCGTAGAGTCTCTCTTCAAGTGGTGGTTTCAATTAAATTCATTGCTTGAGCCTATAGGCAGATAATCTCATCAGCCAAATTTCTCATAACTAAATCAGAATTTTCTGAGATGCTTTCTTCAAGGATAGTCTGAACACTAGAAGAGACTGAAGAATCCCGCCCATATATACACTTAAACGGTGACATCTTGATAATGCAGTGATAGCTTATCTGATAAGCAAATAAGGCACTCAGTAAATAAAAATTCCACTGAGTCAGATCAGTCGTGGCCATCCTCCTTAAAATTGAGACCAAAGTTCCATTAACTCGTTCAATGGCCCCATTTGTGGATGTATTATATGGGACAACAAATCGCTGAGTAGTGTTAAATATATTGATAACTCCTGTATAAGCTGCGAGGTGAAATTAGTCCCATTATCTGACATAAGGACCTTTGGACATCCATGTTGGAATTAATATGCTGATATAGGAATAAGGCTGTAGTCTTAGCCAAAGGGGTAGAAATTGAAATGGCCTCAACCCATTTGGTCAAATGGTCAACAGCCATAATGATATACTGATGACCATGCACTCCTCAAGGAAAAGGCCCTACAACATCAATGCTGACTACTTCAAACGCCTTAGTTGGGGAAATGACTTGATTTTGATAAGTAGGGTTGGTAGTTTCATGACGTTTGCAAGTAAGACATGAGTCAAAAGTCTCTCTAATGAACTCAGGCATGTTGTTCTAATAGTATCAAGTCTTCAACCATTCTTGAGTTTTCTTTAAGCCGCTATGACCGACTTGTTCATGACCTTCCATTACAGCATGAAACCTGGAGCTGGGATGTAGGAAGGGCAACCACTTAGACTTGACTTTCTTGTACAAAGCTCCATCTTGAATCATAGTATCCTTGGTAATTGATTTTAGATAGGCTCAATCCTCTTCAGTCTCTCAATCCCATAATTCCAGTCATCCATTAATATTATACAAGGGCTCTTCTTTTTCTGGTTCCAAGGTAAGAATAGGTAGTCAGGATAACCCATCCGCATTTTGATGCTGAGCTCCTGAGCAATGAACAATGGAAAAATCGTAATTTTACAATCTTAAAGCCCAATGGGGTCAAACTCCCATCAGGATCCTTCATATTCTGCAGCCATTGTAAGGAGGAATGGTTGGTAATAACGGTGAAATGGGTCCATATAAAAAGGGCAGAAAATGCTTGGTGGCCAAAATTACTGCCAAACATTCCCGCTCAGTAACACTATAATTTCGTTCAGCCTTTGACAAAGTTTTGCTATAGTAAGCAGCAGGATGATCCTTATTTTCTTCATCACACTGAGATAAAATAGCCCCAATAGCGACATTGCTTGCATCCATATGTAGAAAGAAAGGCTTATCAAACTGGGGGTGAATTAGCTCAGGTGCCTTCATCAAGGCGGTACGCAGAGAATAGAAAGACTGTTCTTGAGCTGATCCCCACTCGAAAGACACTCCTTTTTGCAATAGATAAAATAAGGGTTCAGCCATATCAGCAAAGTTGGAAATAAATTGCCAGTAATACCCAACCATACCGAGAAAGACTTGGATATCCCATAAAGAAGAGGGAGGAGGCATCTGTTGGATGGCTTGAACTTTGTCCGCAAGAGGTCAAATCCCTTTAGCTGAAACCTGATGTCCTAAGAAGTCCATTTCATTTTTAAAAGTTGAGCACTTGGAGGGCTTGAGTTTTAAGGAAGAGCCCCAAATTTGGCTAAAAACTTTTTTTAAATGGTTTAAATGCTCAGTAAAGGTTTTGGAAAACATGGTAATGTTTTCAAGATATACCAGAACACAAGTAAGATTTTTATCCCGCAGCATACTGCCCATGGCCCTTTGGAAAGTTGCGGGGGCATTGCTTAGGCCTTGAGGCATGTGAGTTGGTTCAAACAACCCTTCACTTGATATCAGGGCACACTTGGCATGATCTTCTGGAGACAGCTCGATTTGCCAATATCCACTGGCTAAGTCCATGGCTGAAAAATAGGTGGATCCAGCCAACAATCTAAGAGAATCATCAATCCTAGGTAAGGGATAACAGTCCCATCAGGTAATAGCATTCAATCAATAACAATCCATTGCGACTCAATGAGAACCATCTTTCTTCTTAACCAACAACAATGGGGATGCCCAGGGACTATTGGAGGGTTTCAATAATATAGCCTCCAGCAATTGATTCAACTCCTTAGTAACCTGGGCCTCTTCTACTTAAATTTACGATAGGGCTTTGCATGTATAGGAAGGTGATCACCAGTTCAACAGTGTGCACTACGCCTTTCATCTTCCCAAAATTGTAAGTATGCCTAGCAAAAATGTTGGAATATTCATCCAATAATTTGAGCATTTGTTTCTCCTGTTCCTTAGAGAGATGTTTCCCAATAGCAGGTCCCATAGTAAGGATTTCCTGATCACTCTCCAATCCAAAGTCTTGTAAACTCCCATAGGGTTTAACATCATAGATATGAGATAAGGGTAACAGCTTGACATAAGCAATTGGGCGCTCTTGATCTACCAGTTTTGGCACATCAGTAAGGTTCGCTAGTAAGACAGATAAAGAGCCTAAATAAGTATAATCCAATATTCCAGGACAAGGCAAGAGTTCATTGGCAGAAGGATTGACAGTGCCCTGGACTTGTAGCAAATGCCCCTTGGGAATTGAAAAGTGTAAAGAAGTATTAATGATCACTTGTGATTTTGGTAGAATAACTAATTTCTCAGGAGAAAAATAGGCATTCCCTCTTCAATATCAACCATGGTAGGAGGTAATTTTACATGAGGATCTTCAACCTAATACTGAAGTGAATAAGACCTTTTAGTTCATTCTAGCAGACATAACTTACATTGAGTGGAAGCATGATCAGATAAAAGTAAGGGAACTCAATACCCCAAGAGAGACAACAACGAGTCAGGGTAGTTGATAATTCCATCAAATTCTCGTAAAAATTGAGTTCCCAAGAGTAGGTCATAACTCAAAGTATTGAGCACAATCGCTGGAATAGTAAAGGTTAATTTCCCAATTTTCAGAGGAAGGGATTAAAAAGCTCCAATAGACTGAGTACTCTGAGGGCCAGCGATGCTATATTCTTCATAATGAGAAATATTGGGGGTTAATTTGATCCGTTTGACCAATTTGGAGGAAACAACATTCACCGGAGATCCAGTATCTATGATAGCCTTGGCATTGATTTGATTTACTCGGAAATTAATTAGGGTAATGGTGCTTCTAAAATCAGAGGATAATGCCAATAAGGAGGGCAAGGAATAAGAAGAATGGTCATCTTTATTACACTCAATTGAACTTTGCTGCTCTTGCTGCACACTCACATCATTATCAAGGTGAAGAATCTTAATGGTCTTATCTCCTTTCTTTTTTATCTGCTTCCTTTTTAAAAAAAATATCCTCAGTATGAAAGTAGCGATGACAGTAATTACACTGGATCGCTCTAGTGTTCTCAGGCATGGCAAAGACTTTGGCCCAACTAGGTCTAGGAGACTCATAAACTCAGGGTTTTTTGGAGAATTGAGTGGGAAACTCCAATAAGGCCTCCTTAATATTTGAAATACTTCAGAAATTCTTTTGACACTGATCAAATAGACTTGCATTTGCGTCCTAGTAGTAAAGGCTGATAGAACTGCAGTAATTGCATCATCCAAGTTTAACCAACCACATGCTACAAGAGTTTGAGCTTCCTGATAGAACCAATGAGTAAAGTCCTTAATAGATTCATTTCAGTGTGGCTGTATACCCATAAAGGCCTGTTTTTGCGAAGATAGGGTCTGCTCACATCCAAATTCTTTGATCAATGCTTCTTTGTCTTGAGCCCAAGTAGAGCAAGTCATTAAGTGGGGAACCATAGTATTTTGAGCCAATTGAGTAAGGCAATTAGGCAAGTAATTCATCTTTTGGTGATCTGTGGCCTCACTTAAAGCCTTTTCATACAGATATAGAAAGGCGATAATGTTGCCTTCCCCTGGGGAGTATTTGTCCTTGAATACTGGCTTGAAACTCATGGGAGCATTGGTAGTCAAAACATGCACTCCAGGTTGTTCAGATTTAGTAGACACATAAGAGGCAGAATCTGAAGCTTGAGAAGAAAATTGGGGGTAAGGACCAACAGCTTCCATCCAAATTTTGTTAATCCATCGATTCAGGTCTGCATGCCCTACTTTTTTATCTAGTCGGCGAGATAGCTCAAAAAGCTGTTCCTGTTGTGCATTGTACTTGAGTTCCAGAGTCTCAATTTTCGCTTGGAGCAATTCCCCTTTTGATTCACAAGCATGTAATAAGATATCAGTGTCCTTGGCCCACTTTCCCAAATTGATCAATTCATTGGACAAGGACTGCAGAGTCAAAAGGGGTCAATTGGTACCCCATCAGGGGTTAGGTTGCATTCTTTGGCCACCTTAGAGAATTATTCACATAAATGGGTCATCATGTTCATAAGAGAGTTAATCTGCTGATAAGATCCTGAATGATCATCAGCGCCTGGAGGTCCACGAGGTCCATCTGCACCTGGGGGTCCACGGGGCCCTACATCTCCAGGTGGCCCACAAGGTCCTTCTAATCCAGGAGTACCCATATTTCCAGAGGTTTTCTCTACTTCATTGACCTGGAACTGAATTCCTGAGTACAATTGTTCCAATTGAAACAGACAGGTTCTAATTTCTTCCTCCATTGATTGACTACGTCAGAGAGTTGGGAAACACCCTCTCTCCATTCCTTCTGAATCTCTTGAATTTTTTTGGAAACTGTACATCAATAAAATTTGATATCCCCTGTGTCATGGTTGGATGACATAATAGTAGGAACTGATGCTAGAGATAAGGCTGGGCGACAGGAGGCCCAGAAGGTGAAACTTCAGGCTCTTCCTGACCTGAAACACACCTTAGATCAACGCTGGGTGCAAGCCAAGCATGCCCAGGTTGATACTAATGGAGTGCAAAATGCCCAGCCTCTTATCTTGGCCCAGGCACTGAAACAAACGATTTACATTTTAAACAAAGATGGTTTGATTTGGTTAATTGGCGAGCAAGGGTTCAAAATCCGTTTGAGTCATGAATTTTAAGATCAGGTTAAATACGGCTTCAATTGATTACTCAAGTGAAGGCACTTTTGGTGTATTTTATGAAAGCAGATGTAAGAATCTATTTATTGGAGCATCAAGGCTTGGGCGCACTTCCACAGAACCTTAATTTCCCTGACCCACTTTAAATATGTTTTTTATGACCAACGTACCTCATTGATCAACTTTCTTAAATAAATTTTCCTTTTATTTTACGTTTTATAATGGCTCCTTGGGCGAACTTGGTGGTGGACCTCTTTGGGGAGGTCTCCAACTATGTGGGCCACTACCTTTTATCACAATTTACCAAAATCCCAGGTGCTCCCTTAAGCCACCCAGGTCCCCTCCAGATCGAGGCACCCAAGCCTACTGGCGCCAAGTTACACTTAATTATAGACTCCCCTTTGGGGTCCACTCAAGCGGTGATATTCCTGACTTACCTGATACTTTATATTGCGCTTTACACCCTTGCCTGGGGTGCCTTTTGCACAGGCACAGTTCGAGGTGCCTTCCTTTCCATTCTCCTAATGGCTAGTTCCCTAGCAATGTGGGTTTGCATCCCACATCACCTTGCTGGGAACGAGAGAGTTACAGACACTCTCTTGACACCCTGATCAAACTGAACGAGCTGCTGTTGTACTTCGTTGAGGGAAGTTCGATTATTTATGATGGCATCTCAATTATCTCTGCTAAACTCAGAGGCTGACTTGAAAAACTCAGAAATATAATTATTCAAGGATTGGAGTCCTTCTAGTAAATTGAGCATCCCTTGATGGTGCATTCCAACTACAGGTAGCAAGTGGTATAATGTAGGATGTACAAGTTGTTGTAGATATTGTTTGGAGCCAATCCCTGGCATTTGAGAGGTTTGCAGCACTTCTCACAATATAGAAGGTACTGCATTCGATCAAGATTGGGTAGAACGTATTCCAGGGATTAGAGCCCCTTCAAGTAATTGATTGATGATATTTCGCAAGGCCTCAGGTGGAATTTGAAAGTCTGAGGCGAAACTTAAGTTAGGATTATAGAATGTCAAGTTGGCCCAAAATTCCAACATGAAAGGTAATCTTGGGATTTGGGTTCCAATTGAAGAGACCCATCATAAAATACTGCCTTGCTCTTGATCTTAAGCCTCGTCAGGCGAAAATTGAGAATCCATGGTGATAGACGTGGTTACTGGTACATAATTCAGAGAGCCCCTGTAGTGAGCACCAGTCTGGAAGTTTTGAATTACACTTCCGATGGGCCAGGTTGTATCTTGAAGTTGCACTGGGCAGATTCTCCAAAAATGCAATGAAGTAAATAAGAATATACAGGTTAAACTTGACCTAATTTTTATTTTGAAAAGAGGAAATATTTATAGGCTTTTTTACAGTTTGTAATCTATCAGAGTGAATTAATTTCTGCATGATTGAATCTTCAATCAGCTGATCAGGATCTGATTGATCATCAACTTTGATAGATTGTGATAGATTGCTCGCTCCTTCTGATGATGTCAGGGTAATTGAGGAAGGGGATTTTTTGGAGATATGAAAATTTGGTGAAATCCTGACAGATTCTACGCTACCACTACTACTTTCTATATTGTATTATTGGTAGCTTTGTGTAATTGATTCATTGTATTCTTGCTTTGTGGGATGAGAATTGTGGGAATAACAGGAGGGGAAAACCTACTGTGAGCATCGCCACTGATTTGGCGATACTTTTGCAGAGGGGACGACAATCTGGCATGGTAGCTGCTTCAACAGCAAGCTGGTGGTCACTGCAAAATGGTTTGGCATTTGGCTGTGGGACATATAAATGAGGGGGGTGCTTCACATCCCATATTATTAATGAACTGCTAAATTTGTAAAGAGAGTTCTTCTATGAAATTGACTGATTTATCAATTTCATCCAATTAGTCCCAAGCGCTCGTTTTAATGAATAGTAGAATTGTCATATGGCTGGTTATTGTTTGCTTTTCTGGCAGCATAAGGGCGAACTGTTTTACAAATTTTCATATGATTTGTGGGAGCATCTGTGGTACTGGGTGAGGGAGGAGCTTAAAAAGGTTGTTGCAGATTTATCTGTAATGGCAGACTTTAGAGGAGGGGAGGTAGGGTAGTGCCCCATACTGCAAAAAGCGTGGGGTTGGAAGCGGAATGGATTCTGGGAATGAGGGCGTGGAGCTGGCAGAAGCAGCCAGTAATGGGCAATTGCATTTCAAGAATTTAACTCAGAACAGGGTGGACAGATAGTCCATCCATCCTCAACGTGTGCCCAGATTGGATGGTCAGGGGCTATGGGATGACAGCACAGTGAGTAATTTCCAAAGCAATTTATTAAAATCAGGGATTATTGTGGTGAACGCCTGAGGCCCAGCGAGGCGTGTGGCCCCATCTGGGACCACAGTTAGTAGGATGGGGTAGGAGCCATAGGCTGCCAAACTTTCTATATCTTCTGATGGAGCACCTTGTGGAGATGATTAGGTAAACCAACGATCTGGACCACCAAAGTGGTGTCCACTGGGAGCTGGGTCTGAGTGGTAGGAATAGATGTGCACTGAGAACCAGAAGCACATTTGCCACAGTGGTGGCATTAGCTTCACATGTGAAGCCCAGATCAAAATCGCTTGTAGGGGAGAAGTCAAAAATAATCCAGTGGATTGCATCACCACCTGAGCTATTTACTTATCTATTTATCATTATATGTAAACAACTTCCCATGGCCAACATTAAGGCCAAAAAACATATTGATCTGGAAGGAGCACCAAGGGACATTGGGGCACTGCTTGAGTATGTGTGATATAAGTGTCAAGATCCTTGTATGGTCTGAACTGACCAAAGGTTTTGGTAGGACTGGATGAACCATTATGAGCCCATTTTCCGGTGGACAGAAAACTCTGGGGGGAGTTTCACCTCTGCATCACACTGGAGCAGCCAGTGGTGAATCTGAGGACATTGGGTAGAATCAGAAATTGGGAGTCAAAGTTTTACTTTCTTTACTTTTATTAATTTTCTCAGAAAATAATGCCAAGTGGAAATTAAGCTTTCTAAATTTAGTTTTTTTTTCACAGTTAAGTTTCGTTATATAATATTTTAACTAATCAAATATTACAAAACTTACAAACCACCATTATTTATAAAAGAACTTTATTATATATATAAGATACTGTCAGTGAGTTTTCCACTGTAAAATAATCAGTAAATAGACCATAGGAGAATTATTTTTCAGCAGGTAAGAAAGGAAATAATTTTCACTATTTAAATTTCAGAGATAGTGTACTGAAAAATAATGTTTCATAATTAGAGTATATGAACTAGATATATCTAAAGCAATTGCCCACCTTCATTGTTTATAAAATGTTTACACAGTTGATACCATAAACCACTAGAATGTTTATACTTTATATTTAAAGGCTTTTTTAAAGTTTCTTAAGGTAAAACTTTCTACCAAGAGATTTGTGTTATAGAGCTTTTCTTTCCTGTAACAATCACTTTAGTTACTATGATTCGATTCAAACAGCAATTTTTGATAATCACACATGAGAGATGGGTGATTTTAATAACAAATCTAATACAACCTGGGTGAGCGTCACATCAAGAGGTGGGCAAAACGGTGCACCCAAGGGCAAGAAACGCCCTGGAGGGGGACCAGGAACCCAAGCCACCAAGAAACCACAAACTCAGACACCGTCCAGGTTTATGGTGTTTACTATAAAACAAGATCAATACATGTATATCCAATGTAACCAACCCCTTTCAAAGGTGGAGCACGGGCTCCAACTCTTCCTTGGGGATGAGTCCCTGACCCTGTGGGAGAAAACATGCGAGGCACATCCCTCCCTTTTCCCCCATGCGGTATATGTCGCCACCAACAAAATGAGCTGCAGCTGGATTGATATTGGTTTTGAAACAGTTGAAAAATCAGAGGCTGCAGCAAAAGTCTGCGTCAAAATTGCCCTTCCCAATGGCAAAAAGATAGTGTGCACCACGTGCACCAGATGGAATAAAGTGAAAACTTTGTTCATCTTATTTGACTCGCTCCCTACAAACCTTCCTTGTAAGGTAATCAAGGAGGAGCTCCGCAAAGGGCTCATAGCCTATGGAGAGATTATGAAACTCAAATTACAACGATTTCGCCTGATGCCAACCCTGTGCACAGGCAAAGCTATTGCCATGATCAATCCATTCCCCAAAGTGGGAGATGGCTTATCAAGAATTCCCCGCACAGCAGAGTTTCACTTTGCAGATGGGGGACAGTCATCTGCATTCCAAGTTACACCGGAATGTGCACAACCTATATGCAACCACTGCGGTTCATTGGGACACAAGGAACACGCCTGCCCCGTGAAGGAAGGCTTAATGGAAGCAGATTACTGTGAGGAAGCCATGGACGAAAGTAATGAAAACTTCACCAGAATGACCAATGGTCACCACCCATTCCGCTGGGGTGAAGATGGACTTTACTCCATTGTGGACCCAGTTACACATAAACAATTCAAAGTGGCACAAAAAGCCCGCAAGCGGGCAGCGGCCAAGGCGGCATTGCATGTGGATTCATCCGTTGACCCTGGACAAATTCAAGAGGATATTTTGGATATTCACTGAGCCAACTAATCAGAACAATATGCCCAGGTTGAAAAATTTTCACAGCAATTTGACGATTCAGCAAGTGACATCAATCATGCACAATTTGAGGAACAATTCAACCACAATATGGGCGAAAACGTGGTGCACAATTCTCCAAATTTGAACCCCAAAATTACAGAACCCAATCAGCACCCCGCATTGAACCATCATGAGATACATGCGGGAAAAGATAATGCAAATTCTAAAAACTGCAATTCCTGCGAAAAATTGAGTCAGATCAAGGGAACTGACATTGACACTGAGAGATTTGAGTACAGACGCAGAGCATGGCCAAAATGAGCTTTGGTGAGTTAGGGCCAGAGGGCCCTCCCAACCACTCCTGAGGCACAACAGGCACCTCAGTGTCAATAGGGATTCTAAACATCGTGGGAGCCAGGGCTCAAACGTCCCAAGCCAAAAGGCTGGACTTCCTGTGAAAACCCCTTGTAGACATATTGGCCATCCAAGAAACCCACATTCTAAAAGGGGAAGAAGGATCCTGGTCAGCCAGGGTCTCACCATCACAATCAGTATGGACATCTCACTGTGAGGTGATCATCCAAAATAACAAAAAATTAAAAATTACAAACTCCTCATCATACCTTCACAGCTGCGTCCTGGTAGCAACGATCACATGCCAAGAAGAAACAATCTCAATAGCATTCATCTATGCACTGTGCACCACAGCCAAGAGAAAACAATTTCTCAAAAACTGTTCTAACACTCACCCTCCCACCAGATACCATCCTGTTGGAAAACTTTAACTGCTAGGATAACCCCAACATGGACTGATGGCTGAACCCCAGGGGATACCCACCGGGACACATCGAATTCCACACAATGAAGGCATCCCTTGGCCTACAGGATGCCCTCCCCCCAAATAACCACTCTTTCCCCACATGACATGGCCCAAAATATGCGAGGGAACGCTCATATCAATGAGCTACATCGATAATATCCGCATTCTGCAATCCCAACAATCAAGAATTTCCAAATTTACAACAAAAAAGTCAATTTTTCTGACCACCGACTTGTTTTGGTGAAGTTATCGCCAACCCAAACCCATGCATAGGTGTCACCCTGGAGAAAGTTACACCCAGTAAACATAAAATTATCCAAAATAACCAAATGGGTTGAACACGAGGCCACAAACCAAGAATTCAAAGCCCCATTCACTTCGGATTTCATTGCAACATGGGCAGATTTCAAAAAGAAACTAATCAACAAAACCCAACATATCGCATCATGTAAGTACACTGCCAATACAGCCACAATCAGGCGTACCTTGGTGGAACTGGACCACCTCAAGCTTAATATACTGAGATCTGGTTATAGCCCCAACTGGGGACGCAAATGAGCAGAAATATCCGCCTGGCTAAACACCCTCATCTTTGAGCACCAACACAGAATAAAAGTATCAAACAAAGGTAAGTTCATAAAGGTAGGAGAAACATGTTTGACATATTTCATCCACCAATTCCACTCCCGTGGCAA
>JAKSZP010007509.1:0-19517 GCA_022478985.1 Massospora cicadina
GATTCTAGGCATAGAACGGATGTTTGAAATATCAGTTTCTGCATTGTTGTTAATTTCCAATGATTCAGTTTCATGATATTGCTCTGAGCTACTGGATTCTGATGCTTGAATTCAGCCATTAGTTGTTTTCCCAAACTGTTTTTTGGCTGAATGGGCAGAGCTTTTTCCTGATTCTATTTTTTCAAAGCTGGGTGAGTATTGGCAGCTATGTTTTTTAAGGTTGTCATGCTTTTCTTTGAATAAAGCTTGATTGGACGTTATGCTTTTAATGTCTTTGGCCATACTATCTGCTTGGGAATTTGAAGTTGATAATTGCATTCTGAGTTCCCAAATCTTCCTGAGTAATTTCAGCATTTCTGGCCTGCAATCTTGACACAACCATCTAAATTTTTGAAATTTCCTTGTTGTTCAAGAAATCATCCTCATCCCTATTCAGTATGACTGGTTTTTCTTCATGAGCTCCCCCACTGTGATAATATTCCAGGAGTAGGAAGTACCATTTTTGGAGCCTTGGTGGCTGTTAAAATAATCTTATTTTCTTCTCACTAGTTTCTATCTCATATTTGTTATCTGTCAAGCCAAATCTTCCAGTAATTGGTTATTTAAATCCATTTTGGAGAGTGTCGCCAGTTTTGAGTGAACACCAGTTGTGAAGTTCTAATGATCGCTCACTTGATAACCATTACCATGCATGCTTAATTGGGGCAAATTTCTGTAGATTGATCCTTAATATTGCCATTGGCTTACAGTATTTGTACCGTTTGGAGACTCACTAGACAGATTACAAAAGACCTGAATCTTCTGGTTGATTTCAGGCGTAATTTTCCCAATGTAATTGGGAACTTCTTATAAGGCAAGTGTTGGGATTTTTGCCCATATTCCCAGCCTGCTAGATTACCTGGTATCGCTAGGGGAAAATTCCCTAAAGCATAGTGAATTGGAAATTGGTTGACCCAAATTATGGAGGAACTACGTTTGGGGTATTAAAGGATATTTGTCTGGTCATATCCATCAGGGATCAATCCAGATGAATACTAAAATCTTATTGGGAAGAGCAGCCAATGAAATGAGGGCATCTGATAGTGACTAACTATCAGGTGTACCAATTGGGATTGGTCGGGTTTCATCACTGACTTATTGGGAACGTTTAATTAGTTGCTAGGCGAGTGCTGCTGCCTGCAACTAGCAAATTGATCGGTTGGTAAAGTGACCTTCCATAATGGGTAAAAAGTCCCATTACCTAAGCAGGTCGCTAGCCAATTATGGTTGATTTGCTTGGATTGAGAGGAAAACTTTAGGGACACATTTCTGAATCTTTCTGTTTGAGGTCTCAAGGATGTCCAATGTCAGAATCCTAGCCAGGATGGGGAAGACCATTGCTGCCAAGACGAGGAATGGTGATTCAATGGCAACGGCTGCCATTTCATTGAAGAGGTGTCACCTGAGGGTTAGATGGCCGATTCCCTATAAATTCCCTAGGATTCACTCTAATAAGAGATAGTTAAAAACACATATACACTTATACAATACTACTTTAGAACATTATTAGTTTTATTGTAGATTTGGTAATAGTTAGACTATCAGCATCTAGCGTGAAGATTCCATCTCAAGGATATTATTGCAGAAGGCAATAATTGGTAGACTCTCAGAGAAGAGTAGAGATCTGAGCCAGGATCTAGAGATGAAGGGAACCACGGCTTAGGGATTGCTGCCAACTGTGTGTTGGACTGAAGGAGACTTCCATCAGAGGATTTTAAAGTAGATCAAGTGTACAGGGTTACAGGGAACGAATCCCTATGGTTATGATATCAAGTATTAATCGGAAATACTGGCCAAAGCGTTGGGCCTGAAAATAATTCTAACTCAACTACGGATAATAGTCATCTTACTATTATTGAATCATATATATGTTCTTACAACGCAAGGTTCACGAGGAAATTGAACCTGTGCAGTAGAAAGATTACTAGGGTTGACCTCCAATAATCAACCCAATGGAGTAAATTTTTACAAGTTGGTGCTCACTACAGGGGTAGTTGAGTAGAAGAGTTTATCCAAAATGTCATACAAAGAAGTGATGCGCAAGTTGTGGACTGAGATCGCCACAGTGAACCAGAACGCCTTAAACTCTACGGACCACTGGGAGTTTGCAGCCTTAGAAGAATGAGTCGCCAAGGTGGAGGAAGGAGTTGACAACGTAGCCAACTTCAGGAACGAGTTACTTGGCAAAAATAAACTTGTTAAAGAGGAAAGAAGGAGACCTCATCTGAGAGGTCCTTTTTCTGAAAATGGAATGTGAAGTAGATCGCGTTCATATAAGAAAATTTGGTGCAGACATTGAGAAGTTAATAAAAAAATAGAGAAATTGAAAGCACACAGAAGTGCAAGTGAGTCTGACATGGTCAGTGATGCTGAAGAAGGAAGTCCTCAAATGATACTTGGGAAGACAAATACCCCAAGGAATATGCCGCCTGCATTCAATGATATTTTGGAGATGATGCCTGAAGTCACTCTGCAAGTGAGCTGAGTAGCTAAACCAAGAGAATCGGCCCAAAATGACTCAGAGAGATTCATAGCAACCCCTAGGTTGCCCACATTCCATCGAGATAACGCCCCAGCATTTTTCCAACTATTTGACATGGCCATGAACAGATATGGGGATCATCAAAAGGCGTTGATGGTCATGAACTTCTTGAACACAGATTGCCAAAATCTGGTGTTACCCCACCTGGAGGGGGACAGCTGGTCTTATGCTGAGGCTAAAGCGGCAATAATGAAAAATTTGGCAGTCCAACCCGAATGTCAAAATGCAAACAAGACTTTATGGGAATTCAATTCCATAAAGATTAGTCTCCTAAAAGCTTCACAGATTGATTCTACCAGATATCGCAGATCCTGACCGGAGCAAAGGTGTTAGATGACTTTAATGCAAAAATTGCCTTGCAAGAAGCCCTACAGCCCTATCGCAATTTGCATCAAATGATGTCTACTGTATTTACAACTGAGATAACTACCTCACAAATGGTAGACAATTTGAAGATTTTGGGAGCAACATTCGATGCTCTTAATAGAAGCTTCAAGTCAAATCCAGTCCAAAGTTCAAATCCCACAAAGGGAGGCGAAGGAGCAAAGGAGACTTTTAATTGAACTGTGCTGGGGAATAAGCCCAAGGATTCAAATGGTTAAACAAGAAAGAAAAGGTCTGCTTCCAGTGTGGCGGGAAGGGGCATTTAGCTGCACACTGCAAAAAACTGAAGGATCAAGTTAATGTGGTCCAGGATAAAGAGACAGCAGTAGCCAAGGATTCAGGAAAAGGTCCAGCTGTCTAGACAAGGAACAGTCTAGAGTGGCGAAGAAACCTGTTCCTCCCAATATTATGAATGAAGAAATAGATATTAGTGATCTGTTCGTGGATGATGAGCAGGATCAAATATATCAAGTGGTCAACATGGACATAAACACCGTGAACAGAGCTGGGGCAAAGAAGATCAACCCCAAGATAGTTCAGGAGGTTGCCTGGCTGTACGCCCGACAACTGGCGGAGAATATTCAGACTGCCAAGAATCCTGATGAGTTAACCAATGTTCACTTAGATGAGGCCACTTGGTGATTCCCCTTGGCGCAATTAAGAAATCATTTCCTGAATTATCAGCGCAGATCATTAATACCCTAGATTCAGCTAATAATGCCGCAATTCACTCAGTAAATACCCTACTACAATACTCTGAGTGTACATATATAGATATTCAGGTATATCAAGGAAGGGTACAGGTGATAGTTGACAGTGGAGCGCCCATCAACATTGTGTCAACCAAGCTGATGAAGAAGATGAAGATCTCTCCAGACTTGGAACACAAGAAAGAATATGGTTAGCTGAGCTGAACACCACCATTTCCTGTGGAGCGCATAGTGCACTGCCACTAAAATTTGGGTCATTGGTGGTATCCACGCCAGCAATAGTTTTGGTGAACCAAAACTATGATATCCTGATTGGAATGGAGTTTCTGCAGAAATACAGAGTTAAATGTAACTTTGAGGATCTTACGTTGACCATCCTGGGTCATACGTTACCATTTTTTATCAAAAGAATGGTGAAGTTCCATTGAACTGGAGAAATAACTTCATCAACTTGATATACAATGATGGCATTGTACCGATTCAGTACCATTTAGCTGGTAGGAAGTGATAAGAGATGCTGGCTGAAATCCTAGAAAACTGGGGAATTCCTTTGCGGATCAAGAAGGAGAAAACCATACTGGCTGGATTGCAATGATAGTTGACACAGGGTTGACTAAAAATTCCAGAGTTGTTGTATGGAGAAGTCGGAAGCCCCTGGAAGAAGTCCAGAGTGGAGCATTGGGTGGCTCCTGGGATAATTATGCCAGGCCATGGAGAAATATGAGTTCTCTTGGCAAATTTAAGCGAAAAACCAATGAAGATTAAGAAAAATCAAATAATTGCATTTAATATTTAATTCTAATGGCAGAATTGAGACGATTCCATATTTTGGGTCTCTCAAGGAAATGGGATTACTGGCCAGAGCGGCTGAAAGCATTAACTTATTAGTTGATTGGGAGCAGCTTGCAGATCTGCTGGAAGGGCAGAAGGAGAAGGTGCTCAAATTAAATTGAGAGATATTGAAAAGTATTTTCTCAGGATGATCACAATTTGGGATGTGTTCAAGGTGTAATTACAAAGTCAACACTAAAGAAAATTTACTAATAAGAATGAGACTGATCCAAAGATTGAAAGCTGCTGAAGCAGTAGTTGAAGATGAGATCAGCAAAATAGTAAAGCATGGGCTTCTAGTTCCATTGTCAAGTCCCTGGGCAAGCCCGATTTTGATTGTAAAGAAGAAAGATGGATTGAACTGGGTAGTGATTGAATATTGGAGGCTGAATAAAATTACAAAGAAGGATTCATATCCCCTACTGAGGATCGATGATGCACTGGACTGATTAGGAGAAGCGAAGTATTTCTCCATGATGGACCTAATCTTGGGATACTGGCAGATTGACTTGCCAGCAGAAGACCAGGAAAAATGTGCGATTATCACCGCACAGGGGTTATACCAGCTGACTAGGATGCCCCAAGGTCTTTTTAATGCGCCCACAACATTCCAGAGGGCCATGGATGCGATATTAAGCGACCTGAAGCTATCGTGCATCCTGGTATATCTGGACAGTATCAATGTGATCAGTAGAACGTTTACTAATCACCTTAAGCACTTGGAGGAAGTGTTTAAGAGACTGTCCGTGGCTAACCTGAAGATCAAGCCATGGAAGTGCCACCTCTTCAAGAAGGAGCTTGAATACCTGGGATTTGTGATCAACGCATATGGATTGCAGCTGCAACCTCAGAAGATAGCAGCTACTGAACAGATGGCTGTGCTGAAGAGTGTCTGAGACATCCAAGTGTTCTTTGGGATAATTAATACTATAGAAGATTTATTTTGGGACTTTGCCTGAATAGCCAAGCCTTTATTTCGTTTATTAAAAGATCCAAAAAAAGGATTTGTATGGAATGAAGAGGCCCAGGACTCTTTTGATGAATTATGCCGGTACCTGATAAATTTGCCAATTCTGAAATATCTGAATTTCGATCAGGAGTCTATCATTCAAACCAATGCTTCATTGATGGCGATCGGCGCTATTCTGAGCCAAGTAGATGAACTTGGGGATAAACATCCGGTGGCATATGTGAGCTGGACACTCTCTGCTGTGGAGAGGAGTTACATCGTGAACTGAGCGTGAATGCCTTGTGGTCATTTACGCCTATAAACAGTTTTGGGTGTATGTCCATGGAACACACTTTAAGGTGGTGATGGACCACTCTTCATTGCATTGGCTGCACAGTCTGCGGGAACCTGAATAATGACTGGCCCAATGGGCACTTAAGCTTCAGGCTTATGATTATGAGATAGTCCATCAAGTGGGGGCTTCTCACCAGAATGCGGGTGGCTAATTGCAGTTACCAATGGTCCAGTTGGTATATCTGCAGGTGGATGAGCTATTCCAGAGAATAGTCAAAGGAAGAATTGAGGATGAGCTTCAAGAAATCCAAGGTGTGCTTTAGAAAAGTGATGGAAAACACTGAGATCATGGATGGATAAGTATTCAAGATGATAAATGGGAAACAGCTACTATTCCTGAAAATGTTGGAGAGAGCAGCAATCGTTCAAGCCACTCATAAGGTTGTCAGGCATGGAGGCCTGAGAAAAAATGACTGACCATACTTGCCAGTATTATTACTGTGAATCGATTAATTATGATGTTGCGGACCATCTGTCTTGTTGCGTGGAATGCCAACTGCATAAACCTCACAAGAATACAACTGGATACCAACTGGTCCAACCTGGATTTGCATGGCACACGGTGTCTATCAATGTGATAGGACCGTTGGTAATGAGTACAGAAGGAGTGATTTACATCATAGTAACCATCGATCATCTGATGAGATGGGTCAAAATGAAAGCATTAACCCGAGTTGACACTACAAGTACTGCGAGATTCATCCTGGATCAAGTAGTATACTGGCATGGGTGTCCACAAGTTATACTGAGCGATAATGGGACCAACTTCATATCCCATGTGATCCCAAGGCTAAACGAAATAATGGGGATTCAGGGAGTCATGTCAGTACCATACTGGCTGGAGACAAACGGACTGGTAGAATGGGTCAATGGGATGCTGGCCATGACGCTGAGGAAGCTAATCACAGGGAGAACTTCCGTGTGGGGAACATACCTGAGTTTGGTGATGTTCACCTACAACATCAGTCATCATATGGCGACGGGAAAGATGCCATTTGAATTACTTTACAGGAGGAAGGCCGCGTTGCTACCAATATTATATTCAGTAGTAAAACCTACGTTGGGGATGAGTACCAAACAATACCTGAACTGAATGATTAGTATACTGATCAATATGCAATTGCAAGCATTCAATACTCCCTTAAAGAAAAGGATACAAGCAAAATTGACAGATGATAAGAACTGACTGGCATTAGAAGAATATCAAATAGGAGAAAGAGTTTCCTATTGTGATACGCATGGTTTTGGATGAAGAAACAAGTTGGATGCATTATGGTCAGGTCCATTCGAAGTAATTGCCAAGATGGCAACTGATGCTTATTACCTCAAGAATCTCTTGGATGGAAAAGTAGTAAATTGAGTCCATGCTAAGTATTTAAAGCGGTGGATCAAAGAAAAAAAAATAAAAAAAGAGTTCCCAAAGGACTGATGAACCATTAAGTTGGTCATGTCCTAATGATTAGGTCAAGTCCGAAAAAAGGACCTCTGAACCAATCTAGATAGTTAAGTAAGAAAAAAGGACCGCTGAACCATAGAAAACTGGTAGGTTTAAGTGCCCAGGATCCAGTTTGGGGGAAAAGATGGACCTCTGAACTGAAACAAGGTCAAGTCCCATAGAAAAAAGGGAAATAAAATAAAAAAATGGTAAAAGATATTGGAAAAAAAGAGAGAGCCAGTATATTTATAAATTTTTATTTTTTATTGATTGTCCTCAGTGTGGAGATGATTCCGCCTATGTTGCCTCATGGGGAGGGAGGATGGATCATGGTAGGAAGGAATAGCCCGTCGAAATCAATATGTGATTGGACACTTGCAAGGGTGAGTCCTACTCGAAACCATGTTTGTTGAGCTGACGCCAAGCCCTGAGAGAACGTGACTAGGGGAAGGGAAATGGATATGTCAGAAGATGTCAATTGAGAAACCCCGGAGCAGGGTGGAAAACAGCAATAAAGGAAGAGGCAATTGTCAAATAACCCCGAGTAATCCCAATAAGGCACCAGTTCCAGAAGCTTTGTCTTGAGTGCCTGCCAATGGGCCTCATCAAGAACACCAGACATGTGAGCTGGCAGCAAAGAAGGAATACTCAAGGGAGGTTGTCGAATCATACCCCCAATTAGCGCCATCAATGGAAGATAGTGATGGGAAGCTCCAGAGAAGAGGTAGTCATGCAAAGAACAAATTTCATCCTATAAATGATGACTATGGGCTTTGCGGAAGTTGAAGCTGAATGACCAATGAAAATCAGATGAGGCTGGAAGCTTTGTCGACCAACTTCAAAGAACTTGGCTGGCAAATTGGAGAGCATAAGTTGCAGTATCCCAATCCAGAAGGTTATCCATATCTGAGGGATTCAGCGCTAATGACAATGCCTCAGTGACTTGCACTTGAAGTTCAGCATAGGGGAGCTCAAAATGAATGCTGTTCCTGATTGAAATCTCAGAAACTAGCACCGCGGGTTGGTAAAATTGACTGAGTCAGAAGAGGAACTTGGGGAGCAAATCCAACCCAGCCAGTAACAAACAATCTAAAGCAGTTAGCATAACCTTCAGAGCATCAACAATGATGTTTGGAGCCTCAGTGAAAGGAGCCAAATCCAGAAGGGTTTTGAAGTCCAACTTGGGGATTGACTGTAGGGGAAAAGTCAGCTGAGAGTTATTCAAGTCATGGCACGCCTGGTTTTGGTGGTATTGGATACCATTTCCGGTAACTTGATGGAAGGACTAGCCCCTTGCGCCAGACTAGGTATATGAGTCCTAGAAGGACCATAGAAGAGGTTCCGCTGAGCATCCTGACTCATCCGCTGGAAGAGGTGGAGGTCCAAATCTGACAGACTGTTTAGAAATTGCTGATAATGAGATTCTGAGTTTGACATATGAGCAGGACTAGAGGGGGGATGTCAGACTTATATAGAATTTGACATTATGCACCCTACAATCCATTAGGCTCTAATTTTGGGAAATTAATTTCATACAATTAATGAAATAAGCTTTCCAAGGGAAGGATTAAGAATGACTTACAGTCACAAAGTTTATGAGTGAAATAACAAAAGCAAACATATATAAGTATTCTTAATCAAGCCGCAAAAATGAACATCAATGGCAAGAGTCTTTTGTCTAGGATGAGGAGAGAATCAGGAATTTGAGGATGCCAGACCAAGAAACCTGAGTACGACAGCGGGTCATATACCCTGATGGGGGGAAAACTGGATCCTGAGAAAAATATTGTCATGAGTAAATTGATCAGCCCGGCACAACAAGAGGTTATGGGGACCACGCTCTGAGTAGGCAGTAGCGAGGAGGAAGAGGAGGAATGCTGTATGCCAAAGGTCATCCCAAGCAGCGTTGAGTATTGATGAGTGTACTCCGCTTGAACCAATGAAGTATTTAACCAGGTGTCCAAAGCGGTATTTCCATGCCCAGTCCTTTTCTCGGTGGAAATCTAGGCAAGAGGGGGGATGTGTTGGGATTTTTGCCCATATTCCCAGCCTGCTAGATTACCTGGTATTGCTAGGGTAAAAATTCCCTAAAGCAAAGTGAATTGGAAATCGGTTGACCCAAATTTTGGAGGAACTACGTTTGGGGGATTTTAGGATATTTGCCTATTTGTATACATTGGGGATTAATCCAGATGAATACCTAATACTTATCAGCAGAGCGGCTGACAAAATAAGGGCATCTGATTTTGATTTACTATCAGGTGTACCAATTGGGATTGGTCAGGTTTCATCACCAACTGAATTGGAATGTTTAATGAATTGTGAGGAGAGTGATGCCACCTGCAACTAGCAAATCAATCGGTTGGTGAAGTGACCTACCATAATGGGTAAAAAGTCCCATTACCTAAGCAGGTCGCTAGCCAATTATGGTTGATTTGCTTGGATCAAGAGGAAAATGTTAGGGACACGTTTCTGACTCTTTCCATTTGAGGTCTTAGGATGTCCAACATTGGAATCCTAGCCAGGATGGGGAAGACCATTGCTGCCAAGACGAGGAAGGGTGATTCAATGTCAAAGGCTGCCATCTCATTGAAGAGGTGTCAACTGAGGGTTAGATGGCCGAATCCCCTATAAATTCCCTAGGATTCACTCTAATAAGAGATAGTTAAAAACACATATACACTTATACATTACTACTTTAGAACATTATTAGTTTTATTGTAGATTTGGTAATAGACTATCAGCATCTAGCGTGAAGATTCCATCTCAAGGATATTATTGCAGAAGGCAATAATTGGTAGACTCTCAGAGAATATTAGAGATCTGAGCGAGGATCTAGAGATGAAGGGAACCACGGCTAAGGATTGCTGCCAACTGTGTGTTGGACTGAAGGAGACTGCCATCAGAGGATTTTAAAGAAAATCAAGTGGACAGGATTACAGAGAACGAATCCCTATGAGTATGATATCAAGTATTAATTGGAAATACTGGCCAAAGCGTTGGGCCTGAAAATAATTCTAACTCAACTACGGATAATAGTCATCATACTATTATTGAATCATATATATGTTCTTACAATGCAAGGTGCACGAGGAAATTGAACCTGTGCAGTAGAAAGATTACTAGGGTTGACCTTTGATAATCAACCCAATGGAGTAAATTTTTACAGCAGGTAACATTAAAAGCTGTACTTTCAGCTTGTTGACACTTCTCCAAAGGAAAGATCTGATAAAACCAGGATAAGATAAAATAAAATATCTTTTATTATATGATTTATTTGATAATCAGTCATTAGGCCAGGCGCTGGTATTTATACCTCTAGGGCATCTCTTGGCCACATTTGAGCATGCTATTTCAACAGATATTTTACCACCTCAGTTTGGCCCTTGAACTGATACAACTGAAACCTTTTCTTAGGTTTATTGGTGGAAAAATACTCTCAAAATTGGGAGGATTTTGGGGACAAAAATTGTGATAAAAACATGCAAAATTGTCCTAGGATCTTCTCAATTTGAGTTTCGTCATACTGCTGATGAAATACACCTTCTGTGAAATTCATGCATCGATTAAAGTAGATGACATACCCCTAATTGGGATGTCAGCAGGCCTCTCTCTCAATAGCACTAGGTACTCCCTTTCAGGTGGTCCATGTGCAAGTGCTATCATGCCAATTACACGGATTTACACACGTATTTTCGCCCTAGTGTGGGAAATTAATTACATTATTATTCATCTGATTGTCCATGGGACTTTTAAAAGTTCATTTAGGTTGGTCCCAAACAATTTTGTATGCTAGATATTTAATATTATTCCTGATAATCAGGACAATTGCCAAAGTTTGCTGCTGTTATAATCATCCATAATGTGCAAGCATAATTGGCCTGAGCTTTTTGATAAAATACTTGATTAAATTGAAGTGAGATATTCAGCCTGAGCCCTATAGTTTTAATAGGCTTTGAGGTGAGAGTTAAGGTATTATCTTGATTATTGGGAGGATAATTGGCTTAATTTGATGGTTGTTGAAAGGTTAATTTTCGAGTCAACCACCAGAATCTGACAGCCTCAAACAACATAGAGGCGACTATCCAACAAAGCCAATGGAATAGTCAGCAAAGAGCTAGGCTAAAGGAGTTCATCCTAGGAGACAAAGTTTTTTCTACCATATAAAGGGAGGACAGTCAGAGAAGCTGAAGTCTATCTGGACTGAGCCTGCTTTTGTCTTGACAAAGCAAAAAGCCAAAATATATATTAAGGACAATGATACTAGATTAGTGTTTAATAAAATTCATGAAAGCCAGATAAGGTCATTCCCCCGGTATTATCTTGGGGAAGTGTTGTGTCAAGGGTGCAAAAGCATCAAAGGGTCATCTATTGACCGTGTTAAAGGGGAGGACCCCCTTGTTAGATTCAGCCAGCCTAAGAAATTTACTCAAACCAGGAAGAAATTCCCGCTGAAATTGATTATGGAAATAAATATCTTTTTATCTTTAAGACGCTAAATACATATGCAGACTGGCAATAATGACAGAATTAGACAACTGCATTATCTGACTGAAACAATTAAGACTCTTGACTGAATATTACCAAAAATAGCAATAAACCAAATTTTTGAGTTGTACAAAATAATTATGTGAGGTGCATCAAAGACACTCCATTTCACAAACATGAACTTGATAAGCATATTACTAAATCAGGTAATAATGCAATAATCTAAGGAGAAGATGAAGCCCCCAAACCAGAATTGGGAATGAATAAAGAGCACCTGGAAATCCAGTTTCTGGGGTAATCACCACAAGAATGAGCTTTCAAATACAAGAACTATAACAAATGAATGAAGCAACTAACATGGCAATTAAGGGGGGGATACCCAAGTGGTAGAGTAGGGACCTCTACCACTGCCTCCCCAAGTTCAATTCCAGTACTAGAACTTTGGGTAGGGGATGATTATGACTGTGTTGGCATTGCGCACCAATGCCCCAAACCAAGATAGCGAATAGCAAAGGCGGTCCATGGAGTTCCTGGCCTATCATACGCCGCGCGTGGAGGTTTTTCTGGATTTTATCCTCCTTTCCCATTCATTCGATTTCCCTTAATTGTTGCAGTATCATCCCCAGGTTGGCCCACCTCGAATAAAATAAAATAAAATAAAACATGGCAATTAAGACGCGGTTTGACAAGGTGATACTATACCCCAAGTCACTACCCAAAAAAACCCATTTTTATAATTATCATTCAATTTTATCCTGATTTTTATGAATCACTATAAAAGTACTACAATTTTTTCAAAAAAATTCATTCCATAGGTTCTTAGTCTATCACATATAAGTCATTTATAGTGGTTTAAGTGATCTAATAGCTAGCAACTAGTTTGGAATTAGTTATTGAACATAATACAGCAACCAGTCTGTGACCTGCTCTGTTATGAACAAGACACTCTACTTCGCAGATACCTTGGAGCCAAGTTGCCAAGGGACAGGTTGGATTAAATTTCATTATGTCCCAAGGGCCAATGTAAAGAGAATATGTCAGAGAATGTCAACAAGAGTTTTGCTATGGGCGTGAACAGTGTAATTAAGATATTAATGTTACATTATGTAGCATCAGTGGAGAACTTGCTTTATGTTGATTATAATCTAAATGATGGTTGCCTGATGCCTAATCTGAGCGGAGTAGACCCCCTGAGCAGCAAGTCGGCCTCACAAGTTAAGTAAGCTGTGGTTGGTGAGCTGACTTGTAATGTGATCCAAGGGTTCGGCCAGGTCAGAATATCATAGTATAAATTGCCTATAATACCCTACAATACTTAAGAACACTTGTCTGACCCTAAAGCTTTGGGGCGCATCATTTTCTCTATTGTGGCGACCACATTTAGTCAAGGATGAATTCCTTGTTTAGTGACCTCTATCCCTAAAAATTCCATTTCTGGTTGAAATAACAAGCATTTGGCATAGTTAATCTTCAAATTCTCACATAGTCAATTGAAAACTTGGAGGAGGTGCTCTAGGTGGCCATTGAAGGTTTTGGATAAAATGGTAATTATAAAGGTATAATATGACTCAAGATATCTTCAAATTAATTAGTAACTCTTAAATAGCTCGTTGGAAGGTGGCAGGGGAATTACATAGCCCCTGAGGCATGTAGTTTGGTTCTTACAGCCCTTTGTTTGTAATGTCTGCTCACGTGGCTCAGTTCTTAAGAGCTAGCTCAATCTGCCAGTACTCACTAGTAAGACCCATCGCAGAGAAAAATTTGGTCCCAGATAGGAGCCAAAGGGATTCATCTTATGAGGCTGGGATAACTATACTTATAATTCACTGCGTTGAGCTTATGATAATGAATGATAACATGTTGGCTCTCATCCTTTTTCTGTAAAAACCAAAAGTGTAGATGCCCAGGGACTTCACAAGGGTACCAGCAAACATGAGGTTAACAGCTCCTTAAGTTCAGTGGTAACAGGCCTCTTCTATCTTGCTCATCTAGTAGGGACATGAGCATACGTGTGAAGCTTCCACTGTCTCTGCATTGCACACCACCCCCTTCATCTAGCCCAAGACATACATTAACGTAGAGAATAGGTCAGAGTATTTCTCCAAGAGCTCATCAACCTTCTTCCTTTGTTATAAAGTAAAACCTTCTCATATGGAGGTGGTGACTAGTTCTACAGTGGGATGCTGTCACTATTCTGATATGACTGGATGATAAGCCCTAAGTCATTTTGACGGAATGGATAGGATCTGCCAAAGTTAATACAAGTAATGATTATTTGAGTGCCTCGAGATGAGGCGATATTGGGTTGTTAGGAAATCGCCTCAAATTAGTCAATCATAAATTAACAAATGAATAATTAATGGAACCAATGAGATACAGTGAATTGAATTACAAGCCTTGAAAAATGGTATCATCCAAAGTCACTACAATATAAGTGAGATGAGATGATTGAGAAAGTAGATTGTTAATAGTTTAGATTAAGCGGAACAGTGAGTATCCACTGTATTTATTATATTAAATAAAAGAGTGTGGCGGGAGCAAGTGCTCCATATTATCAATAGTTTATTCTGTTGTTTTAGGACAACGATCATCATTTCATTGGTCCTATTGCTCAGTGGGCTGAACCCTGTGCAAAAACCCTTACAGCGTATCTTAACAATTCCGCCAATATATAACAGTGGTGCTCACTACAGGGGTCCCATTGATCTATCACAATAACATTAACATTCCTCAGTCGCTGGCCATGTCATATCAGGCTTGCTCTGGCAAGGAGTCTTTCCAAGACGCTGCAACAGTTTAATATGCAGAACTCAAGATTACCTTGGACGCTGTGCTCCAGTGAATGAAGGAGTTTCTGCAGGAGGTTTGTATTGATAAGCTGCCTCTGTTTGATCACAATGGGAATATCCATGGATTTTAAGCAATTTGAGTTTACAGTAGAAGGAGCTTCATATTGGCGTAAAGCCAAATTAATATCCACCTTAGATGTCAAAAGTGCTGACCAAGTTACTTGCTATCTTCCCTTCAGTTCCGTTACCTATCAAAAAGTGAAAGATACTGTGTTGTGGTTATTTGGAGGAACTCTGGAAATGGTGCATTGGAAAGCCAAGTTCTTAACCATTGGGTTTCAGCATAATGAGACCCTCATCACATTTGCTGATCGCTTTATGGCAGTAGCCCATATGTTAATTAGGGCAGGGACTTTAACTGAATCTGATGTATGCATAGCATTGACCTCTGCTGTGGAACCATACTGTGAGCTTTTCAATACCATGGCTCCATATTTAGATGTTGTTATACCCTTGCTTAAACTCATATAAATCTTGCACCATCTATCCGCTACCTTCACTCCACCCAATATAGAGCGGAAACCTATTCCCTCCACTGCTGGACTTTTTTATTTGGGGAAGTAATCTCTCCCTGTTCAGCTTCCATTTAGTAACCCCCAGAATTATCATCACTACATTCCTCATTTCCAACCGAGTTGCCATCAGAAGTTCAACTATTGGGAAGGGTCTATTTACACCGCTCAACCCCAGCCTAACTTTTGGGGTGGCCCATTTTACAACAATCATGGACGCAGATCTTACAGGGTCAATTTTTTCTCATGTGGTCACTCTGGGCACTTGACCAGAAGTTGTCTTAATTGTCAGGTTCATTCCCTACCGTAGGAACAGTACAATCAGGGAAAAGTCAGAGCAGAGTAGAGATGAGACTCTCTACTTCCGCTATTCTAACTCAAAACATCCCACCTGAACATATCCCAGTACATACAATGGAAGTTCCCCATTATGACGACACCTTTCTATATCAGCATCCAGTTGGGAGGTGAATGTGTTGACATGAGCGCAATTTATGGACACGGTGGAAGCAGGCCCTCAGGAGCAACCAAATCCTTATGCCTGTCAAATGTTTGATCAACTTTTTTACTGATGAAAAAGATCCATTTTCTGATGTGCTTCTCTTAAAAGGGGTGAACGTGGCCCTCCCTGTGAATTCTATTGTTAAAGAATACCCTGAATTTGGGGAGGGTATTATGAGCTTCCTTGAAAAAAAGGATCTGGTAAATGTCCATGCTATAAACAATCAGAATGCATCTTATTCTAAGTGTACTTGATGTGACACAGCCATAGCAAAAACCTGAGTTTGTGCAATAATTGATATGGGTGCCCTAATCAACATAGTGCCCACAAAGTTGGTAGCAAAGCTGGCATTAAAGCCTGACGTGGAGCATCATGTGGTGTATGGGACTGCAGGCGCGGAAAGCACAGTCTCTGAAAGAGCGTACAGCGCACTACCTTTGCAATTTGGGTCAATTGTCATTGTAGCCCCGGACATAGTGCTACCAAACAATAACTATGATCTGTTAATTGGAACTGCTTTTATGCG
Organism: Massospora cicadina; assembly: GCA_022478985.1. NCBI lineage: Eukaryota > Fungi > Entomophthoromycota > Entomophthoromycetes > Entomophthorales > Entomophthoraceae > Massospora > Massospora cicadina. Next base: position 16,122 of record JAKSZP010007509.1, read on the forward strand.
TCACTTTGAGGTTGTTGTTGATAAGACCGCAGAGACATTTTGAAATTTGGGGCTGCGGATCCCAGTCTACTTCACTTCCAGTGGAATGCCAAAGGATTCGGTACATATGAATCACATTAACATTGCATATGGTAATGGGGTGGTTTCAGTTCGCTATCATCAACTAAAGAGCAAGACTGGGCCCTTCCCCATCAAAATTTATGAATATCAAGGGCTACCGCTTAGAGCTGCGGGCCCTATATCTATTCCCTCTGGAAACCAAGTAATCCTAAACACCGGGTTAGAGGTGGAAGTTCCTGCTGGGCTATATGGGGAGGTCATTGAGCCATATCAACAATCATGGCTCGAGCCCCACATGGCCCCAGGCATTATACTTCTGGGACATGAGGAGATCAAGGTCTTGGTAGCAAATCTTCAGGACAAATCAAAGCAAATCCACCAACATCCAATAGTGGCATATTTACATTTTATCCCAGTTTAAGAGGTCCTCCAGGTTAATGAGTTTGGTTCATTAGATGAATTTGATCTGCCCATTAAAACACAGCCTGCATAATGGCAGTTGTACCGCATGAGAATTTAGTGAGGTTAATGGAAGACCAGAGAGATCAAGTGGAAGCCTTATTTCAAAAATACAAAGAGATCTTTGCTGATGATCATGATTCAGGGTGCACGCAGGGAATGATCCATTGAGTGGACACTGGGATCATCCCCCATCAGATCTCAGCTCAGCTGATATAGAACAGCAGAAGAAGTTGTCACGGCAGAAATGATAAACTGCTAGATCAAGGAATGCTTGAACCATCGAAGAGCTCATGGGCTTCCCCTGTCCCAATTGTCAAAAAGAAGGATGGTACCAACTGGGTATTAATAGACTACCGCAAGCTCAACAGCATTACAAAAAATACTCATACCCCTTGACGCAAATCAATGATGCTTTGGACTGGTTTGAAGGAGCGTGTTACTTTTCTTCAATGGATTTGATATCTGGCTATTGGCAGATTGAGTTACCTGTGGCAGAACAAAATTGCGCCATTAAAACGTCAAAAGGGCTTTTTCAACCAACATGTATGCCCCAAAGGCTGTGTAATGTCTGGCTACATTCCAACGGCGATGGATACTATCCTTGGCAATTTGAAGCTGTCCTGCGTTCTTGTATACCTTGATGACATCAACGTTTTTTCATGCACGTTTTCTGAGCATCTAAACTATTTGGAAAAGGTATTCCATTGGTTATCTGAGGCCAACATCAAAATAAAACCCCAGAAATGCCACTTTTTCAAGGATCAGCTAAAGTACCTCAGGTTTGTAGTTGATGCAACAGGGCTGAGGCCCCAACTAGCTAAGGTGGAGGCCATTCAGAAAGATGACTACACCAAGCAGTAAGCGAGAAATACAAGTATTTTTAGGGATGTTTGGCTACTATCACTGCTTCATATCAAACTTTAGTTGTATTGGGGGTCCGCTGTTTGAGTTATTAAAAAGGATGCCACGTTTTAATGGACGGAACACTGACAATACTCCTTTGATACACTTCAAACAGCGTTGATCAATGCGCCAGTGCTACAATATCAAAATTTCGAAAAGGAATTTATTGTACAGATGGATGCATCTCTTTCTGCTGTGGGGGCAGTTCTGTTCCAAAAAGATGATGAAGGGGAGGTGTATTCAGTGGCATACTGCAGCCAAAGCCTGAATAGCCATGAACGTAATTATACTATGACTGAGCGGGAGTGCTTAGCAGTGATTTATGTTTACAAGAAATTCATACTATATTTGCATGGTGTAAAGTATAAAGTTGTAATGGATCACACCTCGTTACAATTGTTGCAGAACCTTAAGGAGCCGGGGGGCCATCTAGCCTGATGGGCCCTTAAGCTACAGGCTTACAACTTCGAGATCCTTCACCAACCAGGAGCAAAAACCAGAATGCTGATTGCTTGTTGAGGCTACCAACTATTGCAGTTATGGCAGATCTGACGATATTATGTATGACAAGATGCTCAGCGGAAAGTATGATGATGAGCTGCCACAAGTCATCAAGGCTTTGAATGAAATGTGAGCCAATACTTTCCTGTGGAATAATGAGTTGTACAAGCAGATCAGCAATCTAACAGTAAACTTCCTGTGACCCTCAGTGCGTCCTAATATTATCATGAGTGCACATAGGGCAGTTGAGCATGATGGCATGCACAAGACGTTGGAATTATTGTGGCCTCAGTATTACTGGGAAAGCATGAACTTTGATGTGCTTAATATTATCTCCTCCTGCCATCAGTGACAAGTGGAAAAGCTGTTCTGCCAGAAGACCTCATACCAGTTAGTGAAGCCACACTTTGCTTGGCATACAGTTTCCCTCGATGTCATTGGCCCTATGCCAATGGGAGCTAACCGGTCCAAGTACATTTTGGTGGCAATTGACCACTTAAACCAGTGGGTTGAAGCAAGGCTGATATGAGACTTAGGGGTAGTCACAGTGGCCAAATTCATAATGTAATGTATTATCCAATGGCATGGCTGACCTCAGTTACTCCTTGCTGATAATATAACTAACTTCATTTCCCACATGCTCCCAAAGCTCAATGAGCTGATGGCCATCTGAGGAGCTTTGACAACCCCATACCACCCCGAGTCCAATGGAATGGTTGAGCGGGACAATGGGTCTTTAGTGAACATACTCCAAAAATTAGTAGTAGATTGACCCTCAGATTTGAGTTTCCTTTTGTCCACTGCCAACTTCTCCTATAATATCAGTTATCATTCCACCACTGGTAAGAGTCTCTTTCAATTACTATACAGCCAACACCCTGCTCTTCTGGCACTACTATACGCCTGTGTAGAAGATACTGGCGGAATGGACCCCCAACGTTACTTGATGACCCTAGCTAACACATTAATCAAATTGCAAACTGAAGCATACTCGTTCATTTTAGCCAAGAAGATTAAGTCTCAAGCTGCTGATCAGATACAGCGTAGATGGTTAATCCAGTTCAAAGGTGGAGACATGGTTCTATTCCATGATCAACATGGTTCTGGGCTGAACACAAGTTGGCCAGTATTTGGATTGTGCCATTTGAAGTTATTGAGAAGACAGGTATGGATGCACATACTATCAAGGACCCTGCTAGAAGTCAGATCATCAATTGAGTGCATTCAAAGTTCCTCCAGACGTATAAGCAATAGGAGCCTTATTGTACATCCAAGGAGGGTAATGTCACTATTCTGATATGACTTTATGATAAGCTCTAAGTCATTTTGACGGAATGGATAGGATCTGCCAAAGTTAATACAAGTAATAATTAGCTGAGTGCCTAGAGATGAGGCGATATTGGGTTGTTAGGAAATCGCCTCAAATTAGTCAATCATAAATTAACAAATGAATAATTAATGGAACCAATG
>JAKSZP010007510.1:0-19468 GCA_022478985.1 Massospora cicadina
ATCGTGACATGGTCCATGAAATGAACATTGATGGCAAGAATCTCCTGTTGAGGATGAGGAGAAAGTCAGGAAATTGAGGACGCTGAACCAAGAATCCTAAGTATGATAGCAGGTCATATGCCCTGGCAGGGGGAAAGCCAGATCCTGAATTAATATTGTCATGAGTAAATTGATCAGCCCAGCATGACAGAAAGTTGTGGGGACATTCTCTGAGTAGGCAGTAGCGAGGAGGAAGAGGAAGAGAGATGCAAGCTAAAGGTCATCCCAAGCAGCGTTGAGTATAGATGATCATACTCCACTTGAACAAATGAAGTATTCAACTGAGTGTCTGAAGTGTGTTCTCCTGTCACAATCCTTTTCTCGCTGGAAATCTAGGCAAGAGTGATGATGTGTTGGTATTTTTGCTAATATTCCCAACTGACTAGATTACCAGGGGTCACTAGGGGATAATTCTCTATAGCGAAGTGAATTGGATATTGATTGGTCCTGATTTCAGGATAACATTGTTTGGGGACTTTAGATAATTTGCCTGGGTCAGATCCATTGAGGATCATTCTGGATGAATGCTTAAGATCTCATCAGGAAGTGTTGCAGATGAAATAGGGGCATCTAATAGTTGATCAATGATTAACTATGAGGTGTACCAATTGGGATCTGTTGGGTTTCATCACCAAATGATTGAGAATTTAAGTATCAAGTTGTGAGGTGAGTGATGCCACCTGAACTAGTGAATTAATCAGTTAGTTCATGACCTGCCTTTATGGGTAACAAGTCCAAATACCAAAGCAGGTCGCTTGCCAAATATTGTTGATTTTCTGGGATCAAGAGGAAAAATTTAGGAACATATTTTCCAACTCTTTCCATCTGAGGTCTTGAGGATGTCCAACAATGGAATTCTAGCCAGGATTGGGAATACCATTGCTGAATAGACAAAGATGGGTAATTCAATGGCAACAGCTGCCATTTAATCAAGGAGGTACCAACTCAGGGTTGGCCGCAAAATTACAACTATAAATTCCCCTAAGAATTCACTTATTAAAGATACTAAAATATGAATACATTGAAGTACTTTAACAGTAATTAGTATCATACCAGAATCCATATTAAGTTTCTGGTCTTTTTTCAAAGAAAGTATTGCTAAGTGCTTAAGTTGGGAGTTCTTTTTAAAGAGTAAGGATTTGAGCGTGGATCCATAGAAGAGAAGCTGAACTTAATTAGGGATTGCTGCTGACTGTGTGTCACCAGATAGAAACTGTAAATGAGGATCTTAGCGTGAATTAAGTTAGGCGGTATAAGTTACCATCTAGTACTAAAAAAGAGTTAGACGTTATAAGGGAACAAATTCCTATCGGAGACATTCTAAGTATTTTGAGGGGAAATACTGGTCAAGTGTTGGACCCAACACTAGTACTTTATTCAACTACAGATAATAGTCTTCATACTATTTATCAAACGAATATATCTTACTTTCATACAATGAAGAGAACTGCACAACTATGAACCTGTACAATTAATTAATTTAGGGTTACCAGACGAGAATAATCAAGAGCCCTATAAATTTTAACACCAAGAAAGGCTCATATCCTTTGCCATGGATTGATGAAGCACATAATTGACTAGGCAGAGCCCATTACTTCTTGGTGATGGATTTGATATCAGACTATTGGCAGATCGAGTTACCTATGGTGAAACAGGAAAATGCACCATTATCACATCCAAAGGGCTTTTTTAACCAACCCATATGCCACAAGGGCTGTTTAGTGCCTAGCTACATTATAAAGGGCCATGGACACCATTCTCAGCAACATGAAGCTGTCATGCATCCTCATGTACCTCAATGATATCAATGTCTTTTCCCAGATGTTCACCGAGAATCTTATCCATTTAGAGTAGGTCTTCCACCAGCTTGCAGAGGTCAACCTCAAGATCAAACCTCGAAATTATCACTTCTATAAAGATCAGCTGAAGAACATAGGGATTATAGTAGATGAAACCGGGATGAAGCCTCAATCAGCTAAGGAGTAGGCTATCCAAAAGATGACTACACCAAACAGTAAGCATGATATACATGCAGGTTGGGACCATCTAGTACTAAAAAAAGCATGATATACAAGTATTTTTGGGATGGTTGACTATTGCCACTGCTTTATACCCAACTTTAGTTGCATTTAAGGTCCGCTGTTTGAGTTATTAAAAAAGGATGCAGCGTTTGAATGGATGGAACACCTACAATGCTCTTTCAATACAAAAAACGGCTAATCAGTGCGCCAGTGTTGCGCTATCTGAACTTTAATAAATAGTTTATCATCTAAACAGATGTGTCCCTTTCTGATGTAGAAATGGTCCTATCTCAAAAAGACAATGAGGGAGAGGTGCACCCTGGAACATACTGCATTCAGAGCCTGAACATCCATGAATGCAATTATAACTTGATGAAGGGAGCGTTTAGTGGTGATCTATGCGTATAACCGATTTCAGGTTTACTTGCATGTGGTGAAGTTTAAGTAGTAATGGATCACACTTTGTCACACTGGTTGCAGAACCTCAAGGAGCCTGAAGGGCGCCTATCCCAATGGGCCCTCAAACCGCAGACTTATGACTTTGAGATCCTCCACTGACCTAGAGCAAAACACCAGAACGCTGATTGCTTGTCAAGGCTACCAAATGATTACATTTACATCATATCTGAGCGACATAATGTACGATAAGATGCTCAGTGGAAAATATGATGATGAGCCTTAAGTCAGAAAGGCATTAAATGAAATGTGAACCAATGAGTTCCAGCGTAATGAGGAGTTATACAAATGGATTTTAGCTCGATTTTAAACTTTATAAGACCCCCAGCACGGACTAGCATTATCATGAGCGCAAATAAGGAAATTGGACATGAGGCGTGCATAAGATGATGGAATTGTTGCGTCCTTGGTAGTATTGGGAAAGCATGAAATCTGACGTACTTGACACCATTCATGTGCTGCAACCAGTGCCAAGTGGAAAACCCATTCTGCCAGAAGACTTTCTATCAGTTAGTGAAACCCCATTTTTCATGGCATAAGGTTTCCTTGATATCATTGGCCCTCTGCAAATGGGAGCTAACTGGTCTAAGTACATTAATGTGGTAATCAACCTCTTGACCAGGTGGGTTGAAGCCAGGTCAATACAGGATTTGTGGCCGTCAGCGCTGCCAAGTATATGATTGAATGTATAGTACAGAGACATGGCTGTCCTCAGTTCATCCTTACTGACAACGGAACCAACTTCAACTCTCACATTTTACCCAAGCTCAATGAATTGGTGGCCATCCGCAGAGTGCTAACAACCCCATATCTCTTCTAGTCTAATGCTATGATCAAACGAATCAATGGAACTTTGGTAAACATATTCCAGAAGTTGGTAATGGATTGACCTTCTGATTGGAGCTCTCTCCTTTCCACCGCTATTTTTGCCTACAACATTATCTACCATTCCGCCTTGGGGAAGAGCCCCTTTCAGCTACTATATGGATAACATCTTGCCATTCCAGCCCTGCTTTATGCGTGCATGAAAGACACCAGCAGAATGGATCCCCACCTTTATTTGACTAACCTAGCAGAAACATTGATAAAGCTTAAAACTGAAGCGTATTCCTTAAGTCTAGCCAAGAATATCAAGAATCAGTTTGCCAATCAGGTACAGCATAGTGACTTAGCTCTGTTCAAAGATGGTGATATGGTTCTATTCCATGATTAACATGGGTTTTAGCAGAAACACAAATTGGCCAGTATTTTGACTGAAACGTTTGACGATATTAAAAAACAGGTGTCAACGCCTAACCATCAAGGACCCTGAAAGCAGTCAGTTTATAACTTAGTGTATGCAAAGTTCCTCTGGGCATATAAGCAATAGGAGCCTTATCATCCTGTCAAGGGGGTAATATTAATATTCTGATATGACATGATGATAAGCCTGAAATAGCCCTGGCAGATCAGCTAGAATCCACCAATAATAATTATAGAGTACAAGTATTTGAGCACCCTGGGATGAGGCAATATCAGGTCCAGATGTATGGATATTGGATCACTTACAAATAAGGCACTTAGGAGATGTCAATGCACAATGAATAAATATATTGTCTCAAATTAAGGGGATTGTGAATTTAATAAATAGTAACTCTGTTGGAACCAATGAGAATAGGTTAAAAATAGTCTAATCAAAAGGGCCAATATTGATTCTTTTTCTGAGATATAAGCGAAACCAGAGAATTGAAGGGAGAGGTTTTTTACTAGAAAATAAGAGCGGAGCAGCAAGAATTCATGAAATATTGCATTGAAATAAAAATTGTTTTTGAGGTTTTTGGTCCAAATTATTATAATTATTTTATTTGAGTGTGTTTTGAGGACTTACAATATCCATGCCTTCTGTTCTATTGCTCATTGTATTGCCCCAGTGCAATACCTTATGGCGTATCTCAACTATTCCGCCAAATTATAACAAGGGCAGATGCAGTAGGCTTATTCCATTGCGCTGCCCTAGCGAAAGGGGGCCAAAGTTATCCCTAAGTTAATCAGCCTTGACCCTTTTTTATGAATGGATTTATTATAATAAACATTAAACTAGATGTAATAGGTAAAAGTTATCTTTTTATAATAAAGTTTTGAGTATTTATATTTACTCACAGTATAAAAATGAGGCTGGAAGAAATCATAAAACAGGTAAGGGATACTAGGCTAAAGATGCCTATCTTAATGGAAACTTTTCATCATCAATTACTTTTAGAATATTAATAAGTTGTATATGCTAATATTACATGATTGAATGACTATCCTTATCTAAGTTGCTGGTAAATATGGGACGAAAAATACTATTAGAAAACAATCCCCAATAATTTGAGGATTATTGAATTATCTGAAATAATAATCAATTTTATGAGGCACAATATCAGGAGTAGGAAACATTGTCGCTTGCCCTATTATTGGAACCCTCAGCATTCTGACAGCATTGTGATTATCCTCAGCATAAGTTGCCAGTAAATCCATAAATGATTAAATGATTAGATTTTAAATTAGACTGATAATCCGCTATTATTTAAAATTAATAAAATAATATAAGCGTTTTCATACTTAGCTTATGTCACCAATGTCAAATTAAATTTACTAGTTGATATTAATTAATAAATTCATAATTGTTATTGGAATTGATCCCTGAAACTTTAAATTGGCTCAACCCAAAATGATGGGAAGCCTAATTCATCATTTACTAATAATTTTTTGGATAGTCGTAACCTTTATAAGAGGCTTCATCCAGCAAAGAGCAAATGCCAACAAGGGGCAATTCAATGGTGGAAAATTCTTTGGTAAATCACGGCAAAACTTTTTAATCCTAAGAAACTGCAAATCTCTTTTCAGTAGGTAGGCGTTGGCCACAATGTGTTTGCCTCCACTTTGCTTGGCGCCAGGGCAAATTCATTCTTGTTAAAGGTATAGCTGTGGAACTGAACTTTCTCCTGCGCAGACTAACACTTTAATAGCTTCACATGAAAGATGTACTTTCCAAGCTGCTCATAGATCAAGCTCAAGTATAAAATACGTTACTTTGGTGTCTTACTGTGAATTAAATTGTCATCAAGTTAGGCTATACAGAAGTGGTCCATGTAGCCACCCAGCACCATATTTATCATTTTTTGGAATGTGCTATGTGCTTTGCACAATCTAAATGGCATCTCAACATTCAAATAGCCCAAATGGCATCTTGAATGAAGCTTTTACTCATCACCTTCTTTTATCCATATCTGGTTTATAGTGTCCTTAAGTTATCTATGGAGAAGATTTTAGCCCCATGAAACTGGTCACTCAGGTGATCAACATCAGCAAAGAGACTTTGGTTTTTAATGGTTATATCAATGAGAATCAGGTAGTTTATGCATGGCTGTAATCCACCATCCACTTTACTTATAACTAACAAGTGTGATGAACAGGGAGAGTAACACCCTTATAAACTCTTTTTAAGCATAATACAGGTATATACGCAGGGCAACCTGTTCCTGATGATTGTAACCGTAGTTTGGTCTGTGGATGAGCTTCTTTCCTTCTAATAAATCAATTTTATGGTCAATGGGTAATTGGACTGGTAGTTTCCTAGCCTCTTCTTCTCCAAACAGTGAAGGCCATTTTGATAGGTATTCTGGAATCTTTTCTTTGCAAGGCTCCAACGACCCCTCTTGAACCACAGCTGCAGAAATTCCAGGAACTTTAAAACCTTCTAAATTGCACTCAATGATTATAATCTTCAGCCTAATTTTGGTAGAGTTCTTTTCATAATTGTGCCAGAGTCTAAACTTTGTCCACTAAGTTACCTAAGAATTACAGGATGTAGTAGACTACGCAGAATTGAATCATAACTTAAACTACACTTGCCTCAAAATTCAAGTTACTGTTAAGTGAGCAGTGAAAAGCTACATATTGTTCATCATTTCCCAGGATTACTTTCATTGAGAGTTTCTTTGCATGTAATTCCAGCATTTGAACTGCATACTCTGAGATGAAGTTCCATGAGGTTCCACTGCCCAGCAAAGCTATAGTTTTAAAACACTTCTTTCTAAAATTTGTGTTCACACTTAATATTGGATAAGACAGTTTATTAATCTTTAATAAAGAGACGATGGTTTGGGGGTTTCTATTCTTGTAATTCTCTTATATACAGCCTTATTCTGGTATGCCAACACCCACATTTAGACTCTGTTTGATATCAATAACATTTTTAATGCCAGCGTGGTGAGATAGTGTCTAATTAAATCTGCTAAGAGACTTCCTAACCCTTACCTGAACTAAAGTTCTCCAATATCTTCATCTAATTCTGTCTTCTAGAGAAAATCCAGAAAATATATGTATTTATACTCAACAGTTTGTCCTTATTGCTGAAAATTAATCAAGGCAATCCATGTCTTTAATCTGAAATTAGCTTGGGTTGCTCTAACAACTGACTTTTTTTACTTTTTATAGTTAATGAATAAATTCTCATTCTCTACTAATCTACTCATGAGCTAACTCAGCGCATCACCAGTGAATAGTAAATCCAGTGGCATAATTTTCCATGTATCATCTGATACGTCACAGTATAAGTATTAAAATAGGACCCCAACAAATCAAGACCTTTTTTCACTTTAGCTAAAGCATCTTTTTTGGCAAGGGAACTGTAGTATTTTTCATAGATGTGTGGTTGGCCACACTCAATGCCTGCATCTTAATAGTTCCTAATGCTTTTTTATAAGTTGTTTCATAATGCTTTACTGAGGAAACATCCAGACCAGAAACTGGTAACTTTTATAAGGCAGGGGCGCCCCCTGCACAACAATTGCAAGTAATTCCTATTCCACACAAAGAATGAGGTGAAGAAGGTGGCCATCCCCCTAGTGACCCAAGGAGATTTTCCCATGTGGTAGATAAAGGATAAGTGATGGCTTACGCTCTCAAAAGTTGCTCTTTTCCCTTACCTATCCACCTAAAAGTTGATGCAGCATATCAGGGGTGTGCGCGGAGATGGCAGCAGTGAGAGAGGTTTACTGTCAGAGGAAAAATGGTTGGCATCTCTCCTCCATGACAATTTTGGGTTCCAATGAGTTCATATAATCTAACTAATTAAGGTGCAGTGGAATTAGCCATCCATGGTATAATCAGGTCTGAAATCCGCTAGGACTTTTTTTGGGATTTTTCTCACATTTCCATCTTTCTAGGTTGCTTGCTAAATTGCTAGGGGATTAGTGCCGCTAGAAATGAATTGGATATTAGTTGAACTCGAATTTAGGGTAATGATGTTTGAGGATTTCTTGGCTAATTTAACCAGGTTTGGATCCATTGGGGATTGGTCAGGGTGAATTATTAAGATCTCGTTGGGAAGAGTTGCTGATACAATTGTGGCATCTGATAGTTGATCAATGATTAACTATCATGTGTACCAATTTAATTAATCAGGTCTTCTCACTGACCAATTGGGAATTAATTAGCAGTTGTTAGGTAAGTGATGCTGCCTGAAACTGCCAAATGAATCAATTGGTTCACGACCTGCCATAATGGGTAAAGATTCCCATTACTAAAGCAGGTTGCTATCCAAATATGGTTGGTTTGCTGTGATCAAGCGGGAAATGTTAGGGACAATTTTCTGACCTTTTCCGGTTCAGTTCTCAAGAATGTCCAACGGAGGAATCCCTAATCCAATGAAGAAGATTATTGTCAATAAAGACGTTGTAGGGAAGTTTAATTGCAACGGCTGCTGTTTCACAAAGAGGCGCCCACTGAGGAATTGGGTGCCAAATTTCCAATACAAACTCACTAGAATTTCATATTAAAAATAGATTCTTCCATTTGGGTTATATGTTGTATACATCTTCAGTTAATTATTGTTTGGTATACAATAACTTTGGACTCTTTTGTGTGTATAGAATAAGGATTGTTTATCCTTAAATGGAAGCAGACCTTAGATGTGAAACTTCACAGACTCAGAGTGATGAGAAGAAAGGCCTAGAACCTCTGAATCTGAGAGTTGAAAAGTTTAGTTGGAACTGGGAAGAAGTCCCTATAGTTGATATATCAATATTTTGTAGATTTTTACAGGTCTAGCGTTGGACAATAGCAGGCTTATATAATCAACATGGACAATGGTCATCATACTATTATAAATAAAATATCAATTACTAACAATCAACGCGAATCATGCACATACTGAACCTATGCAGCTTAAATTTTGGGAACCATTAGTCTTTAACAATCAACAAAGCGCATATTTTACTATCTGGTGCTCACTTCAGGGTTAGCTGAGTAAGATACGCCAATCTAAATTTTATATAAGAAAGAGTTAAAAAAAACTTTAGATAAAATTGGCAACCATCAAAAAGAACGCCTTGACTTCAGCCAAATATAGAGAATTTGCTGCCTTGTAAGAGATATTCACTAAGAACGAGGAAGGAGTAGAAGATATTAACAATTTTGTCAATAAGTTACTAGGGAAAGTAATTTCATTGAAGAAGAAAGAAGAAAATTTAGTCTGAGAAGTTTTATTCTTGAAGATGGAAAGGAAAAGCAGATAATGTTCAATTTCTTCACTCAGATCAGACATGGAGTATCTAATGAATCAAGTCAAAGAACTAAAAACTCAGAGATGCAAATAAGAGCCCTATGTGGCAACCAACGCCAAAGAATGGACTCCAAGAACTTCAGTTAGGAAAGTTAACAATTCCTAGAAATATGCTGACTGCATTTACTGCCATTTTTAAGATGACCCCGTGATCACTCCTCAAGTCATTCAGGTAGATGAGCTGAGAATGGCGGCTAGAGAAACTTCAGAGGAATTTAAAGGCATGCCAAAAAGTATTTTTTTTCATTAAGATACGCTTCTGCGTTTTTTGATTGTTTGACATTACTATGTTCAAGTATGGTGATAGACAAAGAGTTTTAACAGTCATGAACTGTTTGGATACAGACTGTCAAAACTTGGTGTTACCTCATCTAGAGAAAGACAGCTAGTCTAACTCAGAGGCCAAGGCTGTGATAATAAAGGAGTTTTGTAAGCCTGATGTGTATGTCAAAACGCAAGTAAGTATTATGGCGATCCAATTACAGAAAGATGAGACCTTAGTAAATTTCACAGACTGATTCTACCAAGAATAACAGATTTTGTTCAGAGAAAAAGGATAGTACTTTCTTGTTGCACGGATCACATCTCAAGCGGCCCTTCAGGCTTATTCTAATTTACATCAAATGATATCTTCTGCGTTAACAACTGAAATAACTAACTCAAAAATAGTGAATACCTTGAAAATACTAGGAGCCTCATGATAAGACCAATATCAAAGCTTCAAGCTGAGTCCAGTTCCAAATTCAAATCCTACTAAGGTGACTGAAAATGCTAAGGAATCAAACAATTGAACAGTTCCAGGAAAAAAACCCAAGTAGTACTAATGGACAGACAAGAGTGACAGATACTGTCATCAGTGTAGAGGGAAAGGCAACTTCGCTGCCCAGTGCTTTAGCAAGTAACCTAAGGAGAAAATCAATATGGTCCAGGTAAAGGAGGCCAAACCTTCACAGGAGTTGGGAAAAGGGCCCGCGGCCTAGATAGGGAATAGTATAAAGCTGCTGTCAGACATTTATAATTTTGATATGGGGATAAAATGATATAAGCAAAATTAAAATAGTATTGGCCTAAAGACCCTGGTCAATTCTTGGAGATACCTAAAATTGGAGTAACATTATATCTAGTACCTCGCGGGCAAATAGCATGAGTTTGAGCGGTCAGATTGCACCAACCATGTGGCAGATCAAAGGAGTTTATCCGAGGTTCCTCCCCGTTCCATTAACAACTTAGTCTTACCACTTATGTGGGTTTACCCCCTTTTATAGCCTCAGAGGAGGTCCTAACAGTTGTAAAACTTTTCTCTCATGGTGATTGGAACAGATATATCAAAAGGCTTGCCCAATTTGACTGATCCTACCTTCAACCAGTTTTCATCAGCCATTCCATTAAAGCGAGCTGAGATTTAAGAGCTTTGATAGGGTGAACGCCCATATCTCCTAATTGGGCTTAAATCCAATAACAAGTTATTCACCTATCTCGCTTCAAGCATTGAGTTAATTTAAATACCAAGCAGTGCATTTGTATGTGGGTTTTTTTATCAACCAGCTGCAGCTAGTAAAAACCTTTAATAAACCAATCTTTACTTTTATTAAATAAAAGGTATTATTTTTAGCTCTAAGTATTTTGTGGAAATCCGGCTGACTTCAGCACCAACAAGCATAAAACTCGTTGGATTCCCACAAAGTGGTGCTCTTTACAGGGACTCCTGTACATCACACATTTAGATTTTTACCAAAATGGAGGGCGCACCTTCTGGAAGTGTTACTGGCTGGGTGAGAAATGGAGATGGGGCAGAAGATGATTATATGGATATCCACTCAACTTTATTTTTTGAAGGAGAGCAGTTTGGATGAAACCTGATACCAGAGTCTCACCGCCTTACTTGTCCTGCAGCTGAAATAGTGAGAGACCTAATTCACGTTATATTAAACCCTGTTAATATTGCTTCATGAGAAAGAGATTCTTCTGTAGAAGACCGTCTAATGTAACTCTATGAAACTCAAGACCTTCCAGACACCTATACTCAGCTTACTAACCTGACTACCTATGTCCACAAGTTTGCCCATCCTACATTGTTTCATATGATACACCTGTTAGCTGTCCATCATGAAGAGCTGCACCGACACCTGGAAAACCATGATGATCTAAGGTTAGCATAATATGATTTTTGAAAGCTGACCTCTTAATATTAAAGCAGCACAATATGGTGTGGAGGCAAACCGCAAATTCATTATTCTGCATCATGAGAGGCTCACCACAATGGATACTGGCATAGTAAAGTAGGTAGAGGAGGCTATGAAGATCTTGTATGAGTTAAGCGCATTTGCCGCTAGCACCCACTCTCTACTTGAAAGTTTGCCAAAAAAACTTAAAAATCATGAAAAGCAAATTCACCGCGATCTCTTGGCGCATGCGTCCACCCCCTAACCTGAGGATGAACACCGTGTTACTGTGGTGGATCAGCAACTAATACAAGCGTTGTCAGGAGTTGAACTTGAGCGACGCTCGTTGTAAAAGCGTCTAGAGCTACTCCGTCTTTAGAGGTCAAGGTTGCTCAACTGGAAAAGGAGCTATCCATTAAAGCTTCTTTTGAGAAAGCAAAATTTTTAGCTTATGGGTTAGCTAATGTGAAAAAGAAGCTCAAGGGGTCAAGACATCTCTTGAAGGGCACATACTGTTGAAGGGTGTGCTTAGTCAATTGATGCAGGTTGAGAGCTGTTATGAAAAGTATAAAAGTGACATACATGTGAAAGGCTTCAACTCACCTGGTGACGAAGGGTGTAAACAAATGAAAGAGGAGCTCAAGAAGCGCGTGGGGATGGTAAAAGTTGCCAACTAAACCTAACCTCTCTTGTGTCACAACTCCATTTTAAAGTCAAGGCACTGGAGAGTCAGGTTGAAGATCTGGAAACTCACAAGCTGTGGATAGACGCCAGACTGGCTTTAAGTGAATCCACTACACAAAAACCCATCACTGCCATGAAAACCAGGATTGAAGCTATTCAAGACCATCTTAATTGACTCTCCCGCTCCTTTGATCAGTTGGACCTTCGCTCAGAAACCATGGGGGCAGATGCTCCTGAAGTTCATACCCTCTCTGATGGTGACCATGTTTCATTCAAAGCAACTTTTAGTTGCAAGTTTACCTCGAAAATAGTAACAACACTTTGTTTTTATATGTCTATGAAGCTGCTATGAAAGTGGAGATTGACCATCATAAGGCAAAAAATATTTTCTCTTGTTTAAGTCACATAGCCCAGGAGCTGATGGTGCTTCATATGGATACCCTTAACACCTGGTCTGATGTAAAGGAGGCGCTCATTGATGTGTTTGGATCAAAACAAAGCTTAAGCATGAAGAAGAAAGCGTTCATGCGCATTAGCATAATAAAAGGAGAGTCAGTTGTTTCTTTTGAGGAACAGTTCTTTATTGAAGTGCAGATGTTGTTAACTTCCAAAATGTTGACCTTGGATGACGCTGTTGCCTCTATCTTGACTGGGTTGTCATCTCACCCTCTTTTGGCGATACAGATCACTATCAGAAACTCTTTTTCCTATAACATCTAGATATAAAAGATTCTCTTCTAGGAGTAGCTGACTTCCACAAGCCCAAAGTTCTTTTGTGGAGTAGTATCAAAACCCGTTTTTGGCCATTGAGGATCAATAGCCCAAGCCCCAGGTCCTGGCTAATAAAGACAAAAGGAGACCCCTTTGATTATGGGCCTTGAGAAGCAAAAACCAAAAGTCAAGCGACTTGACCATCTGTTAAAATTTAGGGGCCTCGCTTCTCATCAAATATTAACCCTAACTGATAACAGCATAGGTTTGGTATGTGCACTCTTTATGTTGTCTGATGATATATGGTATACGATTGATAATAGCATAAGACTATTATCTGTAGTTGGATAAATAACCATATTCTGGTCCAACGCTTGACCGTTATTCCACCTCAAAATACTCTAGATGACTCATTAAGGATTTATTCCCTTATCCGCCTAACTTGATCCACGCTCAGATCCTAGTTTACGGTCTATCCTCTGATGACAATAAGTTGGTAGCAATTCCCATCTCTGCTGAGCTTCTATTCTTAGGATCCTTAATCCTTACTCTTTATCCTTCTAAAAGTACTCCAATTAAAGCACACAGCAATAAATTCCTAAAGATTAATAAAACTAAAACCACTAATGAATTCTGCTTTTTTAGGTTTTTTGTGTGTGAGTTTTTTCATATTTTTATTAATTATATTATTAGGGGAAGTTATAGAGGGAATTAGGTGCCAAACCCTTGGTAGGCTCTTAAGCTATGAAACTGCAGCCGTTTCCATTAAATTACCCTTTGTCATCTCATCAGAGATTGTTTTCCCCATCCTGGTTAGGATTCCATCATTCGACATCCTCAAGACCTAAAATGAAAAGAGTCAGAAAACGTGTCCCTAACTTTTTCCACTCAATCCCTTTGAACCAACCATATTTGGTAAGCGACCTGCTTTGCAATTGGACTTATTACCCATTATAGCAGGTCATGAACCAACTGTTTAAATTTGCTAGTTTCAGATGGCATCACTTGCCTCGCAACTAAATCCTTAAATTCACATTTGGTCAGTGATTAAACCTGACCAATCCCATTCAGTACACCTGATAGTTAATCATCCATCAACTATCAGATGCCCCATGTCATCAGAAACTCTGCACAATGGGATCATAAGCATTCACCCAGATTGATCCTCAACAGATCTGAACCAGGAGAATTACCTAGAATTCCCCAAATATTTTAACCCAAAATTAGGGTCAGCTACTATTCAATTCACTCGCTATAGAAAATTATCCCCTAGCGATTCATGTTAATATAGACGGCTAAAAATTTGGGCAAAAATCCCAACACCATCCCCGGTGTGTCTACTGCAACATGTTGGGCATTAATAGATTGTGTGCTGGAAAAAAAAGCTGACATTGAGGAGCAGGAGCAGGGAAAATAGATGTCAGCATAGGGATAGGCACCCCTTTTGCCAACGAATCTCATGTGCCATATTCACTTACTTCAATTGCTTCATTACCCTTTGTTGAATTTACCCCTGGAAATGGATTAGAAGGGGTGTTTGAGGATGTTGGTTACAGCTTATTAGAAGTACCCGTGAAGTGGAGGTTCCTGATTGTTTGAACGCTGGAGGATTTGACGAGACCACCATACCTGAAGATACATACCTCAGCCAAGTTCTAGGGTTTCCTGTGGATATTGAAACCACCAGCAATGTTGATCAGCTCCTAATCAGCTTGATTCACCCTCTCCAAAAAGGTGATGCCATGGAGTCCATATTGGAGAGTTATCCCAAGACTGCTTGCAAACTAACCTCCACTTTCCAGCTCAAGGGGGTCTTAAATCTGTCTCCTAACTTTGGAGGAACACTCACCTGGGTGGAAGTGGTTATGTAAAAAGTCTGGTTGATGACCATCTTGGATACTGGCTCCCCAATGAACATAATCTCCTCAAAGATGATGAAAAGATCAAGCTGGCGCATGACTTGGAGTTCAATAAAGAATTTGGAATCACAGACCTGAACAACACCTGCGCCATTGGGGGATACTCTTCCCTTTCTATTCAAAATTGGGAAGCTCCTCTTATTGGCCCCCGTAGTGGCCTTGGACATCAACACCTATGATATGTTTATAGGTACCCAATTTATGATCAAGTATGAGGAAATAATTAACATGAGCAAGGGTTCCTTTCATTACTCAATTACAAAGTTCCTTTAGTATTATCCAATAAAAAGATCCCAGCAGGAACGAATATTATTGTCTGATTGAGTACCTATTTTCCGCTTTGCCTTTAGTTTATACCACCTCTGGGCAAAATATAAAAACTTCCCAATTCAGTGGATGCTATTAAAGGTTTCCTTTCTATGCTTTAGGCGAGGTAGTGATTAATCTGGGTGAACAACAAGTAGTTGGCACAATGATCACACTCCAAATCCCAAAACCAATGCTTTTTGCACCTCATTAGTATTGATGGCATTAGCCCCTTGGAGCCTCGGGTGTTGCCTGGCATACTAGACTCAGCCTACCAGAGGCCTATTACACTTCTTTTGGGGAACCTCACCGGCAAGGACCTCGTTGAAAGAAAGCACCAAGATATTAGCAAAGGTTTATTAATTTCTGTGGAGGACATTAATAAATTCACTTCATTAGCTCTACTTTGGATATGGGCCTGCCAACGGATAACCTGTTATGTACCTTACCCAATGTCCATATCTCATATAGTATGATACCAGTAAACTTAAAAAAGTTCACACTTTATTGTAAGGATTTAGCTACATATTCTCCAAACTTGGTAATGACTATGGCCATATGAAATACTGGAGCCATTCTATTGATGTGAGTGATGCCCATCCTATTCAGTCAAAATATTACTGCAAGTCAAAGGTGGGAGAACAGAAGTTGATGACTGAGCTCAAGGAGTTACTTGATGCGGGCTTACTATTTTCTTCACTAAGCCCTTGGTCTTCCCCCTTTTTTTAATCAAAATAATGATGGTGGTTGTCACGATTTTGATATGACTGGATGATAATTGTGGGATATCCGGGTGGAATCCACTGACCATAGTATTAGTTACAATTATTTGAGTGCCTTGAGATGAGGCGATATTGGGATATAACGGGTCTTTATTGAATGTAATGAGTTTTTTTGGATCTCCTCTATATAAGGCGATAAGGCAATAAGGTGATGTTGATATTTGATGAATACAAAGTAAATCGTCTACAAATAGGGTGACAGAGGATTAAGAATAACAAGCCAAATTCAAGGAGAATCAGCGAAATAAAATAACCCACGCAATGAGAAATAGTATCACCTGAAGCTGATGTATATAAGCGAAATGGGCTATTGAGAGAGGTAGATTTTTTAGCGCAGACGAGATGGGACAGCAAAAAGTAGCTGTTATTTATAAAAATATATAAAAGAACCAGTTGGGGCAATTGCTCCTATTTTTAGTATATTTTCAAGTGCGTCCAAAGGACTGACAATCCCCACATTGTCCATCCATTGCTCAGTGGGTTCGACCTGTGCAAATAACCCAACAGATCCTAGCAATACCATTCAAAATTATAATAGTGGTGCTCACTACAGGGGGCCCATTGATCAACCACCTAACGCTCCGGAACTCCAGTTGCCAGCCACGCCTTACCCAAGCCATGTCATTGGGGAGTCTTCCTGGAACCCCGCATCAGCTGGATATGAGGAACTCAAAGTCACCTTGGACGCGGTACTCAAAAACCAAGATGAACTCCTTCAAGAAAAAAACGCGGTCATGCACCATCTTGATAGTATTTTTATTCAAATGTGAATCCTAGTACTACAAAACAAAGAACTTGCTAAACAACTGAATGATACCACCCAGCGGCTGCAATATGCAGAACAAAGATTATCAACTCCCTCTTGGTCATCTCGCTGGGAGGATGATGTCTATCAAGAAGAAACATCATACATAGGAGAAAACAGCGCTGGTCAAAGATACTACACCCACAATGATAGCACCAGATATTCATATGAGTTGGAACAACACTTACCTCAAGTTTTGGTGGTGCACCTATGACCGAAGGTCATGCTACCCCTGAAGTGACAAATATCCCAACTTCCACTAATCCCACTCCTCATTGAGAATCCACTTTTGGGTCTCATTCTGTTCCTCAGTACAGGCCCAAAACCCGCAAACAAGAGGAGGAAATTAATATCAAAAAGATACCACCGTTTGACTGCAATAGAAACATCCATAGGTTCTTTAAATGATTTGAGTTTGCAGCAGAAGGAGCCTCTGATAAATGGAAGACTAAGTTGTTAATATCTGCCCTGGATGTAGGAAGCGCCGATCAGGTCACCTGTTACCTCCCAAGTAGTTCTGTCACCTATAAGGATGTAAAGGACACCATACTCCACTTGTTTGGGGGGAAACTCAAAAATGTCGCAGTGGAAAGTGGAATTCTCAACAACCAGATTTCGTTAAAATGAGATTCTCATATTGTTCACTGATCGATTCACAACAGAAGCCCATGTACTTATTGGAGCTGGGTACTTAGCAGAAGCCGATGTGTGCATTGCCATGTCTACCGCGGTGAAGCCAGATCGCAAACTTTCTAATGTTATTTTGTCGCTTCTGGATGATGACGAACCTCTGCTCAAGATTGTACAGTTTTTATGTTGGGTATCCCCTAACTTTTCGCCACCAAATTCGGATTGTAAGACTACTGCTGCCACAGCACCCTCTTATTCTGGAGAATACTATTGTCCACCTCCAGCTCCATTTAGTAATCCTCTGCCTTACTATAACTCTGTGACTCGTCCTCAGCAAAGTCATAATCAACAGTTCATTCAGCGTCAATGGGCTGGCCATGACAACCGCCAGCAACCTAGTTATTGACATGGACCCAATAATGCCGACCATCAACAATCAGCTTACTGACCTAGAACTGGGTATACAGAACGACCCCAACCTTTCCAGTCTGGACTCACTTATGATAATCAAGGACGTGGCTCTTATGGGGTTAACTGCTATGAATGCGGTCGCCATGGTCATTTGGCAAAATTCTGCCATAAATGCCGTGTGAATTACATACAACAAGACCAATACTACCAGGGAAAAGATGGAGCGGAGTAGAGATGGGACCCTCCACCTCCGCAATACCCACTCAACACGTCTTCAAATTAATAGTAGTATACCCTGCAAAAGTTCCTCAGTATGATGACAGAATTTTATATCAGCAGCCGGTTGGAGGAGTAAACATAGTAACCTGAGCTCAAGCTAAGGTGGTGGCGGAAAAAGAGTCCCTCAAATAATCAAAGCCCTATGCCTGTCAAATGCTTGATCATGCTTCCTCAGACCAACTTGATTCTGCAGCGGATGCGCCAACTCTGAAAGGAGTTAACGTCACCCTTCCAGTAGATGCCATTGTCAGAGAATACCCCCAAGTCAGAGAGGGGATTATGAATTTCCTTTGGAAAAGAGAGCCTGTAAATGTTCACATATTAAACAGTTAATATTCTTCTTATTCTTAGTGTACATACTGTGATATTTTTGTAGTGAAAAATAGAGCTTGCACTATAATAGATACTGGTGCTCCAGTCAACATAGTTTCCACTAAGTCAATGCAAAAATTGACGTTGAAACCTCATGTGGACCATTGCATGGTTTATGGAACTTCTGGAGAAGTAAGCACTACCTCCGAGGGAGCTTATAGTGTGCTACCTCTGCACTTTGGGTCCATTGTCATTGTGGCTCCGGTGATTGTGTTACCAAATGAAAACTATGACCTTTTAATTAGACCGCTCTCCTGCATCATTTTGGGGCTATTGTTGATCTGACAGAGGAGACCCTCACCATGCTGAGTCAGTGGATCCCAATTTACTTTACTACTAGTGGAGTGCCAAAGGATCTGGTGCATACAAGCCATATCAACCTTGCCTATAGTGATGGGGTATGGCCTGTTCAATACCATCAACTAAAGCGCAAATCTTGGGCCCTTCCCCAGCAGATCAATGAATTATAAGGGATACCTCTTCGAGCGGCAGGGCCCATATCTATCCCTTCCAGCCATCAAGTCTTAGTGAATACTGAGTTAAAGGTGGAAGTGCTGAGTGGGTTATATGGGGAAGGTATTGGGCTCTATCATCAAGCATGGTTTGAGCCACACATGGCTCCAAGTGTGGGATTCGCTAACGGATGCTGCAAATAATTTGTTTAAAGTGAGAATTTTACTTTACAATAAAAGTAATAAATAGCGCTTTGTTAAAGGTTTTCAAGTTTTTTATTGTTTAAGCAGGGCAAACCCAAAGAAGGTCCTTTTCTCAATACTAGTTTTTCCTATTTAAACTAGTTCAGATTTCAAGACCATGGGTATTCAAAGCAAAAGTATATAAAGCTGAGTTATTTAAAATTAAAAAAATATAGGCTTTCAGCCTATCAGATCAAAGATAAATTTTTTGAGGCAAAATTGACCTGTGTAGATGATTTGATGTATTGTATCAAATCACCAGTGAGTAAAATCTTCTCACCTCGGCGGTGGTCTGACTCATGTGGTAATGATTGGTTAGTTTGCACCCTATCATTGTCGAGTAAAATTTTCTCACCTCAGCAGTGGTCAGACTTGTGTGGTAATGATTGGTAATTTGCACCCTATCATCGTCAAGTAATATCTTCTCACCTCAGAGGTGGTCAGATTCATGTGGTAATGAACACCTCAGATTTGGCCAAGAAGTTGGAGACTTCCTATTATTAGTTACTACCTTTTTAAGCCGTTTTTGTTATAAGCCATATTTTTCTGATAGCTAGGATTCCACCGAGAATCCGCCAAGGTCTTTTCGCCATGGGTACTCAAATCA
>JAKSZP010007511.1:0-19412 GCA_022478985.1 Massospora cicadina
AAATTAAGAAGAACAAAGATAAAATATAAAACCTTCTGGCAAGGTGAAAAGCGGCGACCTACTTTTGGAGATGACCTCTGGCTACCACCAACTACTGACACAGCCCCTGGATCCACTACACCAAATCCTTGGTGATGGGAAGAAGGGGCTAAGAGAAAACCTTAGGGGTAGGTTGTCACCCACCTCTCATCAACTATAAAAGCTATATTACCCTTGTTGGTGAGGTGGGAAGCATCCTTCTTTGCCCCCTTATTGGCTCTAAAGGGGAACTCCTCCTGGTTGAGGAGCAGGGCTGCTCCTCAGGACTTGTATCACCCTTCCCTCTTTGGACAGGGGGAGCACCAACACCATAAACTTGTACATGAGCGAAGTTCTTAAGCACCTTAGGCAACTTGATAGCCAGGAGGGAGGCAACCTTCTGGGGAGGATGAGGAGTTTCAAAGTGTGATATGTGGAAAGCACTCCACCAACTCTGGATAATGATCACAAACTCCTGCACTTACCAAGATGTTTTCGTTAAAAAGGACTTCCTTACAGGCAACCAAGTACAGCGCCAAGCGGCGAGATTTCTATGTTTCCATAATTTCACCAACCTTGGCCTCCTCCAAGTCCTCCACCAAGATTGGCTTTAAAACATCAGGTTCCTTTCCTCTGAAAAGGGACAACTGGGAGGCTTAGAAGACGGGATGCTGCTTTCAATGTTCTGGGAGAGTCAATCAAAAAATCATAAAAAAATTCCCCCACCGCGTTGGGTCCTGAGTGTATACTGGAAAACATCCTGGAGGGAACCTTTAAAAATAGATGACGCATAATCAACATGAATAGAGAACCCCCTTAAACTCATGGTCAGAAGATGCTTACAATATGTAAACTGCTTGTGGTCACTGATTGCCTTTGTCAATTGCACCAAAACAATGATTGGTCTCTCTGGATCTTCTTCAAATGTTCTTCTGCAGCATGCACTTCTGGGGAAAGACAGGGGTCAATTTTATAAATGAGGGGTTGTAACCTAAGGTAGCTTTATAGGGAAAGAAACTGATGGAATAGTGAGTGGCATAATTGTACCTAGCCTGCGCTAAGGGAAGATCAGCGGTACGGTATCCTGAGAAGCAAAGGCATATCAACAAATATACTTCTCAAAGATCTGGTGTACCCTCTCCACCTGCCCATCTGACTGAGAGTAATATATGGTGGAACAGCAAGGCATGATTTTCAGGATGTCTAGTAATGGAGTTAAAAAATGAGTTGTAAACTGGGGCCCCAATCACTCGCCACCTCCTGGATAGGACAAACATGGAAAAGAAGTGGTGAACAAAAACTGACACTTTTCTCTGAAGAGAATGCTGATTGACATGGGATAAACATGAAAAACTTAATAAAATGGTCCACGACCACAATGAAGTATTGAACCCTTTTATTAATAGAAAACTTAACAATAGAGCCAACTGATACTGTGGTCCACAGGCCTTCTGCTTGCTGCAGCAGATGGATATGATTATTATACATGACCTATCTGATTTTTCCTAAGCATATGTCACATAATTTATGATCTAAGCTGGAATATCCTTAGAGATATCTAGTTATTTAAATGACTGCCTCACCAGACTGAGGCATTTTTTCCCAGGGTGTCCTACCGCTGGAGATCATGATGGGAGCAGATAAACTCATCGCTAAGTTGGAGAGGATACTAAACTTTATTCTTGAGAAAAATTATCCTCTCCTTCACCAAATAGTTAGTCTGCTTATGGGCTGGTAGTACCAGTTGATCAAATAAATTCAGACCCTTCCAGCAGGAAGTTTGACCAGCCAGCATCTAAGGAATCAAAGCACATCTGGGACCAATCTGCCACAGTAATTATGGGAGGAGAATTGGCTAAAATTATGGAAGGAGGTCTAACCATGGCTAGCTCCTGTGCCTCTTCCTCAGTAGGACTTAGGAGTTTACAACTTAACAGATCTGAGAGAACATTCATGTTACTGTTCATGAACTTTTGTATGAAGTTGAGGCTATATAGGTCGCGATACATCTGATTCTGGCAATGCGCCAACTTCTGTGGCTTCCTAAAATACATAAGTGCTTAATGGTACATTATGAAAACCACTTCATGTTGTTCTCTTTGAAGGAGATACCGCCAGTGTTGAGCGACCACGCCACTGCAGCAAGCTCCTTATCATATATAGCCCATGATTGCTCTATGGAAAATAAATTGCAAAAAAGTAGGAGACAGGATGCTCTATCTCACATGTTCCTGAAGCAAGACAGCCACCTCAGTTGCAGAAGCATCATAGGCCACTATAAAAGCCTATTAACCATGTATTCTAAGAAAGGATGAGCCACATATACTTACTTGATAGCCTCAAACGCATTTAAAAAACGTTTATCCACTTGAAGGGAACGTTTTTCATGTCAGGAGATGGAGAAAAGCCGCCAATTGAGAGATTGCAGAGTTTTTATTTTCAAGAAAATAATGGTACCTAAGAAACCTTGCATCTGTTTCTTCATGGTAAAGTTGGGAAACAAGAGAATATACTTAAGTTTTCATTAAGGAATTGCATACCCATTCTTCAGGACTACGTTACCCAATAAGGTACTTCTTTTTGAAAAACTCACACTTTGTAGGATTTAAATATATATGCCTGCTGCAAAGCAGCCTGCACCACCTCCAGGTCCTTCATATGCTTATTATGAGTGGGTAAAGTGTACCAAGATATTATCAATGTATGCCACCACACAGGTGTAGCAAAGATTGCCCAGAATGCCATTAATCATGTGCTGGAACGTGGCAGGCGCATTTTAAGACCAGATGGCATTATGCAAAACTGAAAATACCCCTTTTTATATGAATACTCATAAGTCACTCTTGAAATTATGCTACCCATATTTAATTAAAGGCGTTCACAAGATCAAGTTTTTCTTAGAAACCCAGGACTTTGCAAGTACCTAGCTGATGGTTTTCTTTAGGGGAAGGGAGTAATGATTGTGCGCCATTATTCATCCAAGTAGGCAGATCCATACATGGTTACAGGGTCACACCAAACTTTTGATTGAAAACTTTGGTGAAACAATAGAGCAGGATTTAAGGAATATCCACCCCTTATGAAGAATATCCTCCAACTAGACCTCCAGCGCCTTATCTTCCTTTTCCATGTATGTATATATCAGGCAGTTTATATTGATCAAAATCACTGTCAAAAGAAAGCCAAGTCACAATCAAGCTGGTTGGGAGACAAATGGCTTTATCCTATCATAGATTTTATACAACATCATCCCAGAGGGAAAGTAAGGTTGAAGCTCCTTGAGAGAAGGTGTGTAAGAATGGAAACCACCTCTTTTTAGATGCCAACTTATCAATGATAGGAAACTCCCCATAATGGGTATTCTCAAAGTACAAAATTGGAGTCCAGATTAATGTAACTTATTGATGAATCTAACAGCCAACGCCTATGATAAAAGGGAAAAGAAAATATAGAACCGTGGTAAACCAATTACAAAAGTAAATTTGTATGCAGAAAAGATATAGGAAGACTTAATTCATAAAAGCCATTGATGTAGAGGAAGCACCTAATAGAGATGAACCCATTTCAAGGTAAAAATAAAGAGCATGAGTTATTTCTTACTCATGCTGTTTACCACCACTCAATTGATATTTAAAGCGTCAATGGACACATTAAGAGATCCCAATTATTTTCATTAATTATAAAACATAAGCATAATCCTGTTTAATTGCAACAGCGCTGAACAAGATTGGATGTGATGTGATAATCAAAGAAATTTCAATTGGATTGTAATCTATAAGAGAAACTAAATCCTCAGCAGGATGTAGCTCCTCAACCGCAGCTTGTTGAACGCATAAAATACAGGCGACAGGGAACTCAAGAGCACCTAATTTTCTTTAAAGTTAGACTTAACAAAAATTAACTTGGTATCTGAACATAGGGAGACTAAAATGGAGAGGAAAAAACTGCATTGGGAGATGATAAGACACTAAAACCTGACAAAAGGCCAAAAATTTCACTCTGATGAGAAGTAGTTGAACTGGGCAACCTGGTTAACATAGATCTAATACAATTTCAGTAAGAAAGACTTTTAATGCACTGACTACCACTACTTGAGCACTCCAAAGCATGTCACTGATAAGAGTGGCCACTGCAACAACCTACTCTAAGGAAGACAATTGAGATTCCCAAGAGGAACAATTAGTGTAGACAGGATCCAGAGCAGCATGGAGTATGCAACTAAAACCTCAAAAGAAGTCCCAAGCTAGGATTGAACCAGAAAAGCTTCAATGAAATAAGGTTGATCTGAGGATTACATTCCCAAAATGAAAACACATAAAAGGTGGGCCTATTTAGATAATGGTGATTGGATTACCAATGGCACTACTATAAATAATGGTGTTGAAAATACAGATTTGTTGGCTGAATTCAGTATTCCTCAAACGCAGTGGTGGGCATCCCCTTCTACTGCATCCATTAGTTAAGCACTTCATTAGGATTCATTAAGGAAAGAGAAAATAGCAAAAGTTGTTGAGAAAGAACCTGAACTTTTTAAAAAGCTTCCAAAATCTAATTTACCACCTCTTAGTAAAGTAAGGGCGAACTCAACCCCACTGTATGGGGAAAAGTGGAATCAATTTATGGGAAAGTGATGTTGAGTCAGAAAGAAACCTACCACCACGCGTGAACCTTGGACAGATATAAAGTTATACCACATAAAGAACACTAAATTAAGCAAGATTGGAGGTTCATATGGAATAGTAAACCATCACATTAGCTAAATCAAAAAGAAGAGTGGAGATGGATGAGATCAAGGGCTGTCAATTATGTTATGGCAGTAGCTGATAAAGCTAAGAATGGCCTTCTAAACTGGGTGTGTATAAACCCAAAGTACAAGCCAGAAACCACAGAAGTATCTTACAACAGAAATTTGTGTTTATTAGAAAAGAAAGAACTGATGGCTGATGATTCACCACAAACGTTACTAATGCCCCACAAGGAGCCTGTTGGAATTTGCCCTTTATTAGGTGAAGCCTTTTACTTAAAAGATA
This sequence comes from Massospora cicadina, assembly GCA_022478985.1. Taxonomy (NCBI): domain Eukaryota; kingdom Fungi; phylum Entomophthoromycota; class Entomophthoromycetes; order Entomophthorales; family Entomophthoraceae; genus Massospora; species Massospora cicadina. The sequence goes on from JAKSZP010007511.1 coordinate 5,049, forward strand.
GTATCTGTAACGATTCTGTTCCCAGTGAGGTGGTGCAAGGTGCACTGCCAACCACCAGGGAACTAGTCGTTAAAAAGATGATAAACAGGGCACAACGGAGGTGCCAGAGCAGAAGGGACCCAGATCAAGGGTTTACAGCGTGGTCATAATATGAGATATAATATCAATTACAAAATTTGGTTGGACCTCAATGGGTGGTCCACAACCAAGTGAAGATCAGTGCAGGTGTGCTTGGATGCTTTGGTCTGGAGGGGACCAGGGCGGCCCAGCGGTGCACCAGATTGAAAAAAATTTTGTGATATATGAGACCAACTTTGTTAGAGACCTCTTTGAGGAGATCTGCGCACAGGTTTGCCCAAGGAACCAATTGAAAATGTAAATTAATGGTAGTTAATAAGTAGAAAGTCAACCAACGAGGAAGGTTGGTCTTGAGGGAACATACTCAAACAATTGGGGGGAATTATCAATTTGAGGAAGTGGTGCTAAGCCCAGGTGCACCAATAGGCGCACGCTTCCATCAGCCAGAGTACTAAATCTTGATATTGACCAAACTCGAGTTATTGATTGTAGACAAAGCTGACCTAATTTATAAATTTAAAAAATCAAAATGAGTTTCAAAACCCCATTCACCAGCAACCAAACAAACCATCACCTTTATTAATATAGCTAGTGCATTTTAACGCCTTGGCCATAACACAGGGCTGAGCATCATGCACATCCCCTAGAATGACCTGGGATATCTAACCTGAATCTCAATGCTGGTCCAGGGTATGTTTGAGGTCAGGAAGGACTGTTAACTTCACCTTTTTGGCCTCCTAACGACTATATATATCTTTGCAGTTGTTACACTCAATCATCTCATCAGGCCATGACATTACCCTCTTGTTTTTTTGAGGCTCAACCCCCCTCCAGGGGCTTTCGCCAGGGAAAAATTCTTGTGGGCTGGACCAACTTCATAGCGGCGATGGTTTGGTGAGACTTGGGTCCTTCAGCATCAGGGAGCCAAATAAGGAAAACATTGATTAGATCCTGGGCATGGGCATAGTTGCGCGCTGGTACCCAACTGTTTTCTGCTGCATCGATTCCTTCCAGGATACTAGGTACTACAGCCTTCTTCTGACTCTGCGTGAGGCTACAATATCCTACACTTGCCACTCTGGCGCCCCCATCCATGAGATAAGCCTCTAGAGTCTCTGGTGGGGGGCCATCAAACAACGCAAGCTTACTCTTATGGAAAATCAAAAAGATTTATAATGAAGGGGAGGTCCAACTGTTATGAGGCGTGGCCCACCTTTCTGACAACGTGGTAATGCCCAATCCTCTTTGGTCCCAGTTTTTTACATGGTTGTTCTATGGTGATGTTTTTAGCATTCAGCATCACAAGATCCCTTTTCTTGTACGCAGGACCTACTCATCTCATCCCATCCATGGTCTCCTTATAAGCTTTCATAGTTGAATCCAAGTTTGTTCTCACCCGCTGGTGTACTTTCTTGATCATTTTTGCAAAGTCCACCACCGCTTCCACCTTAGATCCACAACTGGGCTCCTTGTTGAAGTCGTGGTTGAAGCCATATCTGGCGTAGAAGGGGGAACAACTGGTTGATGCATGTTGGGCGTTATTATAGCTAAATTGGGCCATGAGGAGATGTGAAACCCAATTTGAATGTTCTGTGGCGGTGTAACATTACAGGAACTACTCCAGGATCTGGTTAACTCGTTACTTCTGCCCATCTTATTGGGGGTGATAAGAAGTTGAACGGCAGGGAAAGATACGAAAAGCCTTACACAACTATTCCCAAAAGACAGAAGTAAACTAGGGTCCACAATTGCTAATTATTTCTTGGAGGACCCCAAGAAAAGCAAACATTTGAGAGACGAAGAGCCTAGGCCTCATTAACGAAGAAAACCCACAACTATACTTCCTTATGACCATTTCTCTGATGCTCCCACCACAATGCTGTCCGCCATGGTCTGCCAGCTAAAGCGAACTCCAGACAAAAGTTTTCCCAAAGCTTCCTCCCCTTTTGATATGGCTTCCTAAGCTGTTAGCTGAGATTCCATATTAAGATTTTTTTAATTATAATAATCTCTTTGTTTGGCCCATTTGCAAATAAGGATGTGTGGCGGCTCCCCCTTTTGGGTTGGGCACCACTAGTGCTAAAAAAAGAGAGATGAAGAGCCTTGCCATCTCAGCCGTGGTTATCATGGTTCTGCAGAGAATAAAGTGGGCGAACTTCAAAAAACGGTCCACCACTATCACGATGGCATAGTAGCCATCAGATACAAGTAATTTCACAATAAAATGCACCAATAAAGAGTCCAAGGCTCTTCAGCCTTTTGAACTGGTACCAACAACCCCACTAGTGGCTGGAAATTTGGTTTCATTTGGTTTTGGACCAGGATCTTTTTACAATACCTGGCTACCTGCATGGCTGACCCTTACCAATTGTAATTGTGACGAATTAGCCCCAGAGTCTTCGCCTTCTCAAGATGATCAAAGATGATTTTGTCATGATGGTCCCAGATGCTTTCCAGGTGAAGTAGTCCAGCGGGAAACCATAAATGTCCCTGAAACCACACCATCTTATCCTTCACGTGGTAACCTCTGGTAAGTTCCTCCTAAATAAACGCGCTCTTGGCAAGAACCATAGTATATTCAGCCAATAGAGGCTGTGAAAGGACTACATTTATGAACATACTACACTCCTCTGCATTTTCCAGAGGAGCAAGCACTGGCCCATGTGCCAAAAAATGGAAGTTGACACAATCTTACCTGGTGGAATCATCAAATGGGAATTATGTACCTCTACATCCTTGAGATTGGGAGCTAGTGCAGTGGTACAGTAAAAGCGTCCGCTAAACCATTCTCCTTGCAAATTAGTTAACTCATAGGAGAACAAAAATTGGGCTAGGGTCTCATGCCAGCAGGTTTGCCATGGGGTCAAGACATGAGTTGCGCAGTAATACAATAGACACAGTGATCTGTATGCACGCAGAATGGTTGGGATGAGCCATGCAAGCTGTTATATTTCAACAGTATATCAGAGATACGCCAAAGGGTTTCTGCACAGGGTTACGCCCACTGAGCAATAGAACTGAAGATATGAAGATTGGCATCCTCAAAACAACATTATAAGCTATTTAATAGTTATGGAGAAATTGCTCCAAAAACACTATTTTAATTTTTTATAATATTTCAGCGGATACTCCCTGCTCCACTCGCTCTTTTCTTATAACAATAATCCCCCCCCTCCAATCTTCTCATATTGCTTATATATCAGTGACTCCGATGAATACCAACCCTTTTGCTTAGACTATTTGTTCCACTGTATTCTCATTGGTTCTGGAAGAATTCACCATTTATTAAATTTAATATTGCCTTAGTTCAATGCAATCCATCCTTTATTTGTCATACGTTGATATCTCATTAATTGTCATTTGTTAACATCACCTTATTGCTTTATTTGTAAGCAATCCAATGTTAATCTGTTATATCCCAATATTGCCTCATCTCATGATGCTTGAGTGATTTTAACAAAAATTATGATTGGCAGATTCTACCAATTCCGCCATAATGACTTAGAGCTTATTGTCAAGTCATATCAGAATTACATCACACCCCTTGACTGGACAATACGTATCCTATTGTTTATACACACAAAGGAACTTCATGTTAATTTTATTAATGATCCATCCGCTTGAGGGTTATTGATAGTATAAGCATCTGTACCTGCCTTCACAATAATTTTAAACAGCTCAGCCAGATACTGGCCAATTTGCACTTCCACCCAAACCCATGTTGGTCATGGAATAAGACCATGTCTTCGTCTTGAAACTGAGTTAGCCTGCTATGCCATATTTGATTGGCAGCTTGATTCTTAATCTTCTTGGCTAAGATGGAAGAATACAAATTTAATTTGTAATTTGATTAACATGCCAGCTAGGGTCATCAGATAACAATGAAGGTCCATTCCACTGGTATCATCTACACATGCATATAGCAGCGCCTGAAGAGCAGGGTTTCGTCAATACAGTAATTGAAAGAGGCTCTTCCCCATGGCGGACTTATAGCTGTGTTATAAGAGAAGATAGAGTTGGATAAGAGGGAGATCCTATTGGAAGATCAATCTGCTACCAGTTTATGGAGTATGTTCACTCAAGCACCATCAACTCTCTCAATCATCCCATTAGATTCAGGGTGGTACAGGGTCATTAGAACCCATGAATGGCCATAAGCTCGTTCAGATTTGGAAGGATGTGGGAAGTGAAGTTAGTTCCATTATCAGTAAAGAAGAACTGAGGGCAGATGTAAAGCCTTGAGACCAGACCCTGAAACTGGATAAGGAGCAACACCCCTTCCAGACAAGAAGAGGTCATAAGGCCCAAGTGGACCTCTTATCACAGTTAAGTGCAATTGCACATGTGGTGGACAAGCGCTAAGTGACTGCTCTTCCTTCCAAGGATAACCGTTCACACCCCTTCTCCCCTCCTCAAACCTGGTAAGTTTAATAGAGAGGGTCTTAAGAGAGATCACGCACACCAGATTTCATGGGCAGGACCTGGGACGCACCACTCCCCAGGCAAACTATGTCAAATTTTGAGAAATATCATCTATCAACGTTGGAGCCCAGTCTGCAAATTCTGGTCAGGGGGAGCCAGTCCGGATTGGTTGGCACAGGAAATCAGGTTAAGGCATGACTCAGATCTCAAACCAGGCAGCAAATGACTTGGACCAGTTGTCCCAAATCTTAAGGACATATACGGGAAGTTTGGATCACACAAATAGCCCAATTGAGAGTTTGGACCAGGTCTCAAGAAACTTAGCTCAGTGGCCCCTGCCTCCTGGGACAAATATGGAAAATTCAAATCATGCAAACATGCTGACTCGGATGATCAGGACCCACATTGGCATCATTGACTTGGTATGGTCCCAAAAATGCAGAAAATATGCAAAGTTTTTTTTTTTGATTTTTGCTAAGATTTTGAGTTTCCCTCTACCCCCTCCCTGGCAGAAAACAAATTAAATCACCAATCCCAAATGACTAATCCCATAATACCTCACCTATGTGATTCACCAAGTACTTAAGGCAACTGCCCTTGACAGAGGTATTTGTCATTTAATTCTCTTATCTTTTTGCGCTTTGTGCTCAATAAACCATTAATATTCTGTACAGCTTGCCGCAGCCTCTGTCTGCTTTACTTTTAATTAAAAATTCCGCCAATCAATCAGGCAAAGTGCACTGTCACCCAAGTCCTTATCCCAATGTTTGCTGACTAGATTATCTTGTCACTTGACCCGGACACATGGCGGCGGGTTTAAATTATAATAAACCAGCTTGCCCCCAACAATGAACCTGCTGTCTCATTCATTATTGCGCATCCATTTAATGCAAACCCTCCCATCCATTCTAAAGCTGAATTTTAAAAACTGCTCCCCAGTTGGAGCAGCACCAGAGTGGCACTTCCCCACTGCTCGTGGACTCAGGGTCCACACCTGGACCAGCCGCTGATGGTTCAGCCACCTGTGGGTCCTGGATCACCCCATTCAAGAGAAGCTCAGTCCCAACCCCCTTCATGGGTCACATTTACCTCAAATCTCACCTCTGATTGCACGGCGGCCCCTGTATCATCCCTCAATGGTGTGCAAGCTCACTTATTCAAATTCAAAGGCCAGCTACCATGAACCCTGGAGGAGTCATTGTCCTCCCTACCTCTTCTGCCATTAGAGGTTACCCCGCAAGGCTCGCAGTTACCCCCATTGCAATCATCTGATTTGCCTTAGGGGCCTTTGGTATGTTAATGAACTTTTACTTTCCTCATGTCCCCAATAGAACTTAACTCCTACAAGTTACTCAGACTGCTGGACTATGTAGTCTGGGCTTGTCACTGGGTGCTCGTGCACCCCAATTGGGAGCCCAGTCTCATTCCTATCAGCCAAATTTATGTTATAATGAACCAACCCATAATCTTGGACTTCTCTGCCCTCCTCGCTGGTACTGGTGAAGCATTGGCCTACGCACTCACTCTAAACTTGATCAGCCTCTGTGACCTGGTATTCTCCTGCTGGTGGCAGCCTTGTTCATCTGAGATTTCTTACAGGATTTTCTAAACTGGTACCCACCCCGCTGAGCCCTGGAAACGAGTGTCACTCCATAAGTTAAAATGATAGGGATGGGGTTCCCCCTGTCCCTTCCGATGAGGTGGCCAAACAAATCCTGAGTGTCCTGGAGGAGCTCCAGGTATGCTTTACTGCTGATGGCGGAAAATTCCCACTTCCCTCTGATGTCCAGCAGAGTGTGGCTCTCCTCAACGCCCTGGATGGGGACGCCCATCGTTGGGTCAGGGGGAGTGCTTTGCTCTGCTGCTAAGTCTGCCAACCCCAATCCCTTGCTTGTGCTGGTCACTTCAGCTGTCCAGGACCCTGATTTAATACTGGCGCGCCATCTCCATCTTTTTTCAGTGGGAAAGACAGCCATGGACCTACCCTCCCTGATTAAAGCCTTTGTGGCCTTGGCTCTTACTGTGCCAATCCCTCCCAAAATCGCCATCTCCACCTTCTGTGCTGCCTTGGACTTCACTGTGACTGATCATGCATCTTGGTACTGTGCCCAGGTCTTTAAAAATTACATTCTCTGTGGCCCATGCAATAGGGGCCAGACCCTTCTGCATCCCCATGTGTGCTGTTGCAGCTCTTGAGGTACTGCATACAACCCCTCCACATGCCAGCAGTCGTGGTCAAGGGAAGTGTCCCCCTGGGCTTGCTGCCCTTTGCCCCCCTCTGTGCCCACCTCGAGTATCTCCCCCCTAGGGGAACCTTTGCCTGTAAAACCCCCTGTCCTCACCCCTGATCTGGAAGATGGCCTTTTGGGCTCCCAGAGCTCAGAGTCTGCTTGAATTGGAACTATTGTCCCATGGTTGACCCTGGCTTCCCCCTGAAGAGGATGGAGTGGTTGTACGCATCAACCCTCGCCTCCCCATTTGGGACAAAGAGGAAGCGAAAACCATCCCCCAATTACAAACCAGCCCAGTGCCTACTGAGCAATCTCTTTTGATGATGGGTCATACCTCCTCCTCAGCTGCCCTCTCTCTTTCTCTTCCAAATAAAGAAGATCATTTCTACTTCCTGTTCCCTATTTCCTTTCCATCAGAGTTGGGTGATATCATTGTACAAGCCCTTCTTGACTTGGGAGCGGTGGGCAACTTTACTGATCTCAGTGTGGCACGTTTCTTGGACCTGGCGATTGAGGAAGCTTTGTCTATCCTGGGCGCTCATCGGAGCCCATGAAGTCCTACCACATCCAACGCCCCTTGCACTTCTCTGTTCACGATTTTGGGTTTTATGACCACTTCTCAGCTGTACATGATTTGCTCTTGTCGGAAATTTAACTATGGGTTCTGCTAGTTGACAGGCCAACCAGTATGAAGACTGGTCAGCCCTTGCCATTTCACCTTAGGCGCCAGGGTTAGCAGCACCGTCTAACCCCATGGCGTGTCACCCATGCCATTTGGGGATCCCCTAGCCTAAACTCTAACCAACAAAATAAATAAAAAAACTTATAAATAAAGGTGGAATAGGCAAAGGGAGATATTTTTTGAAAGGGAAACGCCAAGTATTTATACTAATTACAAAAGACTACTGCACCCACCACTGACCTATTGGCTCTTCTGCTTGTTCTTCCAGCTAACTATTCTTCTTCTTCTACACTATTCTCTTACCTGGCATCAACCCTCTCGCTCCATCCTTCCCAATGTCCAAATTAGTTTTAGCTCATCCTCAGCCTTAAGTTGCTGGTGAGCCATATAAATAATTAATCTAAATAAACATCGAATTTGTATTCAATCTTTGAGTTGATAATAATGCACCAGAAACAACTTCAGTCACTTGCTTTGACTTGATATATCTCAGCATCTCACTGACATCTCTTCTAATCTTATCTCAATAATAAATGAGGCACCAGAAACAACTTTGGACACCTTGAACTCATAATTGTTGGATTCACCAACATTAGATTATCAGGAATCGATAAGTAGATGAATGATTGAAGCGAATACATTGGCTTTCCACCGGAAATCCCACAACAATCCATGAATGGCAGTTGGCATTGGACACTGATTCCGCTGCCTGATACTAATTGGATCATCCTCAGCTAATAATCACTGGTGATCCTTAAACTAACTCAGGGCCACCAATTAGCCCCACTCAAACCTAATACCAAACTTGGAGGAATAATAATTTTGGCTCAACCCAAATTTGGGGAGCAACTAACCAGCAATCATATCAAATAACACGAAATTAGTCAATAAGTCATTCCGCCAAGATTGGTCATTTCATCACAAATAACGCTTAATAATTGAAGGATTCCATCTGGTTAAAATTCTGACAGCTCTATCCCATAATTCTGGGGGTAGGATGGTGGCACCGCCAGTAGGTCTTCATTAACCCTGTGTATAACTCCTTGTTGTTCACAGACCTTAAGCTGAACAGAGAGTACCCCCTGCTAGATACCCTTCCCCTGAGCACATCTCTTGACTCCAGCTCCCCTCCTTTTAAGGAGAGTGGTTATAACTCTCACATTCCAAGCATGGTAGTGCACGGTGAACAGGGCCAACGCTAGGGAACTAGTCACCCAAATAAAAGTTACTATAGCCCAGAAGAGGGTGCTGGAGAAATAGTAACTTAAGTAGAGGAGTGCGATCTTTAGAGTGAATAACCAACCAAAAATAACATGGTGCACAGAGGGAGAAGGGGTAAGCGTCCCAGGTTGGAGAGAACCTGGGCGAACCACTGTGCACTAGGGGATAGCCTAGTTGTATTTAAAATGGAATGGCTAATGTAGCATAAGACTTCCTTAAAGAGGTCCTTGCACAGGATCGTCCAGAATAACCTAAGTAAAACATGAAAAACGGGATAGTTTATTGTGAAAAGTCTACCAACTAGGAATGTTGGTCACGGAAACCAAACTTAAAAATTGTCAGGGTAATTATGGGTCTGCTGAAGTGGTCCAAAGCACTGATTCACCAATAGGCAAACACTCCCATCCAAATTGGTAGAATACACCAAAACTAACTACACTCAAATAATTGATTGAAGTTGTACCCTACATGAATGCATGATTTTGTAAATAGAATGGGTTTTGAACCCCCATTCCACAATTAACCAAATCAATATATCTTCATTAATTAAATAGATCGTCCATTTTTAACGCCTGAGCTGATACAAGGGGCTGGGCGTTGTTCACCTCCTTAGTACAAACCTGGGAATATTTGGCTTGTGCCCAGCGTTGGTCTAAGGTGTGCTTGAGGTCAGGGAGGGCCTGAAGTTTCACCTTCTGGGCCTCCTGCCTCCCAGCCTTATCCTTGGGGTTGGTGCCTACTATCAAGTCATTTAACCATGAAATTACCCTCTCCTCTTCCTTGGGTTCCACCTCCTCCAGGGGCGTTCGACAAGGAAAAGTTTTTATGTGTGGGGGCCAACTTCATAGCAGTGATGGCGGGCTTGTTTTTGATCCTGAAGCCTCATGAAAACAATTATGGAATGCTTCAATCAGGTCTTGGGCATGCACATAATCATGTGATGGTACCCAACTGTTCTCTGCAGCGTCAAAACCCTTCCAGGATACCAGGTACTCAAGCCTTCTTTTAACATGGCGGGAGGCCACTATTTCCTCCACTTCCCACTCTGGCGCCCTATCCACGAGATAAGCCTCTGGAGTCTCAGGTGGAGGGCCCTTGAACAACATCAACTTGCTCTCATGAAAGACAGAGAAGACCTGAAACAAATAGGGAAGATCCAACTGGTATGAGGCATGGCCCACCTTTCTAACAACGCAAAAGGACCAATCCTCTTTGGTCCCAGATTTTTGCATGGCTGCTTGATAGGGATGTTATGAGCATAAAGCATCACAATATCTCCTTCTTTGTACAATGGACCCACTCATCGCTTATCATTGGCATTCTCATTATAATTTCATTGCCGCCTCCAAACCCATAGAAACCCCCTGGTGGACCTTCTTGATAGTCTTAGAAAAATCCACCACCGCTTCAACTTTGGATCCACAGCTGGGCTCCATGTTAAAGGAGGGGTTAAAACCATGGTTGGCGAAAAGGGGAACAACTGATTGAAGAATGCAAAGTGTTGTAGCTAAATTGGGCCATAGGAAGGTGAGAAACCCAATCTGGATGATCTGCGGTGGTGTAACACCGCAGGAACTGTTCCAAGCACTGGTTCATTTATTCTGTTTGCCAATCTGATTGGGGGTGATAGGCAGTTGAACAGCAGGGGCGAATACAAAGTCTAACACAACTATTCCCAAAAGATGGAGGTAAACTGGGGTCCCTTGTCACTAATAATTTTTTGAGAAACCCTGCTATAAAATTGGCGGTATTTAAGAGATATGCAAACAGATTTTGCACAGAGTATGACCCACTGAGCAATCAGGACTATTGATATGATGATCTTTATCCTTGACACAACAGAAAATACTTTTAATTAGATAAATATGGAGCACTTGCCCCCTGAACTCTCTTTATTTAATATATAATACAGTAGATTATCGCTGTTACACTCACTATAAAACTACTAACAACCTCCTTGATCATCTCGTCTTGTCTATATTGTAGTAACTTCAGTTGCTACGCTTTCATGGCTTAGTAATCTGATTTTCCATATCTCATTGGTTCCATTGATTCTATATTTGTTAATTTCACAATCGCCTAATTTGAGGCAATTTCCTAACAATCCAATATCGCCTCACCCAGAGGCACTTAAATATTCATTATTCATATTAAACTCAGCAGATCCTATACATTCCACCATCACAACTTAGGGCTTATTGTCCAGTCATACAGAATCGCAACAAGCCCAATGAAGTGCAAACAAATGAGTAAAGAAGAGCATGGCCATGTCAGCTGCGATTATTGTTGTTCTGCAAGGAATAAAGTGGGAAAACTTCATAAAATGGTCCACCACCACCATGATGGCATCATAACCATCGGAATCAGGTAAATTCTCAATGAAATCCACTGATAAGGAAGTCCAAGGCCCCTCAACCTTTTGAACTGGTACCAACAAAACCGCTAAAGGTTGACAATTGGGTTTCATTTGATTGCCGATCAGGCACTCTTTACATTACTGGCACACCTGAGCAGGCAAGCCCTTCCAATTGTAGGTGCGGCGTAAAAACTCCAAGGTCTTTTCTTTCCCAGTATGATCAATGGTGATTCCATCATGATGTTACCGGATTATTACAGGTGCAGTGGTCCAGCAGGAACCCATAGACGCCCCTGAAATCACACCATCTCATCCTTTACTTGATAACCCCTGGATAAATCCTCCTGTTTCAGAGCGCTCTTAGTGAGAACCATAGTATATTTGGCTGATAACGGCTGAGAAAGGACTACATTTATGAACATACTGTATTCATCTGCATTTTCCAGAAGTGCAAGCGCTGGCGTGTTGGCCGTGGAATCTGGAAGTTGAGATAAAAATCTTATCCAGTGGAATAATCACTTATGTTATGAACTTAACCTCCTTAGGATTGGGAACCAAAGCAGGGTTGAAGCTTAAAGCATTCGCCAAACAATTTTTTCCTTGGTAAACTCATAAGAAAGTGCAAATTGGGCAAGGGTCTCATTCCAACTGGTCTGCCGTGGGGTTAGGACATGAGGAGCGCGGTAGTACAGCAAGGCAAGGTGATCTGTATGTACTTGTAAAGGTTGGGAGGAGCCATGTAAGTGGTGATGCCAATAAGTCAGCGCCTCCACTAAAGCTAGTAACTCCTTGTCATAAACGGCAAAATTCAACTTAGGCAGAGACATTTTCCTAGAAAAATATCCCAACAGATGCTTTATCTCATATCTGCCTACTTTTAACAAGCCAGCCGCTATGGCGAAGTTGGAGGTATCAGTAGACACAATGACCTCTTTTTATGGGTTGACATGGCGAAGAATGGACGTGGACAACAGGGTGCACTTCACTACTTGGAAAGCGTCCTCCAAAATGGGGGACCGCTGAAGCACTTTTGCACCACTAGCCCTATACAAGGGCGCTGCCACTTCAGTAAGATTGGGCGTGAACTTCTTGAGGAACATAACGTCCCCAAAAAACTCCTTAATTCCTTGACCAAAGTGGGAGTGTGCCACTCATAATTAGCCTTCTCCTTGTCTGGAGGTATCATGTGTCCTTGATCAAACACGACGTTGCCCAGGAAAGTGACCTTGGACTTGAAAAATTCACATTTGCTGATCTTTAGCGTGAGGTGGGATGCTCTTAACATCTCCACCACTTGCTAAGATGTATCGCATAGGACTCATGGTCAGGGTAAAACAACAGGATATCATCCATGTAGGCAACCGCGCATACCCCTAACAAGTCCCCAACGCTGCATCAATGCGGCGTTTAAATATAGCAGGAGAATTAGTAACCTAAAGGGCATGACCTGAAACTGTAAAATCCCTTTTCTGGTACGGAATGCAGTTAACCACTCTTGTCCCTCCTTAATATGAATCTGATTAAACGCATTGAGGCAATCCAGCTTGAAAAAGACCTTATCCTTCTCCACATAGCGCGAAATCTGAGAATCCAAAGGGATGGGATGTAGACTTGGTACAGTGACATTGTTGAGGTTCCCATAGTATATGCATGGGCATAGAATACCATCAGCCTTCTCAACAAAGAGAAGTGGAGAGCATACAGGGGAGGTACGCTGAAAAATTGTGCCTTTGGCTAGCTGCTCTTTAACCCACACATCTAAGGCCTCTTCCTCCCAGACAGTCAATGGGTAAATGGGGGAAGATATCTGCACCAGATCCACAGTGAGCTTGAACTCACAGTCAAATTCAGAATGATCAGGTAATGCATTAGCTGATGCTGCATCAAAGGAAGATTTTAAACCCTCCAAACAAGAAGGTAGGGGAACCTCCACGGTGGACTTCAGCATAGGTGCAAGGATAAGGGTGTGAAGATGGGGCCAGTGGGGAAATTTGCCCTGGATGTTAGCCTCAGACAAAGGAACAACTAATGTGCGACCATTCTTTAATGTGAGGGATAGTGTATTCTCTTTCGAGTTGGTTTTAACGTCAAACTTCCACCACCACTCCACACCCAAATTGGTAGGGTACAAGAGATTTTTTATAGGTGGAAGTGATCTGACAAGTGGTACTTGCCAACCTGATAGTACACTGCCCCAATGACTTTCAGCTTGGGGATACCTTGGGACGCCCCTCCTATAACCATACCACCTGGCAAGTAACTCAGCTCAAGGTAGTCTTCTAGGCTTTAGTCCATAAAGTTTCAGAGGTGCCAGTATTCACCAGAATAGTGGTGCTGAATTTTCCTAAAGGGGAGCAAAGGGTAGCAGTCAGTAAAATACCCCAAATGGTCTTTATTTAACGCAGAATATGCCAGTACATCACCAACCAACTCTCTATCTGGCATTAACATGTCACTCTGGTATGTTCTAGAATCAAAGAATGAGAGGAATACTTGGCCACTCTTATTACTGAGGCCACATATTCCACCATATCTTCAGCAGGGGCATTGTCAGGGTAAAGCCTGACATTAGAGGAATTCCTAAGATCACAGATAAAATTCATCAGATCAAGAGGATTTGTTCTGAAGTTAGATCGATTAACATAATAAATCATAATGTTAATGAGTTTTGTTCAATTAATCGCTTAAATTATCCTAATTGCAATGATATTGAGTCGATTAATCACTTAAAACAAATTTACAATGAGACTGAGACAATTCCCACTGCTTTCAAAATCACATGCAAGGTGCAATCTTGTAAGCTCATAAGAATTATAGTGCTCCATTCAAAAATCAATTAAGCTTAGGAAAGTCCAGGAAGTTGGATGGGATATAAAACTAGACTATTCAGATGGTTAGTCTTTGCAGTCAATAGAATATTATCATATGCTGTTGGGATTTTTGCCCATATTCCCAGCCTGTTAGATTACCTGGTGTCGCTGAGGGAAAATTCCTTAAAGCGAAGTGAATCAAAAATTGGTTGGTCCAAATTTTGGAGGAACTACATTTGGGGGATTTCGGGATATTTGTCTGGTCGTATACATTGGGGATCAATCCAGATGAATATCTAATATCTTGTTGGGTGGAGCAGCCAATGAAATAGGGGCATCTGATAGTGATTAACTTTCAGGTGTACCAATTGGGATCAGTTGGGTTTCATCACTGACTGATTGGGAATGTATGATGAGTTTTGAGGCGAGTGATGCCGCCTGCAACTAGCAAATCAATCGGTTGGTTAGTGATCTGCCATAATGGGTAAAAAGTCTCATTACCTAAGAAGGTCGGTAGCCAATTATGGTTGGCTCACTTGGATCGAGAGGAAAATGTTAGGGATA
>JAKSZP010007512.1:0-19352 GCA_022478985.1 Massospora cicadina
CTGCTTTTAACACGGAGCCCAGCTGTGGTTCCAAAGTGGAAGCGGTGCTGGACTTTGCTAAGACTCTCAAGAAGGTCCATCAAGGGGTGTCCACAAGTTTGGAGGCGGCTATGCTAGTTTATAAGGAGAATACCGATGGAAAGCACTGAGTGGGTCCAGCATACAAGGAAGGGGATCTCGTGATGCTTAATGCTCGCAACATCCCTATCAAGCAGCCATGCAAAAAGCTGGGTCCAAAGAGGATTGGTCTTTACCATGTAGTTAGAAAGGTGGGACATGCCTCATATCAATTGGATCTTCCCTCCTCGTTTCAGATCTTCTCCATCTTTCATGAAAGCAAGTTGACATTGTTTGAGGGCCCTCCTCCTGTGACTCCTGAGGCTTATCTTGTGGATGGGGCACCGGAATGGGAAGTGGAGGAAATAGTAACCTCCCACCAGGTTAAGCGACGCCTTGAGTACCTGGTATCTTGAAAAGGGTTTGACGCAGCAGAGAACAGTTGGGTGCCAGCACAGGATTGTGTACATGCCCAAGACCTGATCGAATCTTTTCACAATCATTTTCCTGAGGCTGCAGGGTCTCAACCTAAGCTGGCCGTTGCTGCTATGAAGTTGCCACCAGCACATAAGAGCTTCTCCTTAGCAAACGCCCCTGGAGGGGGGGTGGAGCCCAAGAAGGAGGAGAGGGTAATGTCATGGTTGGATGACTTTATAGTAGGAACATATGCTAAAGACAAGGCTGGCGACAGGAGGCCCAGAAGGTGAGACTTCAGGCTCTTCCTGACCTGAAACACACCTTAGATCAACGCTGGGTGCAAGCCAAGCATGCCCAGGTGATACTAATAGGGTGCAAAATGCCCAGCCTCTGATCTCAGCCCAGGCACTAAAATGAACGATTTAAGTTATAAATGAAGATGGTTTGATTTGGTTGATTGGAGAGCAAGGGTCCAAGTCCCGCTCAAGTTATGAAATTTTGAGCTTGGGTAAAATATAGCTTCAATCAATTACTCAAGTGAAGGCACTTTCGGTGTATCTTACTAAAATGGATGGAAGCGTCTGCTTATTGGAGCGTCAAGGCTTGGGCGCACTTCTACAGAACCTGAATTTCCTCGGCCCACTTTAAATATGTTTTTGCAACCAACATTCCTTGTTGGTCAACTTTTCTTTAATAAATTTACCCGTTATTTTACGTTTTTTCCCAATGGTTCCTTGGGCAAACTTGGTGGTGGACCTCTTTGGGGAGGTCTCCAACTATGTAGGCCACTACCTTCTATCGCAATTTACAAAAATCCTAGGTGCTCCCTTGGGCCGCTCAGGTCCCTCCAGATCGAGGCACCCAAGGCCCCTGACGCCAAGTTACACCTGATTATGGACTCCCCTTTGGGGTCCACTCAAGCTGTGATATTCCTATCTTACCTGGTACTTTATGTTGTGCTTTACACCCTTGCCTGGGATGCCTTTTGCACAGGCACAGCTCAAGGTGCCTTCCTTCCCATTCTCCTAACGGCTAGTTCCCTAGCAATGTGAGTTTGCATCCCACATCACCTTGCTGGGAATGAGAGAGTTACAGACACTCTCTTGAAACAAATGCCCCAAGGATATTTAATGTGCCAGCTCCTTTCAAAGAGCAATGGACTCTATCCTTGATGATCTAAAGTTATCCTGTGTCTTAGTATATCTGTACAATATAAACATGCTCAGCCAAACCTTCAAGGATTATTTGGGGCACTTAGAAGAAGTGTTTAAGCACCTGGTGACGGTGAATTCAAAGATAAAGCTGAAGAAGTGCCATTTCTTTATGAAGAAGCTTAAGTACTTGGGGTTTTTTATTAACTCCAGAGGGCTATAACCCCAGCAGCAGAACATTATGGCAATTAAACAGATGTCAACCCCACAGAGCGTTCAGGATATCTAAGTATTTCTTATGATGATTGGATACTATTTACAATTCAAAAATTATTTTACAAAAATTGCAGATACTTTATTCCATTTTTTATTAAAGGATCCAAGAAGGTATTTGTGAGGAACAAAGTTGCCCAAGAGTTGTTTGAAAAGTATGCTGCTATCTGATAACCAATATTTTCTTGAAAGTACCCAAATTTCGATAGGGAATTATAATCCAAACTGTTGCATCGTTGATAGCATATGGAGCTGTTTTGAGCCAAGTGGATGAAGATTAGACAAACATCTGGTGGCCTATGTGAGCTAAATACTTATGCTAGTGGAGATAAACTATACCATGATGGAGCGCAAATGTCTCTCAGTGATCCATGCATTCAAGCAATTCTGAGTCTATATCTATGGAACGCACTTTAAAGTAGTGATGGACCATTTATCATTAAGCTGGCTCATATCCTAAAGGAACCAGAGGGTCAACTGGACCAATGGGCTTTAAAATTACATTCCTATGATTTTGAGGTATTACCAGGCTGGAGCAGAGCATCAAGATGAAGACGGACTATCAAGGTTGCCTGCAGTTCATATTGTCCATCATCAAATGGAGAAAAACAAAAAATGATTGAAGGCAATGTCAGGGATGAACCCTGAGAAATTTAAGGGGCACTCAAAAAATAATGAATAACACCGAGATAAGAAATGGACAACTATTCAAAAAACTTGATAGAAAACGATTTAATTCCCAAAGCTGTCAGAATGAGCGTAAATAATCTGAGACGCACACAGAATCGTTGGCCATGGTGGCCTAAGGAAGACCATAGACCATACTCTCCATTAATATTACTGAGAATCAATCAGCTATGATGTTGCCAACTACCTGGCTGGTTGCGTGGAATGCTAACTCCACAAGCCTCAAAGAATGTAACAGAATACAGGCTAGTTTGCCCTGGATTCGCATGCCACACAGTGTCAATAGATGTGATGAAACTATTAGTATCAGCACAAGAGGCACGAAATATCATAGTGGCCATAGACAATCTAACTATATGAGTTTAAACAAAAGCCCTGAGCAAAAGGGATGCTGTGAGCACAGTGAATTCATTTTGGATTAAGTTGTTTACAGGCACAGATTTTTTCAAGTGATCTTGAGTGACAATGGAACCAACTTTACCTCTTATGTTATCCAAAGGCTCAATTAGTTTATGGGAATCAGAGGAGTAGTATCAGTTCCATAAAGACCAGAAACAAACGGAATTGTGGAAAGAGTTAATGGAACGTTAGTCGTGATGCAAAGAAAATTGGTTGCAGGGAAAACTTCTTCTTGTAGAACTTACCTGAGTTCTGTTACCTTCACCTATAATATGAATTATCTCACAAAGACAGGAAAAAACGCCGTTCAAATTACTTTATGGATGAAGGGCAGCTTTGCCACCAATTTTGTATTCTGCAGTAGAGCCAGCAGCAGGGATGAGTACTGATCAATACCTAAACTGACTGGCCAATAGGTAATTAAACTGCAATTGCAAGAATTTGATATGCCTTAAGAAAAGTATAAAACAAATTTGATGGATTACAAGAACCAACAAGAAACACAGGAAGACCATATGGGGGATAAGGTAGCCTATTGCTACACCATGACTTTGGATGAAGAAATAAGCTGGATGCTTTGTGGTCAGGTCCATTTGAAGTGATTATCAAGATGGCGACTGATGTTTACACAATTAAGAACATCACAGATGGTTGTAGTGAACTGAGTCCATATAGTATATCTTAAGTATTGAATCTAGGAAAGAAATAAGTGCAATGTTCCCAAAATACAACGAACTTGGAAAAAATAGGTCAAGTCCTAGTTTTATCCAAGTCCCAGGTGGGGGCTACTGAACCATGATAGGCGGTTAAGTCTTAAAATAGACCTCTGAACTATTATAGCTGTTTAAGTTCAAAAAATGAACTGCTGAATCAGAGTAGGGGAAACGAAAAGATGGACCTAAGAACCTTATAATAGGTGAAGTCCCAATACAAAAAATATAAGGAAAAACTACAAAAATGATATAAGATTAAAAAACATAAAGAAATATATATAAATGAAAAAATGAAATGTATATTAAATCTAATATTTACCTATCATCATCAAAATGCATCTGGTGATGTTTCCTTATGTTATTGGTAGGGATAGTCTGGGTTGGAACTGGGTCTTTCACAAGTATTCCAAAGGCGATGAAAGAAGCAACACAAATAATCATAATTAGATGGGTTGAAACTGAATTTGTGGGAGTATTACCTTAAGAAATAAAGCCAAGCTCATGGGAATAAGAGGGAACATGGAATTGGAGAAGCTGTCCAAGAATATTCTTTAAATGATGAGGTGTCATGTAACTCTGACTCGGGAAAATCAGGTTTTCCAGAACTTATTATTATCAAGAACACCCAAACTAGGCTGGCATGGCATCTGGATGTGGGAACCACACTCTGCAGAGGTGGCAGCAAGGATGACATGGAACTAAAACTCACAAAGAAGAAGGATTAAGCCAATACGCATTGAGTAAGTAATGGAGATAGACCAAGCGTACTCCAAATTGGAACAGCTGGCGAAATCAGTCATAATCCAAGCGTATGCCCCCAGAAAATCTTCATTGCTGGGTACTCTGGTTAAGCGAGGGATGTTTTGGGATTTTTGCCATATTACCCAGCTTCATCAATTACAATTAATATGGTGGTCCATTAGGGGATTCATCCTGCTAGTAGATGTTGAAGTTATGAATTGTTTATATGATAACTATTGTTGGAAGAAATATTCTAGTAAAATTTATTAATCTGCCATATTACATTCAGGCATAATGATGAGTGTTTCATCAGGTATGATCCTCAACAATAAGCAAGCGATTAGGGGGTCAATTTAATTATTGATAACTTAAGTGACTTGTAGGTTTCAATTGGGTTTAGTTACCAATTGAATAATGGATCTATGAGTTTCTGGTGATTAATGCCGCCTTTTATAAGAGAAGCTTTCAAGTTAAGCTTTCCTGGAATGCAATCTGCTATTTATGGGTAAGAGTTCCATTACTTAAGCAGATTGTTACCAGATAAGGGTAATTTATTAGGATTTGAGCGAAGGTGTTGAGACAAATTCTCGTTTCAACTCAGAAGAGGTCATAATTGAGTAGGGAAGTGGACCCAAGTATATTCAATGAGAAAATTATTATTTCATGTGACCTTGGAGAATTAATTTATTGGCAACAGCCACCGCTCCTAACTGGGGTGCCAACTGAAGAGTTGCAAACAATTTTCTTATATTTTTTTTGTTTTTTATTAATAAAGAAGACTAAATTTGCTCTAATTGGATATACAATTACTTTAGTTTAATCTAGACTGCCTGATCTTGCGTGTCAAAGAAAGAATGACAAGGAGATACTTTTTCTATATAATTGTTGATCTCCATGGACTTGCCGTGACAAGAAGGAAAAAGAACCTCTGAACCTTACCCTAGGTTAAGTTCTACCAGACGGAATAGGGAAGAGGTTTCTACCGTTTCAGAAAAAACCAAAATTAGGACAAGCACCAGGTTGGCGTTGGACCTAATCATTATTCTGGCTATCAGCTCAACTATAATAGTATTCTATATATACTATTGCTATTATATTATATTATATTCTTGAATCAGATCAAACAACGCACATAAAAGACTTCTGTTCAAGTTAAACAAAAGGAGTTAAAGCGAGTTATTATTCAAAATGAGGAATTAAATATTGGTTTTAACAATTGGTAATCATTCCAGAAGAGGAAGTAGAGTGTCAAGCTCCTTGAAGCTTTTACAAGTCTTCTTTATAAGTGGATTCAACCTTACTCAGACATACTCTCACTATAGCTTATGAAATCAACTAGGGAATTTTATTCCCTTCAACTCCTCAATTAATAAGTAAAATATGATAAATATTTAACAGCTGAATTTCTCTTTAATAGGAAATACTAGGGGTTATGTAGTGTGAAAATTGCACAATTTTCAGGTAGCTCACAGAAGATTAATTAATTATTATTCACAAACTTCAATTCTTGATATTGACCTCCATACATATTGGGTTCCATCGCCTTAGTCAACCCCCTATAGGGCAATATTTATGGTTTGGTGACCACCTATTGGAGTCAGGAACCAAACACTAATTTCTTAGGTGCCGCGTTGCTTATTTGCTCCCAAAAACTACCACAAAAACAGTCATTAAAAGCGTTATGTTGACTTGAAAAATGACCCTAATCATTTGGCGCCTCAGCCTTAATGATTCGATTTAGGAAGTTAGATTATGGCTATCTATCCAGCATCAAATTAACTATTAACATTGTCTGAGATAATCTGCTATAAGTCATTGCACATAACCAACTATCAGATTTACATTATTTGGTGAATTAAAAGTTAATTCTTTAGTCAGTAACAATCACCAAAAAATAGACTGTTAATCAACAATCTTCAAAAAGAGTGATCTATAAGTTGTAAATAAATGTACTGAGTTATATTAAATTAGACCTTAATCTACTTCAAGATGGATTATGTGGTCAATATATAAAAATTTTAACTTATTCCCTGGCTTAACAGTATTATACAACTCATATGTTGAGATCTTTCCCTAGTCACTTATTCAAAAAGTTTGTCTCACACTCAAAGATATTGGGTTTGGATTGAGTTAGCCCTCACCAGTGTTTGTTCCTAGATAAATTTTGATACCTCATTCAATTCTATTGTTGTTCAACCTCCCTCCCCCAAAAGACTTCAAAGGTAGAATCATCCCCAAGTTATGGCTTCTAGTTAAAAATATATTAAAATATACTTATTTTTAATTTATTATTATAATATGGATTAATATTATTTTATATATATCTATATATATAAATCTTGATACTATTATATACTTTAAATTAATTTTAACTTATATATTCTAGTACCAATCTCTAAGATTTACTATGAACTCAGTTAATTATATGACCATATAGGATATCTTTGATCATATAGGCATCTAGTGCCATTTAATACTTCAAATGGCCCATCCATAAAGCATCCAGCTTATGTTGGCGTATAAATCAATGATTATCACAGTAAGATACTTTATCTCTAACTTTTAATCCTTTAGTGGATGGTCAAATTCTATCATTATACTTCTTGGCCTGGATTTTTTTCTTGAATGTTTCATCAAATGATTGTGATTTTAAAATAATCATGATGTTGGAAAATTAATCCAAATATTTGTCAGGATTTATCCCTAATGTTAATTAAAAGGCTGAGTATAAAATTGGAGGTAAAGTTGACTTCCTTCCATAAAAAAGATTTGAAGTGCATTTTTCCAGTTGATGAATAGTAGCTGATACTACAGGTAAACATTAATGAACTTAATTATGAAGCCCAAGAAGACTTTTTCCCTGCAACCAGCTTTCTTAGTATAGCAGCTAAGGTAGCACCTACTCTCTTGACCAATCCATTTGTCTCTAGCCAATATGAGACTAATAAAATCTTCTTTGATCCCCATCAGTTCATTCAGTTATGACAAAGGAAGTAAAGTTTGTTTTTTTATCGCTTAAGATCGCCTGTGGGCGGCCACGTCAATATACTACTAGATCAAGAATAAACTCTGTGATATTCATATAATCAATCAACTCATAAAGTAAGTCTCAAGGCGGAATTCCTAAGCTGAATCGTGAGTTTTTCCCTTTTTAAAAAAGGGGACTGATAACCTCCAGCACTCCCACTCAGCTCTGAGGGGGACACCTCTCATATTGTAGATGAGCTCTGGGTCTTTACCCTTCTGGTTAAGGGGGTAAGGTTGCCATGCCCCACACAAGCCTTGCTCTCAAGTAAGACTTACCTTGAGAAGATTTATCTTATATGTTGAGAGATTTCTTGACTTCAGGAGCAGGGACACAGGGCCCAGGACACCACCAACCCCCCACGCCCACCCAGCCCCAGGTTGCCACTAGCTGAGGAGTCCCCAGCCACCAAAGCCAACCTCACCCTCCCATAGCACTCACTCCATCAAAATGGTCCCAGAGAAAGTTTGGCTGTCAAAGTGATGGAGAGATAAAAATTTTGCATTGACAGCCGCTCTTAGCCTCAACTCCCACTCAACTGCCACCAACCCCAAGCTGCAACCAAACTGAATCAATTAGCTGCAGTTTGAGGACCCACCTCCCAGTCTGTCCTCACCATTAATTCTTTTTTTGAGGCCTCAGCTCCATTTTGGGATCAACACCATTATCTGCAGAAAGTCAGTCCTCTATTCCAACACATTTACATTTTTTAAGTCATTTGATTCAGAATGAAAATTTCAAGTCGTTTGGCCTTAATTTTCCAAAAATGTAAACTTTTAAACGAATCTGGAGCTGAAGCACCTACCTTGGCCTTTTCAGAAGGCATTTAACCCTAAAATGGGTTCATAGAAATGTAATTTCACCACCCTAAAAATATAAAAAAAGGCTTGATAGCTGGTGGAGCCAGTGCTGGCTGATTTTCAAGTTTACTAAAAATAAACAAAACACCCTTGTTGGATTTTTGGCGATGAAAGGCTTGTTGATCCTTAGTGACTATAAATTAACAATTTAAAGGAGGGGGTTTTTCCACCACTTATTATAAAATAACAATAACTACTAAAACGTTTAAGTTTTGTAAGTTTTTTATTGGGGAAATCCGTGGGGTAAAAAAACAAACCCTCTTGATATCTGACCATTCAGTATTTAAAATGGCATTGAGGGCTAAAGGGAATACATTGGTAAGTTTGGGACGGTTTTTTACAATTCAAATAAGGAAATATGCAAGTTCAGCCTATCAAAGCTTGAAAAACTTGCTCTACTTTGGCTATACAATGGATGGGGAATTAACTTTTGGTAATACGTACCTATGAGGTAGCAAATTATTTACCTTCATCCAATCCCCATCAGAGGAAATTATTTTACCTTGGGGGACCCCCACCACACCAATACAAGGGGGTGGTCCCCGCGTCAGTGCTTGAATGCACCCAGTTTCAAGTGGGGGAGTACCATCCAATGGACACCCCAGGGTACGCCACATGGTTGGAGTAATCTGACTGATCAATCTTATTTTTATTGCCATGGAGTATTCAAAATTGTGTTACCCAATTTGCGGGGTTTCAATGAGAATCAGCCAGTGTCTTTTGGCCAATTAAATCGTTACTATCATTAAAATTGATCTTATAATTATTGCAGATTTGTAAATATATGACATTTCCTCTTTTTGACCGATTTTTATCCACAACATTCTTATTATGAAGCCTGGGAGACAAATGTCTGACATCACCTCCCTCAAGAATATTGGGGGGAGAATAGGGCTAAAGGAAGCGGTCATGAACTTGGTTAATGGTGAGTCTGGAAGCGATGGATTTGATAGAATACTCAACCCCTTGCTTATATGTGACTAAAAATTACCATTCCCAGATAGAGCCAAGCTTTTCACTTCTTGGAGTGATTTGGTTGTGGTAATACAGTACCAAGTCGGATACTTGGAATGAAGGAAGAGGTGCCCTGAGCTCATTTGAAGCTTGGGCTTCTTTGGCAACAGTATTTGCTATATTAGTCATGGACTCTGATTGTAATTGGATGATGTGTTGTGCCAACTTTCTCATGGCTTGTTCAGGATCAGTCCGGTCAGAGAAAATATCCTTAGCTTGTAATGCTGGCACCCCAGGTTTTCGCCCATATAACACAAAAAGGGGACATCTTGAGGATGCGATGGTAGCTAATATGGTAGGCCATGAGGGCACTGGGCAAGTAAAGATCCCAGTGGAGAGGATCTGAAGTGGCCATTTTGCATAAAATAAGACTAGGGTTCTGTTAACTCTTTCTACTTTACCATTTGTGGATGGTTTATAGGGGGCTGAGAAGAGTTAGTGAGCTCCCATAGAAGTGTCAAGGAGCTTTACCACTTGTGAGGTAAGATTTTTCACATCATCACATAGGAGGACCTGGGGCACCCATGCCAGGTGAAGATGTACTGGGGTAAGAAGGTGGCCGTGGCTTTAGCAGTCTTATTGTGAAGAGTAACATCTTTAACCCATTTGGTGAAATGATTAATACTGACCAAGATATAGCGATTCCACCTGTATTTGAGGGAGAGGACCTACCACGTCTAAACTTATGGTGTGGAAGGGTTGGTGGGGCGTCGTAGGTTGATACTTATATTGGGTCTTAAATCTAGTTTGTTTTTTACAGGTCAGGCATGCATCCAAGACTTCAGTTATGGTTTCCATAATGCCCTCCCAATAGTCCGCTTTTTTACCCACTCATATTTTTTTCATACTCCGCCATGCCCCATGATAGTTTGAGACTCTAAGATTACAGGTACTTCCTCAGATGGCCATAATAGGGCAACCAATTTACCCCTACTTTCTTATATAATTTCCCATTCTCTACCTTTTTGCTGTGGGAGTGACGAGTGAGCATCTTCTGTGCTGGTTCATCTTTATTAACCCATGCGTCAGGAGTCATTAGGAGGTCATGCAACCTCTCAGCTTTGCTATTGTCAAGGTGAAGGACAGGCAGACGTGTCAGCCCATCAACGTTCATATGGCGTGTCCCATATTGATGATCAATGGTCATATCATAATGATGGAGCTTAAGAATCCATCAATCCAACCGCCCAGTGGGATCTTTCATATTCTGCAACCATTCCAATGAAGCATGGTCATTAATTACTTTGAATGATGTCCCATAAAGAAAAGGGCGATAGTATTTGGCTGCAAGTAAAACAGCTAGGCACTTCTTTTCAGTGAAGCTGTAGTTGCGCTCAGCTTTTGAGAGCATCTTGCTGAAGTAAGATACGGGATGATCAGCTCCATTTTCATCCATCTGAGCAAGATAGCTCCAACGACGTAATTGGAGGCATCCATGAACAACATAAAGGGCTTGTCATAGTCAGGGTGATGGAGGATGTGCCTTTTTTGCAGCAACTCCATCAGGGTCTCAAATGCGGTCTTTTGTTCAGAACCCCAATGAAAAGGGGTGTTTTTCGCCAAGAGACTTACAAGGGGTTTACTAAGCTGGGAAAAGTTAGGGATGAATTGATGGCATAATAAACATTATGCCCAAGAATACCTGTATATTGCAAAAAGTTTTGGGCACAGGCATTTTAGATATCGCTTCCACCTTGTCTTGAAGGGGCTGAATTAAATCTTGAGAGATAGCGTGATCAAAGAAATCCAATTTTTTGGAAGAAGGTACCCTTTAGAGGGCTTTAGATTGTTGTTAGAGTCCTGAAAGCGTTAAAACACTTCCTTTATATGTGTAAGGTGCTCATTGAAGGTCTTTGAAGATACTGTGATGTTGAGATAGACAATCACACAGATCAGCTTGAGATCTAAAGAATATGATCCTTCTCCCGCTGAAAAGTGGCTGGCACATTACACAACCCCTGAGGTAGCTGAGTGGGTTGGAACAAACCCTCGCTGCAAATAAGGGTGCACTTCTCCTGATCCTGTAAGAAAGGTCCATATGCCAATACCCGCTAGCCAAGTCCATGGCGGAGAAGAATTTAGACCTAGAGAGTTGGGACAAAGCGTCATCAATGCAGGGGGATAGTATAGCTGTCCTTCTTGGTGAGGTTGTTCAGCTTATGGTAATTTATCACTACCAATGACAACCATTTTCTTCTTTATCAATAGGAGCGGGGATGACCAAAGGCTTTGGGAAGGCACCAACGACCTAGCGTCCAGAAGCTGTTTGAGCTCTGTCCGCATCTGCAGCTCCTCAACTTAGGATTTGCGGTATGGTTTGGAGTGAATAGGCCAAGAATTACTAACGTCAATGGTATGTGTCCAACCCTTCACGTGCCCATAGTCAGTGTCAGAGGTAGAGAAGATGTCGCTATAGGACTCTAGTATGTAGTGGACTTTATACAGATCACTTGGAGTTAGTTCATTGGATATATTAACAGAAGGTAGGGTACATAAAGATTGGTTGGCGGGTAACCCCATATCCGCCATAGATCCAGTACAGTAAACTTGTTTTATTTCTCAAGGGGAATAAGCACGCATCTTCCAATCTCTTGATGCTTTTTTACAGCCATATCCTTCTTGTAGAGATTCCCTAACTGAAGGTTGATAGGTCGTTGATAGGCAGGGTCTAGTGCACCAAGTAAAACCCTAGTCTCCAAGTGACTAACTCCATCAATGCTAGTTAAGTGCAGTAAGAAGTTATGAGGGATTTGTAAGGTAATCTTAGTGTCAACTATCCTTTGTTCACCCGCTTTAATTACTACCTCTTCTGAAGCATAGAAAGGGATACCCTCTAGGGCATCCACTGATGGAGGCAACATTTTTTTATGCCTTCCTGCCATGGTGTAATGTATTGTTAAGGCGGAAGATGGAAACTCAACGGTGCAAGCATAATATTTTTTGTTATTCTCTTAATTGGTCAGAATTAGAAGAACCTCATAGTTAAGCAAAGAGAGATTGCCCTACTTCAAGTTAATAACCCCTTCATATTTGAGCATGAATTGGGTTCCAATGAGTAAATTGTAAGTTTTATTGGTCAAAGCCACTTGGAGCTGACAAGAGAAGCTTTTCAAAATGAATGGGCGGGGAAGAGTACACCCCAATGGCGCGGGTATTGTTTGAACCTGCAGTTCCAAACTCTTGAGTATAGTCGAGGTCAGGGGCCAGCTTAATTTTTTAATGAGCTTGGTTGACACAACGTTCACAGGGGACTCAGTTTCAAGGATAGCTTTAGCCCACACTCCATTAATGACGAAATCCCCTTTAGTTAAAGTACCACCTGAGGATGGGGGAAGAGCGAGAACCTCTTTTAGATGAAAAGTGGAGGCAAGTCATTTGGTCGTTTCAGGGTATTTCCCCTGGATAGTCTGCAGGGTATGAACACACTGGGTAGATTGGAAAAATGTGGCAATGAGCTGGTCAGCATCACTGGCAGTGTCAATAATCTTGAGACACCCTATCACTTTTCAAAGATAAGTTTGATGAGGGATCTTGGCCCAATTCACTCTCTGGGTTCAATTGATCAGGTACCTCCACTTCACCTGGGGCTCCTAAAACGTAATGACCAACATCTTCATCACCACCCTCAGACTCATCATTGGGGGGTTATCAATGCAGGTTAGGGAGCCCATAGGAGGTGGGGTAGGTTCAGGACTTCCCTTATGGGATGATAGGTCCTGGGGTTGTGTAAGCCCTGGGGAACATCCTCTGGGTGTTGATTGGGCCATTTTCCCAGTTCCAAGCAAGAATGCACTGAAGAGGATGGCTGTACCCCTCATTACTCAGGGCGATCTCACTCACATGGTAGACAAGCGCTGGGTAAAAGCTTTCCCACTTTGGATACCACTCCCAGTACCCACACTCTCCTTGGTAGAACTGTTATGGGAAATCAGAGAGATCTGCGCTGAGATCGCTGAAATTAAATTGATTGTTACCAATTTGAGAGGCAATCAGCCCGATGCTTGGATTTTAAATGGTCAAAAAGGTATGAAGACTGATTTATCAGCTGGAATGCCTGACAGTTGTAATTAAGTTAACATGATGATTGGAAAAATCTCCCTCCTCCCAAATTCATCAGGCAATACCCCGAGGGGCATATAATAGCACCAGACACCATTGATAAGGTTTTAAAGCTTCCTACTGACAATTGGGTGCTGCTCCTGATGCCATGCCATGGACCAAATGAATGGTCCAGCAACCGAGCATGGGTGGGTTGGGCGTCCCAAACCCATTCCCAACCAAATGGGCCCACCCCTATGTGGGGTGGCCTTGGGGGATTCCTGCTGCTCGCCGGGCTAAATGCCATCACGCCAACCATTGAAACGTAGCTAAACCTTAGTTTGGATGTTTGAGGTTGAACTGACAGCAACTCAACCCACCACCAAATTTTTTGATGTAGGTTCCCAGGGAACTAACCCACCCATTCCCAAATAATTCGCCAGTTAGGTCAAATTTGTGGGACCTGATCCCAGCTTGTTTTCCTTCAAATAGACTGCTATTTAATCAGTCACATTGCACTGAGAAAATTTTTGGTCAATTTTTCTTCCTATAAAATTTCCATTAAAAAACCTTCCCCAAAAATTTAGTTTTTTTATATATGTTGAAAATTAAGCCGCCTTATCCGCCAGCGTTCTTGCTCCCCTTGAGGTTAATGGTCATGAGCATCTGGAACTCTATTTTGTGCCTATATGAAATACTGGCTCACCAGCAGATATTGGTGGAACTCCTTTCCGGTTCCATATTTGTCATACCAACAGCAGTGCCTCAGGCATTCTGGTTTGCCGTTTGGGTGCTCTGGCACTCTGGCTGGCAGGTCAGTCTAATTCTTAATTGCTGTTCTCCTGACAGGTTGCTCCTCTACCTTATTAACTTTTTTAGGGAAGTGATGGAATTTTAACTTCTTGTTTTGTGACATTCAAAGTAGGGGGTTTGCTTCCTCAGTGAGACAGGTTTTAGACTATAGTTAGCTAATTAAGAGGGTGAGGGGGATAGCACCGTATAGGTGGATGCTTCAACTTCACCAGCTTTGGGTCGTTCCATTGCTGTGTGCTTCTGTGAAGCAGGCACTTTAGCCTTTGTGACATGGTAATGTAACCCATTGTTAGTAGGTGCAATTAGTACCTAAGAAGGAGGTTTAGGCTGAAGAGCAGGCTTTGAAACCACTTGGGATGGCCGCTTTGAAGAAATGGATGGGCAGGGCAAAGGAACAACTGCTTTCACCAATTGAGCTTTTTGAGCTGAAGCCAAAAAGGAGCACTCCCTGTCACAGCCATTATCATCTGATTTTCGTTATGGAAAGAAAAAGCATTTTGTGATGCCAGTTCTGTAAGATTAGGTTTCCATAGGTAAACAGCCATAGTAGATGCTAAACTAGGTGGCGTAGATGTTTGGCTCAGAGATCCTTACATAGGGTCAAATTCATATATAAAAGCCACATCTACAGGGCTTCCTTAATATCTCATATAATTTTAAATGAGCGCTTTATGGAAGAGAGATGCATTGCCAAGGAAGGATGAGACGCCACGCCAGCCAAGATAGCCGCAATAGCATCATCTAGGGATAGCAATTTAGCAAGCAATTAAAGGTTGAGCTTTATTGTAAAAGCATTCAACAAAAGAAAGAATGGATTCGCCCTGTTGTAGGATGAGGCACATAAAGGCCTGTTTTTGCCTTTTTAAACTTTTAGGGAGATAAATTCATCAGTTAGTGCTTGCTTCACCTCCGCCCAGATGCTGAGGGTGGCCATGTGCGTAACCATAATCTCTTGAGTGCCACACTCAAGCAGGGAAGGAGGTACTTGATTTAAAGATGATCCGTTGCCTCTTCCATAGCAACTTCATACATGAAGAGGAAAGAGACAACACTTCGCTCACCCAGGGTAAACTTGTCCTAAAAGGGGGTTTATGGATACCAGGGTGGCCCCATAAGGCCTTTAAATGAGTTCTTCTTGAGCCTTTTGAGGAGAGACAAAGCACCAGCAAGCATAGTTCAATGGAGGCCAACTGAAGGTTTATTTCCATCGCTTTTGATGGTTTTTGTGGTGTACAGGCTCCTCTGTAGTGAGCACCACTTGTTGGATTTTTTGGCAATGTAAAGACTCGCTGGTTCTTGGTGACTGTAAAATCCAACAATTTAAAGGAGGAGGGGTTTTCCTTTACTTATATAAATTACAATGACTACTAAAACGTTTTGGTTTTATAAGTTTTTATTAGGGAAATCCACAGGGTAAAAAAATGAACCCTCTCAATATCTGAACATTCAGTATTTAAAAGTATCAAGGGTCAAAGGGAATACATTGATAAGTTTGGGACGGCTTGTTAAAATCCAAATAAGGAAATATGCAAGTTCATACTTTTGAAGCTTAGAAAACTCGCTTCACTTTGGCTATACAATGGATGAGGAGTTAACTTTTGGTAATACATACCTGTGAGGTAACAACCAATTGGCTTTAACCAATCCCCATCAGAGGAAATTATTTTACCTTTAGGGACCCCCGCCACGCCTATAAAAGGGGGTGGTCTCCACTTTGGTGCTTGAATGCACCCGGTTTCAGGTGGGGGAGTACCATCCAATGAACACCCCAGGGTCTGCCACATGGTTGAAGTCATCTGACCGCTCAATCTTATTTTTATTACCCGTGGAGTATTCAAAATTATGTTACCCCAATTTGCGTGGTTCCACCAAGAATCAGACAGGGTCTTTTGGCCAATTAAATCGTTACTATCATTAAAATTGATCTCCTCATTATTGAAGACTTGTAAATGTCTGACATTTCCTCTTTTTGGCCAATTTTTATCCATAACATTACTATTTGAAGCCTGGGAGGCAAATGTCTGACACCCCTCTAAACAAAACTGATAACTTTTCCTTTTTTTACCTATTCAAAAATATCTACTATAGTTGGCTCCTCTAACTTGGCCTCCCCTCCTGAAGGCCTACAAATTTCCTACTGGTTATGAGCACTACCCATTTCTGAAGCCTTGATAGCAAACTCTACTTAGTGTTATCAAGCCTTCCACATCATGCAGACTACCCTCCTACATGAAGTTTCTGCTCTTTGTCAATACTGTCAAAGGCTCACACCCAATAATTCCTGAGATTTTGTTGGCTTCCCAACCCCTTTCTCCACCTAGGGCTGCCAAACTAGACCTGCGGTTGTCCTCACGACTTTTTATATTGTGTTTGTGTGGGCCATTGATATGTTTTTAGAGTGTATTTCCCTTAACTTTCATCTAGATCCTCAATTAATAGAGTCATTTGAATGGCTGTACCCCTGGCATTCTGATTTCTTCTGTGTTTCATTGGAAAACTGTCTGCAGTATGGTCTAACTATTTTTAGCCAATTTTGCTGAAACATAGCTTTAGTCTTAACCCACCTTGTAAAAGTGATTAATAGTGACATTAATACTGTATTCCTCCAGTTCTTGTACTTAAAGATCCCCTAACATCGATGGATACCATATTCCAGGCAAACCCAGGTTGCCTAAAATGGTATAAGACCACATTTTTGTGTGGCTTATGGATTTAGAACTCCACACAACAGGAAAGTAAATCCGCCACATCATAGTTCAAAGAGCCCCAATATTATTGGCAAATATCTATATTGTTTTCTTGAGGCCACCATAGCTGACAACTTTATAAAAAAAAAAAAAAAAAAAAAAAAAAAAAAAAAAAAAAAAAAAAAAAAAAAAAAAAAAAAAAAAAAAAAAAAAAAAAAAAAAAAAAAAAAAAAAAAAAAAAAAAAAAAAAAAAAAAAAAAAAAAAAAAAAAAAAAAAAAAAAAAAAAAAAAAAAAAAAAAAAAAAAAAAAAAAAAAAAAAAAAAAAAAAAAAAAAAAAAAAAAAAAAAAAAAAAAAAAAAAAAAAAAAAAAAAAAAAAAAAAAAAAAAAAAAAAAAAAAAAAAAAAAAAAAAAAGTGGCGAGAATTTTTTTAATTTCTCAGATGATCTTAGAAACAGAGTTAAATTATCATTCACTAATTTGAATAATTTCCCAATCTTTTTTTCATTCCTTCCATGGCTTTCATAACAAGGTTCAAACTTCTTATGGCTTGTTTTCTAATTCTCCTTTCTCAATATGCTTAAATAGGTCATCAGTATGATCTTGCACTGCAAGATTTCCCAAGAGTATGGATGTAAAAATTTATGGGTCCAGTTATTGGCCAATAACACCCATAAACTTATTATTTGCACAGGTTCAGTTCTTGTGCAATTCGTCTGCATTGTATTGTTATTGATATAATTGGCTGATAAGAGTATGATAACTATTATCCATATTTGAATGGAATTCTTAGATCTCAGACCAACGATCAGCCAGTATTTCTACTCAAAATACTTAAAATGTCTCAAAATAGGGATCTGTTCCCTCCTGTTTTCTAACCAAATCTTCTGAGATTCCCTGGTGACAGTTTCTCCAGTTCAACACACAGTCAGCAGCAATCCCTGATTTGTTTCCTCTTCTTCTCTGGATCCCCGCTCAGATCCTTACTCTTTTCCTTAAAGAGTCTCCCAATTATTGTACAAGCAATAGTATTCCAGAGAAAGAATAGAACAAATGAAAGCTGATAAAGTTTACTACTTAAAATATATACTGGGTGAAAACTATATAACTTGTGTAAACTATAGAACTATAGAACTGTTTTTATTATAAGTGAATTCTAGGAAATTTATAGTGGGGATTTGGTCATCTAACCCTTGGTTGACACCTCTTCAATGAAATGGCAGCCGTTGCCATTGAATCACCCATCATCATCTCAGAAGTGATGGTCTTCCCCATACTGGCTAGGATTCTGTCATTTGACATCCTTGAGACCTAAAATGGAAAGAATCAGAAAATAATTTCCCTACCATTTTCCTCTCAATCCAAGTGAACTAACCATATTTGGCTAGAGACCTGTTTAGGTAATGGGACTTGTTACTCATTAAAGCAGGTCATTAACCAACTGATCAACTTGCTAGTTACAGGTGGCATCTCTTGCCTCAAAACTTACTACTTAAATTCCCAATCAGTTGGTGATGAACCCAACTGATCCCAATTGGTACCCTGATAGTTAATCACTATTAGATGCCCATATATCGTCAGCAACTCCACCTGACGAGATCTTAATAATTTGTCCAGATCAATCCCTGATAGATCTGACCAGGCACTTATTGTAAAATACCCCAAACATAGTTACTCTGAAATCAGGTCAACCAATTTCCAATTTACCTCACATTAGGGAATTATTTCCTAGCAATTCCTGGTAATCTAGCAGGCTGGGAATATGGGCAAAAATCCCAACACATCCCCCCTCTTGCCTAGATTTTCAGCGAGAAAAGGACTGGGGTAGGAGAACATTGCTTCAGACACTCGGTCAAATACTTCATTTAATCAAGTGAAGTATGATTATTAATGCTCAACACTGCTCAGGACGACCTTCAGCATGTGGCTCTCTTCATCTTCATCCTTGCTACCACCTACTCAGAGCGCGGTCCCCATGATATACTGTTGTGCCAGGCTGGTTGATTTACTTGTGATGATATTGATCCTGTAATCCAGTTTTCTCCCCGTCAGGGCATATGACCCGCTGTCATATTCAGGATTCTTGGTCTGGCGTCCTTGATTTCCTTATTTTCTCCTTGTCCTAGACAGGATACTCTTGCCATCAATGTTCGTTTCACAGCCTAATTAATAATGCTTATTTGTGTTTGCCCTTGTTATTTTTCTCTCATAACCTCTTGGCTCATATCATTCTTAATTCTTCTCTGGAGAGCTTATCCCAATAATTTTATGATTAATTTCTTCTAAATTGGAGCTTAATGAATTGTAGAGTGCATAATGTCAACTTTCATATAAGTCTGACATCCCCCTCTCATCCAGCTCATATGTCAAATTCCAAGTTGAGGTACTTAAAGCTACTCAACAGTTTGTCTGATTAAGATCTTCAGCTCTTCCAGTAGATGAGTCATGATGCATGCTGGAACCTCTTCTATGGTCCTT
>JAKSZP010007513.1:0-19320 GCA_022478985.1 Massospora cicadina
TTTCCAGCTTCGAGCCACCATGAACCCTGGTGCCAGTCCAGGGAACTGTAGCACTGACAGTGACATTGCTTAGTTTAAGGTGCTCCATCACTAATAAGGCGTACCCTCCCGCCTCCAGCCACACACCCAAATGGTGAACCAGACCAGCAGTGGGTCTTAGCATGAAAGGGAGCACAAGCAGGGTGGTATGGGGTAATTGGGGCAAGTGAACCTTTGAGATAGCTGTTGAAGCAGAGAGTAAATGGGGTGCTGGTAACCAGAGGGCTCGGAACCGCCCAAGGAGAATGTTTTCGGTTTTGGAGGCGTTAAGTGCAGTATTACTTACCCTGGAGTAAACCTGGATAGTATCCTCAAGTGCTCGTTCATCTTGGTTGTTAGATACCCCAGCCACACAATCATCAGCAAACGCCAACATCTTGACTGGTGCTTGGCCTTGCACATGGACACCAGTAAGGCAGGCATTCACATTGCGCAAGAGTTGGTCAAGGCTGAAGTTATATAAGTGTGAACTCAAAGGGCCCCCTTGGCGGAGGCCACTTTGAGGGTGAACTACATCAGTGAGGAATCCAAGGCCACGCACAGCCATTTTGGCGGATTCTATAAGCAATTTCACCCAATTAATGAACTGATGGGGGAGGTGGAACTTGTGGAGGCAGGCTTTGAGGTAATCCCAGTTGACTCTATCATAAGCCTTCTGCTGGTCTAAAAAAACAAGTGCTCCAATAGCCGTGGATTGGCAGACGTTGGCTACAGTATGTATTTTGTCCCATATAGACCGCTTTGGAATGAAACCACATTGCTCAGAGGAAATGAGATCAGAGTCAACTTCCCCTAGGCGGTTGGCCATAATTTTAGTGAATAATTTATTATCAATGTAAGTAAGTGATATGGGGCGCCAGTTGGCCAAGTCCAACTTATCCCCTTTCTTATACAGCGTTGTTATGAAAGCCTCCTGGTCCCCAGGAAGGAGGCGCGTTTCTATCAAACACTGATTCATTGAGGCAAGCAGCAAAGAGGAGAAATAATTAAGTTATTTCTTGTAGAACTCATAAGGAATCCCATCTGGATCTGGGCACTTCCTGTATGGTGCACCACAAACGGCATACCAGAGTTCATTGTGAGAAATTAAATTCATTAACTCCGGATAATGGGAAATGGTGTGGATATGTGCACTTTTGAGAAATTTAGCAACTTCAGCTGGTTCAACTGGATTAGAGCAATACAATTCAGAGTAATAATTTTGAACTTCAATTTCCACTCCAGCTGGAGTTTCTGCAATGGGATGGTCTGGCTGCCTCACCTGTGTGCAGGCCAAGCTCTGTTGTGGTGTAAAGAATTTTTGGAAAAAGTAGGCAGAGCATGTGTAAAAATTTACTGGTCTGGTTATTATCAGCAAACAACCCCAATAAACTTATTACTGCACAGGTTTGGTTCTTTTTTACTTCATCTGCATTGTACAGTATATTATACTATTGGTTGATAGTATGATAACTATTATCCATAGTTGAGTAAAATAATTATATCTCAGCTCAACGCCTGTCCAGTATTCCCACTTGAAATACTTGAGATGTCGTAATCTAGGGATTCATTCCCTTGTTCTGTCCAACCCAATCTTCTCTTAGATTCCCTGGTGACAGTCTCTTCATTCTAACACACAGTCGGCAGCAATCCCTGATTGTTTCTCCTTATTCTCTAGATCCCCGCTCAGATCTTTATTCATTTACTTAAAAGCGTCTCCCAGTTATTTCACACAGCAATAATATCCTTGAGAAGAATAGAACAATTGAAAGATGATAATAAATTACTATTTAAACTATATACTGGATGAAAACTATAAAACTTCTTTGCTATCTTTGTAAATAATGTGTTATTATCTGTTTACTATCTGTTTTTTATTATGAGTAAATTCTAGGGAATTCATAGTGAGGATTCGGTCATCTAACCCTCAGCTGACGCCTCTTCGATGAAATGGCAGCCATTGCCATTGAATCACCCATCCTCATCTCAGCAGTGATGGTCTTCCCCATCCTGGCTAGTATTCCATCATTGGACATCCTTAAGACCTAAACGGAAAGTTTCAGAAAACGTGTCCCAAACTTTTTCCTCTCGATCCAAGTGAACCAACCATATTTGGCTAGCGACCTGCTTAGGTAATGGGAATTATTACCCATTAAGGCAGGTCACACACCAACTGATCAATTTGCTAGTTGCAGGTGGCATCACTCGCCTCGCAACTTGCTACTCATTCCCAATCAGTTGGTGATGAAACTCAACCAATCCCAATCAGTACACTTGATAGTTAATCACTATCAGATGCCCCTATTTTGTCAAAACTCCGCCCAACGAGTTCTTAATTATTTTTCTGGATCAATCTCTGACGGATATGACCAGGCGAATATCCCAAAATTCCCCAAACATAGGCACTCCAAAATTCAGGCCAACCGATTATCAATTCACCTTGCATTAGGGAATTATCCACTAGTGATTCCTGTTAATCTAGCAGGCTGGGAATATGGGCAAAAATCCCAACTCATCTACCTTCTTTCCTAGATTTCCAGTGAGAAAAGGACTGGGGCATGAGAACACTGCTTTGGACTTTATCAAATATTTCATTGGCTCAAGTGGAGTATGATTATCAATACTCAACACTGCTTGGGAAAACCTTCAGCATGCAGCTCTCCTCCTCTTCCTTTTGCTACCACCTACTCAGAGCGCGGTCCCCATGATCTACTGTCATGCCGGGCTGATCAATTTACTTGTGACAATATTAGTTCCAGGATCCAGTTTTCCCCCATCAGGGCATATGACCCGCTGTCATATTCAGGATTTTTAGTCTGGCGTCCTTGATTTCCTGATTTTCTCCTCATCCTAGACAGGAGACTCTTGCCATTGATGTTTGTTTCATGTCCCAAATTAAGAATACTTATTTATGCTCGCCCTAGTTATTTCTCTCATAATCTCTTGGCTCAAGTCATTCCTAATTCTTCTCTTGGAGAGCTTATCCCAATAATTTTGAGATTAATTTTCTCTTAAATTGGAGCTCTATGGATTGTAGAGTGCATAATGTCAACTTTTATATAAGTCCAACATCCCCCCTCTCATCCAGCACATATGTCAAATTCCAAGTTGCAGTACCAGCAGCTTCTAAACAGTTTGTATGATCAAGATCTTCAGCTCTTTCAGCAGATGAGTTGGGATGCATGACGGAAACTCTTTATGGTCCTTCCAGGACTCATACACCTAGTCTGGAACCAGCAGCTAGTTCTTCCATTGAATTACTGGACGTGGTAACCAAACCCTCTAGAACCAGGCTTGCAATTGTTTCAAACAATTCTCAGCCAATTCTTCCTCTGTCATCAATTCCAGAGTTGTATTTTAAAACTCTCCTGTATTCAGCTCCTTTTGCAGATGCACCAACCATCATCGTGGATGCTCCAGAGATTATGCCTTTCACTCTTGATCGCTCTTTTCTTGCTGGGTTGTACCTGCTTCCTGAGTTCCTCTTTCAACTCAGACAATACTACAAACCCGCTTTCCTGGTACTGAGCTCACCATCAGTAACAGTATTCATTTCAAGTTCCCCTTACGCTGATTTATGGGCCCAAGTCACTGAGGCTTTGTCCCTAGTGCTGAATCCCTCTGATATTAAGAACATCCTAGATCAGTATATCGCTGCTTATTCTCTTTGCTTTGCTGGCCAAGTTCTTTTAAGCTGGTCCACAAAGCTTCCAGCCTCTCCCAGTTTTCACTGTTCCTTCAGCTTCAGTTTCTGAGAAGCCCATAGTCATCACTTGCAGGATGCCATTCGATCCCTGCACAACCATCTCATCTCTGGCGCTTCCCATCGGTATCTTCTGCTAATGGAATTAGTAGGGGGCATGATTTGGCAACCTCCATCAAGCCTCCCTTGTTTGCTGCCAGCCCATATGTCCAGTGTTCTTGATGAATCCCGTTATCAGGTGGTCAAGACTAATCTTCCAGCTCCAGTACCACATTGTGAATACACAGGGTTATTCGCCAACTGCCCTTTTTATACTATTGCTTTTCTCCCCGCTCCAGGGTTTCACTATTGGCTTCTTCTGACATTTCAATTTCCCTTCCCCTAGTCGCTTTCTTGCAGGGATCTGCGTCTGCTCAAAGGACTTGGTTTAGTGTAGGTCTATCCCTCACTAGCATCTGATCTCACATCAATTTCGACGGGCTAATCATTCCTACTGAGATCCACCCTCCCTCCCCCAAGAGGTGACATAGGTGAAATCATCCCCGTAACAAGGACAATTAATAAAAATAAAAAATATAAAAAATATCAGTTTTTTCTATGCAATTTATAATCTTTTTTCCCAATATCTCTTGTCAATTTTTATTTTTGTTCTTCCTTTTTCCTTGGTACTTGACCTTTTTTGGTTCATAAGTCCATCTTTTATTTTTCCCCAAACTGGGTCTTGGGTACTTAAACCTACCAGTTTTCTATGGTTCAGAGGTCCTTTTTTCGGACTTAACCATCTAGATTGGTTCAGAGGTCCTTTTTTGGACTTGACCTAATTATCAGGACATGACCAACTTAATGGTTCATCAGTCCTTCAGGAACTCTTTTTTTTCATCAATCAATTGCTTCAGATACTTAGCATGGACTCAATTTACAACTCTTCCATCCAAGTTATTCTTGATGGAGTAGGCGTCAGTCACCATCTTGGTGATAACTTCAAACGTATCCAACCACAATGCATCTAGTTTGTTACTTCTTCTGAAACTATGTGTATCACAATGGGCTACTCTTTCGACTATTTGATATCATGCTAAGGCTGGTCAGTTCTTGTCATCCATCAATTTCACTCATATCCTTTTCTTAAACGTAGTAACAAATGCTTGCAATTGCATATCAATCAGGATATTCGTCAGTCAGTTCAAGTACTGTTTGGCACTCACCCCCAACGTTGGTTCCACCACCAAATATAAATTGGTGGCAACGTGTCCTTCCTCCCATATAACAACTCAAACGGCATTTTCCTGTCACTGTATGATGACTGATATTGTAGGCGAATGTCACCAAACTCAGGTACATCCCCACGTGGAAGTTCTTCCTGCGACCAGCTTCCTCAGCGTCATGTTCAGCGTTCCATTCACTCGTTCTTCCAGTCCGTTTGTTTCTGGCCAGTAGGGTACTGACATGACTTCTCTGATCCCCATTATCTCATTCAATTGTGGGATCACATGAGATGTGAAGTTTGTCCCATTATTGCTAAGCAGAACCTGTGGACATCTATGTCAATATACTACTTGATCCTAGGTGAACTTCACGGTGCTGGTAGCATCTACTTTCTCCAGGGCCTTTGTCTCAACCCATCTCATCAGATGGTCAATGGCAACTATTATGTACTTGACTCTCCCTGTGCACATTGTCAGCGGTCCTATTATGTCAATGGACACTGTATGCCAGGCAAATCCAGGGCGGACCAGTTGGTATCCAGCTGTATTCTTATGTGGCTTGTGCAGCTGGTACTCCACACAACAAGCTAGATAGTCCGCGACATCATAGTTGATTGACTCCCAGTAGTAGTATTGGTGAATATTATTGGTTGTTTTTCTTAGACCTCCATGCCCGACAACATTATGAGTGGCTTGAACAATAGCTGCTCTTTCCAATGACTTTGGGAATATAAACTGCTTCCTTTAAATCATCTTAAACACTTGTCCATCCATAGTCTTGGTGTTTTCCATCACTTTCTGAAGCGCACCTTGGATTTCTCGGGGCTTGTTCCCAATTTCTCCATTGACCATGCTCTGATTAGCTCATCCGCCTGCAGGTATACCATCTGGACCATTGGTAATCACAATAAGCCATCCGCATTCTTATGAGAAGCCCCCGCTTGGTGGACAATCTTGTAATCATAAGCCTGTAGCTTAAGTGCCCATCAGGCCAGTCATCCTTCTTGTTCTCTCAAATTGTGAAGCCAACACAATAAAAAGTGGTCCGTCACCACTTAAAAGTGCGTTCTGTGGATTTACACCTGGAACTTCTTACATTCTTAAATGACTGCAAGGCATTCACGCTCAGTTATTGTGTAGTTACTCTCAGCGCCTGAGAGTGTCCAGCTCACATATGCCATCAGATGTTCATCCCCAAGTTCATCTACTTAGCTTAGTATGGCGCCAATCGCCATCAATGAAGCATCAGTTTGTATAATAAACTCTCAATCAAAAGTTGGATGTTTCAAAATTAGAGAATCTATTAGATACCAGCATAGCTCATTAAAGGATTCCTGAGCTTCTTCATTCCTTAATAAACCTTTTCTTTGAATCCTTCAACAGATGGAATAATGGCTCAGCTATTCAGGAAAAGTCCCAAATAAATCTTCTGTAGTATCTGACTATCCCAAAGAACACTTGGATGTCTCAGACACTCTTTGGCACATCCATCCGTTCTATGGCTTCTATCTTCTGGGCTTGTGGCTGCAATCAATTAGAGTTGATCACAAATCCCAGATATTCCTACTCTTTTTTGAAGAAGTGACACTTCCTCGTCTTAATCTTCAGGTTAGCCTCAGAAAGTCACCTGAATACTTCTTCCAATTGGTGTAAGTGATCAGTAAATGTCCTACTGAACACATTGATATTGCTTAGATATACCAGGACGCATGACAGCTTCAGGTCGCTTAATATCGCGTCCATGGCCCTCTAAAACGTTGCAGGCGTATTACATAGACCCTGGGGCATCCTCGTCAGTTGTTATAGCCCCTGCGCGGTAATAATTGCATGATTTTCTTGGTCTTATTTTGGCAAGTCAATTTGCCAATATCCCGAGATCAGATCCATTGTGGAGAAATACTTCGCTTCTCCCAATCAATCTGTCACATCATTGATTCTTGGTAGGGAATACAAATCCTTCTTTGTAATCTTAATCAGCTTTTGGTAGTCAGTCACCACCTGGTTGGAGCCATCCTTTTTCTTCACGATTAGAATCAGACTCGCTCAGGGACTCAATGACAGAACTAGAAGCCCATGATTCACTAGTTTGATGATTTCATCTTCCACTACCACTTTGGCAGCTTTTGATCATCGGATTGGTCTCATCCTGATTAGCAAAGTTTCCCTGGTGTCAACCTTTTGGATCACATCTCTTGTGCATCCCAAATTGTGGTCATCCTGAGTGAATACTTCCTGATACTTTTCGAACAATTTGAGCACCTCCTTCTGCTGTCCTTCCAACAGATTAGCGAGTTGCTCTCGATCAACCAATAGGTTGATACTCTCAGTTACCCCAGCCGGTAATCCTATATCATCAAGAGCCCCAGAAATCGTGGAATCTCCTCAATTTGGCTGTCAGGATCAGATCAACAAACGTTATATGATTCTTCCTGATATTCATCAGCTTTTACTTAAATTCACCAGGAGAACTTGAATTTCTCCATGGCCTGGCATTATTATCCTAGGAGCCGCCCAAGGCTCCACTCTGGACTTCTTCCAGGGGCTTCTGAACTCCCTATACAACAGCTCAGGTATCTCCAATGTCAAACCCATGTCAACTATCATCTGTAATCCTGGAGGTATGGTCTTCTCATTCTTGATCCTCAGTGGAATAACCCAGTTCTCTAGGATTTCCGTTGGCATATCTCGTCACTTCTGACCAACTAATTGATATCAAATTGGGACAATGCTGCCATTTTATATTAAATTAATTAAGTTGTTTCTCCTATTCAGTGGAGCTTCTCCATCCTTTTGATATACCAATGATAACATCTGACCCAATATGGCCAACGTATTATCCTCAAAGTTACATTTAACTCCATACTTGCGTAGAAATTCCATTCTGATCAGAATGTCATAGTTTTTGTTGGCCAAAACTATTGCTGGCACATATACCACCAATGATCTGAATTGTAGTGGCAAAGTGCTATACGCTCCACATGAGATGGTGGTATTCAGCCCATCGTCCCGTACTCCTTCTTATTTTCCAATTCTGGCGAAATCTTCATCCTCTTTACCAGCTTGGTCGAGAAAATGTTGATGGGCGCTTCACTGCTTATAATCGCCCTCACCTGCACTTGATTCACTTGTATATCTTTATATGTACACTCAGAGTATTGGATATATTGTTTACTGTGTGTATAGCGGAGTTATTAGCTGAATCAGGGTTTGAATAAATTGCGCTTATAAATCAGGAAACAATTTCTTTATTGCACTAAGGGGGGTCAACAAATTGGCCTTATCTAATCAGACTTCAGATAATCCTTTAAGATTCTCAGCAGTTCAAATCTTGTCCACCAGTTGTCGGGCAAATTGAACTTAATACAGCTGACCCTGTACTTCGTTGTCCATGAACAGATCACTGATATCAATTTCCTCAGTCATGATGTAAGGAGGAACAGGCTTCTCTGCAGCTCTAGACTGCTCCCTATCTAGGCTGTGGGCCATTTTCCTGATTCCTTGGTGGCAGCTGACTCTTTCGCCCAGACCAAGTTGATTTGATCCCTTGGCTTCTTGCAGTGTATGTCAAAATGTCCTTTCCCACCACACTTGTAGCAGACCTTTTCCTTGTTATTCAACATCTTAATTCTTTGGGCTTATTCCCTGGCACAGTTCAGTTGTTCATCTCTTTAGCTCTTGTTCCCCTTCATGGGATTCAAATTGCATACCATATCGTATTTGAAACTTCTATTTGGGGCATCAAATGTTGCTCCCAAAATCTTCTTATTATCCTCTCATTTAGAGGTAGTTATTTCCATTGCAAACATGTAAGACATCATGTGATGTAAATCGCAATAGGGCTGAAGGGCCGCTTATAAGGCGATTATGGCATCTAAGTCATCCAGTACTTTCACTCCAACCAGGATTTGTGACTCCTGGTAGAACTGATCTGCGAAGCTTGCTAAAGACTCATCTTTATGGAACTGGATTCCCATAAACTTCTGTTTGAACTTCAACATGAGCGTCAGACTCCCAATTTTTTCTAGATGGCCGCCTTTGCTTCCGCATATGACCAGCTGTCCCCCTCCAGGTGGGATAGCACTAAGTTCTGACAGTCAGTTTCTAGGCAATTCATGACCATCAACACCTTTTGATGATCCCTGTAGCCATACATGGTCATATCAAACAGTTGGAAAAACACTGGGGCGTTATCCCAATAGAATGTTGGCAATTTAGGCGTTGCCTTAAATCCACTGAGTTATCTTTAGCCGATTCTTTAGGTTCAGCCAT
Organism: Massospora cicadina; assembly: GCA_022478985.1. Classification (NCBI taxonomy): domain Eukaryota; kingdom Fungi; phylum Entomophthoromycota; class Entomophthoromycetes; order Entomophthorales; family Entomophthoraceae; genus Massospora; species Massospora cicadina. The sequence continues at coordinate 9,196 of JAKSZP010007513.1, forward strand.
TCAGCTCACTTGAGGAGTGACTTTGGGCGTCATCTCTAAAATGGCAGCAAAAGCGGGCAGCATGTTCCTTAGGGTATTCAACTTACCAATTATTGTGCAAGGACTTCTTTCTTTGGCATCGCTTGCCATATCTGGCTCACACCCACATTTGTGACTTTTAAGTTCCTTGACCCGTTTGATCAGTCACTCTATATCAGTGCTGAAATTTTTTAAACTAACGCGATCCGCTTCTCACTTCATTTTCAGATATAAGACCTCTCAAACTAGGTCCCCTTCTTTCTTCTTCAATGAAATTACTTTCTTAAGTAACTTGTTCCCAAAACTTGCAACATTATGGATCCCTTCCTCCATCTTGGTGACTCGTTCTTCCAAGGCTGTGAATTCCTAATGATTCACTGAGTTTAGGACATTATGATTAACAGTGGCTAACTCCATCCACAGTTTGCGTAACTCATCGTTATATGACATTTTTGTAAATTCTTCAACTCAACTACACCCCTGTAGTGAGCACCAACTTGTAAAAATTCACTGGTCAGGTTATTATCAGCAAACAACCCCAATAAACTTATTGCTACACAGGTTCAGTTCTTGTGCACTTCATCTGCGTTGTATAGTATATTATATTATTGGTTGATAATAGTATGACAACTATTATCCATTATTGAGTAAAATTCTTATATCTCAGCTCAACGCTTGGCCAGTAATCCCACTTGAAATACTTGAGATGTTGTAATTAGGGATTCATTCCCTTGTTCTGTCCAACCCAATCTTCTCTGAGATTCCCTGGTGACAGTCTCTTCAGTCCAACACACAGTTGGCAACAATCCCTAATTGTTTCTCCTCTTTCTATAGATCCCTGCTCAGATCTTTACTCTTTTCCTTAAAAGAGTCTCCCAATTATTGCAAACAGCAATAGTATCATTGAGAAGAATAGAACAATTTAAAGCTGATAATATTTTACTATTTATCTATATACTGGATAAAAACTATAGAACTTCTCTACTATCTTTGTAGGTACTGTTTTATTATCTGTTTTTTATTATGAGTGAATTCTAGGGAATTTATAGTGAGGGTTCAGTCATCTAACCCTCAGTTGACACCTCTTCAATAAAACAACAGCTGTTGCCATTGAATCACCCATCCTCGTCTTGGCAGCAATGGTCTTCCACATCCTGGCTAGGATTCCATCATTGGACATCCTCAAGACCTTAATGGAAAGAGTTGGAAATGTGTCCCTAACGTTTTCCTCTCGATCCAAGTGAACCAACCATAATTGTTTAGTGACCTGCTTAGGTAATGGGACTTATTACCCATTAAGGCAGGTCACGCACCAAATGATTGATTCAATAGTTGCAGGTGGCATCACTCGCCTCACAACTTGCTACTCATTCCCAATCAGTTGGTGATGAAACTCAACCAATCCCAATCAATACACTTGATAGTTAATCACTCTCAGATGCCCCTATTTCGTCAGCAACTCCGCCTGATGAAATCTTAAGTTTTCATCCAGATTGATCCCTGATGGATATGACCAGGCTCATATCCTAAAATCCCCCAAACATAGCTACTTTAAAATTTGGGCCAACCAATTTCCAATTCGCCTCGCATTAGGGAATTATTCCCTAGCGATTCCTGGTAATCTAGCAGGCTGGGAATATGGGCAACTATCCCAACAACATGTGTCACCAGCCTTTAAATTTTTTGCTTTGTACTTTACACAAACGTGATGTTTGTGTTGCCTTACCATTTCGTTGAGGCGAGTGGACACCTCTGCCCACTTGCAACCCCCAAGCCAAGCTGTAGCCTAAAGCAGGGACATTAGATTCCAGGTGGTCCACTTCTTCAAGTATGCACAAAATGACCATCAAGGCAGCCCAAGAGCAATGCAGTGAGATGTGACGTTCCTGGCGGATGTTGTTTGCTTTGAATTTTGATCAGGTTGAAAGTTGTCCACATAGAATGGTGTGTTAAACTCTGGTGCCAAGGTTTCAGCGTCCACACATGAGGAAAACCTGGTGACGTGATCTCAACTAGATGAAGTTTGTAATATTTTGGTGCCTGTGCCACTGGTTGCGACAAAGAGAAGTAAATTGATACCAACTTGTGGTTAAAAAAATCAGTTTTTGTCATCATAAAGTGTGCAACCTGAGACCAAAATTTCAATGGGGCAAGAATAAGGTCAATGTAGTACATTGACCTCAACTGACCAATGCGCACATGGGGATGAGACATGTTTGAGAGAAGCAGTGCATGTTTAGGTATGGGTATCAAACAGCCTTAACGTGGCCTTTAGAATGCAAAGATCTACATGCCTCTGCGGGGGGCAGGTGCCAAAGGCCAGTAGTCAGTGGCTGGGTTGGCCCAGCAGTTCATGTCACCCACAACAAATGATTCAGGGGGAGTGGGAGTGAAGTGATGGATGATAAGAATACCCAGTGAGCCCATGCACAGGTCAGTCATAAATATGAATGACAGCGTGCACTATGTCATCCCACAAAAAGGACACAATGAGCACACAGCCATTTAGGTATGAATTTAAAGAAACAAATTTATAACTACAGATCACTCATATACTCACCCCAAAGTGCGGTGACCAAAAGGAAAGGGAAGGGAGGACATGGTTGCCCATGTGTCCTCAGCACCGTATGGACAGTGGGTTTCCTGAATAGCCAGGATGTCCACTGGTAAATTATTTTTAAGAAACTCATTTTCTTAGCCCAGGATGGTGAGGCCTTGAGTCCAGCGAAGTTCAACGTTCCTATTGTGAAGGCTCCCCCCATCGCACCTTAAATGTGAGGGGAAGGGCCCCCTTGGCCTCCCTTTGCCACTCTCTCAGCAGCAGCAGTGGCTCACTTATAGTGCTTTTTTTACATAAGCATCCTTAAGGGAGTCCAGCGCTTTGGATGAAGGTATGGTTTTGTAGTTTTTTTGTTGATTTGGTATGAATTTTTGCATTATTGTTCTCCTGCGGTGCATCATCACAGATTGTCAAAAATTTGGGAAGAAAATTGGTGGGAGAATCAGTTTCAATAGAGGCTTGGTAGCATCGATCAGGCATATCCAACTCACCCATCAGGTCATCAGGCTGGTTGGCCCAGTTTGATTGGTGGACAGATTTGTGAGCCACTTCCGCAGTGAATGACTTGATGTCATCCTGTACCTGGGCAGGCAGGATCAAAGATGCGACCATGGCTGCTGCCTTGGCCACTGCTTTGTGGGCCTTCTTGGCCTTCTATTCTCCTGCAGAGACACAAGTTTGACCTTAATGTAACACCCCTGCACGCCCCATGGTAAGGCAACGTCAGAGTCTATGGCCAGTTCATAGTGGGTGTCTACACAGCTCATTGCTTCTGGTATTATTTTATTTTGTGTGATGCCCTCCTTGGCAGGGCAGGTGTGGGCCTTGTTGCCAAAAGTATGACAAAAGGTGCAGATAGGTGGCGCACTATCCACGGTGGCCTGAAATGGGCGTGATTCCTGCCCATCAACTAACACAAAAGTGGTGTGGGGGATTTGGGTTAAATCTTCTGCAACAACTGTGAATGGGTTCATCACAGAAATCACTTTGCCCATGCATGGGTATGGCATGAGCGTAAATCATTGCATCTCAAAGGATTGAATTTCCTCATATGCTTTAAGCCCAGCCATTAGGTGGTGCTCCAGCACGGTGCGCTTAATCATTGTGGGGTGGAAGTTGAATGTTACAAAAATATGATTTGATTTGGTCCAATATGTGTGCTTCACCTCAACCACTCATTGACTGTCCAGGAGGTCTTCCACCACATGCACCCATGTGGCCTTGTCCACTGCTTGTTTGTTTTTGAACTTGAGATCCAACCAACCTTAAGGGCATGAAATGTGATGAAACATACACTGCATTCAGGAATTGGGTGTGTAAATTTCACAAGACTTTTCCCAAAGTGCCATTTGTTGGATATCCAGGAATACTTGAATCCCATGCTCCACTAATGACAGGGGCTGGGAATGCAGAATTTTGACAAACTGGTTACATTTCATTTTACAGGCCAAAATCTCCAGGGAAATACTAACTGCCAGTTTTTTATATTTTTATCTATGCCGCCAGTGTTGCCAGGGCGTTTACAAAATTTGAATGGTGCAGGTCCCACTCCTTTGCCTTCTATTTTACTCGCCCAACTGCTACCTGAAATTGGGTGCACACTAATATCCTTGAAGAGATTATCAAACTTACCTAGTCTTGAATGTAATATGTTGCAAAAGTGTTTGCAATGAGAGAGAAAAGTTTTTCACTAATAGATCAAAAAAATAAGAATTTTATTTAAACCAAAAAATGACAGAAAGGGAAAGAAAATGGAGTGACAGTATACCTGTTAGGGGACTGCTGCCCTATATGCTCACTAGATGAGGAACTAAAACTAAAGTCACTACCATTAGGATATTTCATGATTTGGTTCTGGCAGATTGTCACTCTAAACAATCTCTGATACTGTAAAAATTTATAAAATCTGATTATTTTTGGCCAATAACCCCTATATAATTATTACTTACACACAGATTTGAGTTTGTGCAATTCTTCCACGTTGTATAATAGTTGATATAATTGGTTATTGATAGTATGAAGACTATTATTCTTAGTTGAATGGAGAAGTCAGATCTTGGCCCAATGCTCAGCCAGTATTTCCTCTCAAAATACTTGTGATGTCCTGAAATAGGGATTTATTCCCTTGTAACATCTAACCCAATCTTCTCTTAGATTCCCATTTACAGTTTCTCTAGTTTGACACACAGTTGGCAGCAATCCCCAATCTGATTTTGCTTCTTCTCTGGACCCCGCTCAGATCCTTACACTTTTTCTTAAAGAGTCCCCATTTATCGCACACAGCAATAAAATCCTTAGAAAGAATAGAACAAATGGATGTTGATAAAGTTTACTAAGCTAAGACTCTAGTAAAAGTGATAGTCTGGTAAATACTATAATACTATATGGTATATGGTAAAAACTATATTTTATTGGTGAATTCTAAGGAATTTATAGTGGGGATTTGTCGCCCAACCCTCAGTTGACACCTCCTCAATGAAATGGCAGCCATTGCCATTGAATCACCCATTCTCTTCTCAGCAGCGATGGTCTTCCCCATCCTAGCTAGGATTCCATTGTTGGACATCCTTGAGACTTAAAATGGAAAGAGTCAGAAAATGTGTCCCTAACGTTTTCCTCTCAATCCAAGTGAACCAACCATATTTGGCAAGCGACCTGCTTAGGTAAAGGGACTTTTTACTCATTAAGGCAGGTTGCAAACCAACTGATCAATTTTCTAATTGCAGATGGCATCACTCTCCTTGCAACTTACTCCTTAAATTCCCAATCAGTCAGTGATAAAACCCAACCAATCCCAATTGGTACACCTGATAGTTAATCAACTATCAGATACCCCATTTCTTTGGCAACTCTGCCCAATGAGATCTTAAGCATTTGTCTGTATCAATCCCTAATGGATCCAACTAGGGTAATGCCCTAAATTCCCCTAAACATAGTTACTCCAAAATCAGGGACAACCAATTTCCAATTACCTCACATTAGGGAATTATTCTAGAGATTCCTGGTAATCTAGCCATCTGGGAATATGGGAAAAAATCATAACAGATACTGACTAAGATCTGACCATCCTTGCAGATCAACATAAAACTTTCTAATGAGAATATTCATTCTGGCGTAATTGCACTTAGCATGATGATGACGCCTTTAGCAGATGGTAGGTTGCACCCATGACCAGGCCACATATTGCCTGATCCACTATGTCAGAAAGGGGTAGGATACAACCACTCCTATTGGGGATGGGCTCATTTAAGAAACTGCTGGGTAAACATGGTGAATGAGAATCCTTACAACCAAAACAAAATTGAGCCCTTTATTTTTGGAGGAATGTGACTCAAACGTTCAGCAGAACTTAACCTTTAAATACCACCTGGGGATGAGCGCCAATTACCTTCCACTGGCACTGGCTTCTGCCCTCCACCACTTTCTGGCACAAATTAAAATTTTTATGCACTAAATCTTCAGTGGTGAGCAGGGGTGAACAAGGAGCAATTTGAAGGGGATGACTATTACCCATCTTTTATCCACCACATGGGCTAAATCACCCAGGGCAATGAGGGGGACAGCTGTCAGCTTCTTCTCCTTTTTTGCTTGAATTGGTAATTCCTCCCAGTCTAACCGCAGGGGTTTTTCCTCAAAGCTTATATCATGGCCACCAAATCCTTGCCATGCTGTTTAGCATTAAGTTAGTGAATTAATATATCATCTACATATGTTATTAAGTGGAGGAAAACTTGAGTTCATTATAGCATCGAAAATGAGGCACTGACACTTTTAGCACTTTTTTAAGCCAAAGTTCATAACATTAAGCTGATAAATACATAAAGTTTCTGGAGTGAAAGCTATTACTGGCCAGACTTCATCCACATTTGGAGGAATGCATTAACTAGGTAAAGTCTAAAGAAGACCATAGACTTGAAATGGCTTGGGAAATAGCCACTTACAAAGGGAGGGTATATGGATCTGAAAAAGTGACATTATTTAGGTGTCCATAATCCACACAGGGTCTTGGTGTACCATTTAGTTTCTAAGAGAAAACCTTTGGGGGTGATACAGGGGATTTTCTTAATTATACATCCTTTTAGCCACCATGTCACAAATACATAACTTGAGGGCTTGGTCTTCATATGCCATGTAATGGTTCTTTGGGAAGTTTATATTAATAAGATAAACTTTCAAATGAAAGTTCAGATCAAATTCTATGTTTAGGATTCTGGGTGGCACTTTCAACGTTGAACATGCCTTTGTAAGGCTCCAAGATCTCCGCATAGTGGGGAGATTAGTACAGCATCTGAGGCAGGGTACTCCACTGTTGCTACTACCGCGTTACCTGTGGCCAAAGTTGGTATCAAGAAGATTCCCCCAGAGTAGTTATTTGGGGTCATTACTAGCATCTTCTATTATAGATTAATGCTTACAGATAGGTGACGTCACCAATCAACTCTCAGGATCACTTTATACAGCAGCTCTAGGATAGCAGAGAAGTGGCTACAAAATTGTTTTCATGTGCCCTGAACTTTAGAGGATCACAGAACGGCATTTTATCATAGGGATATGAAATTTATTCATAACTGAGGCCCCAATAGTAATTTGAAAATCCTAAGCCTTCATACCTTCAATCAAATGTATACCCAGTTGCACTAGTGCCAATAAGGCATTTAATGTGAATTTCCACTCCCCAACAGTAATCTTCATTGGGTTTATAAGATAAGCACAATCATATTAATTTAATTATAGAATAAACACAAGTATCATGTTGTTTAATCACAGAGGGCTTTTGGCTTTACTCAAATTGAGGCCAAAACTGAGTGTTAATAGCTTCTACCCGCTCAAATGATGGAGAATCCGCCTCAGGATCAGATTTACTAGAAGAGGGCTACATTTATGAAAGATCACAAAAACTGGAATCTTTGTGGCGCTCAGCTTCAATATGGACTATTAGGGAGCTATGATTAGGAGATATAGCTGGTGCGTTAAGACCTATTTGGATTACCACCTTTCCCCTTAGTAGTTTAGTGAAATATTTTCTTTACAGAGCTCATCTTCATATTCTAGGTCCCTTTATTCTGCCTCATTTACTTTATCTCCCTCTTCCTCAATCTTCTTTATATGTTGGTATAAATGTTTGTAGAGAATAGATACTGGAGAGAGGAAGTACCCTGAGTTTACACTTAGTGATTTGTCTAGTTTAGAGCATCAAAAGTAAAATAAAGTGAAATGAGACCCTTTGAATGGTGCGCCCTTTCCAGGCTCTTTTCAGTAAGCACTATAATGAGTTAGCCCAAGAAAAAGAGATGTTGTTAGGAAAGCTTTCATAATAGTTCTACATGTCCCACGTGACAGGGAAGTTAGAAGTGAGCTAATTAACTTTAACTAATTAAGCGTGTGTATCAAACCATCAAGGATTTTAAACACAACATAACCAGAAAATGTATGGTTGGGTTATTTTATAGGTTAAGTATATACTAAGAGAAAAATGACCTGTAAATGTGGGTAATTAAGCAGCCACAACAACATTCACAGACAAATGAGCTGCGCCTTATCATTATTTTGTGAGTTGGAGGTGAAAGGACTCTTCGTCATTTTGCAGTTGCTGATTTGGCAGTTAATTAACTTGCGCTTAGAAGTTTTGACTTTCATTAAGGACAAAAAGTGGGATACTTGGGTAGCTTCAACTTTGTAAAAACAGGAACCATGAAGCTTAATATTGATTTAAACTAATTAACTGTGAATAATAACTTATCTGGTAGATAGCCTTTATCTGATATCATAAAACTAAAATACAACACCCTACCTTAGGAAAGGTGCTGTGTTTTTGAGTGTATGCTGATGCGGTGAAAGGCTTGGGTCAACAATGATAGCCAAATTGTAATTTTTATTCTCAACAAGTTCAATTGGGTTATTTTAACTGCCCAATAAAGTAATGGATAGCAAATAAAAAAGTAATTGGCTAGTGTTTTGTAAAAATACAAACTTCTTTTTAAATATTGTGCTTTGCTTTGCTGTTACCCAAACCTGACATGATCAAGACCTGTTGCTTTAATTTTGCACATGAGGTCAAATCTTGGTGTGATTCATTAGGTAAAACTTTTTCATTTATATAACCCAGGTATCAAATTGTTTACATTCAGGGGCGCCCCTGTTGGATCCCTATGTTTGGTAAGGGGTTTATCCCCTGCAAAATTCTATCAAGAATTATTATAGATTAAATATGGAACTTGTTAGTTTTCTGCAAATAGTGTTCTACTGACTCTGAAATGATAGTTAAAGATTCCTGGAGAGTTTCACTGGGGGTCAAAGGGGGCAAACAAGGTGGCTCAGCTGCAACCCATTATCATCCAATGTATGCCCTAGATCAGAAAGTTGGATAAAAGGGAGAGCCTTAGGATTGACCCCCTTTTAGTTCTAAAGGGATGCAGGGTTTTATCCAGCATGGTAGCTAGGTCAAGGAATTTTACACAACCGCACCCATAATACCATTTTGGCTTTGGATGTGAGGAATCTTATCTGAGGCAGCTCCTCAAGTTGAATGTGATGGATCAAGTGGATCAGGATCAAATGCATCTGACTATTTTTCAGGGTGATCCGCCACCTGGGCACTCAATGCGTTGCTGAGTGCTGGGATCAGGGCAGTATTCCAGTGTCCCTGAAATCAGTTTGTGATTCAGGGGGAACTATCTCTTGCATTTCCTTCTTGGCAGCCTTTTTAAGCGACTCTTCATGCACTTTCTATTCCTTAGTGGACAGAGGAGACATAACTTTATATAAACTAACCTTACCCCAGGTGAATGACATGAAGAAATAATATACTTGAGCATAATTAGACTCTGATTGTCCATGAGAGTTTCCTCATCATGATCCTCTAGTTCCTTCCTTTGGAAAGGACAAGCATGTGCCTTGTGGCCCAGTGCTTTGTATTCAGTTCAAATAGGGACTGCCCTTTCAGAGAGTATTGTAAACACTTTAGAGGGGATACTATCAGGTAGGTTAGAGTTAGAAACCTATGAGATTTTAGACAAGTATAAAAATCTACTCTAAGTTGATTATTGGTCATCAACCCAGTAACTTTTTTACTGCACAGGTTTGATTTCCTTGTGCACTTCGCGTTGTATAGAATTTATTAATTGATAATAGTATGGAGACTATTATCATTAGTTGAGTTTGAACTATTTATTAGGCCCAACGCTTCAGCCAGTACTTCCAATTAAATACTCTGTAAGTTGTAATCATAGGGATTCGTTCCCTATATTCCTGTCCACCCAATCTTCATCAAGATACTCTGATGACAGTCTCTTTTGGTCCAACACACAGTCAGCAGCTATCCCTGATTGTGGTTCCTTCGTCTCTAGATCCCCACTTGGATCTCTACTCTTCTCTCTGAGAGTCTTCCAATTATTGCCTTCTGCAATAATATCCTTGAGATGGAACGTCACAATGGAAGCTGATAGTCTAACTATACACCAGAAAGACAATATTACTATATATAATAACGTTGATAATAATAAAATTGGTAATAATAATCTTAATAATAATAATGTCTTTATTATAGT
>JAKSZP010007514.1:0-19252 GCA_022478985.1 Massospora cicadina
ATATTAATATAAAATAAAAATTGATCCTTTACTTCTATAATAGGTTTCGTAGCCAAAATTTGATTCACCATTTATGGTATATTTGTGGGACTCACATAATTTTTTGTACGCGTTATATTTAATTAACCCTTTTAGTAAAAATGCAGCTACATCATATCTTCTTTTGGCCTTTTTAGTAAAATCTAGGGTTGCAAAATTTAAAATGTTTTTGCTTTTGGAGTAATCGTGGTGATTTTAGTTAAGTGAGTGTTTATATCTACCGTGAAAAGCTCATATTCAATATATTTTTATTGAGGTAGAGACCATATTTCTATAAGTTATTATTAGCGGTTCCAGCTAGCCACGTTAGCAAACCATATTGACTGAAGAACTATGATTCACAATTAAAACCTATTGTGTTGGATTTTTAAACGGCTTACCAACGAACTAATAAATTAAAGTTACCCAAAAGGTGGCAGAAAGAAATAAGAGCGTTGGGACAGGCGAATTCAAATAATATATGAGATAGAGACTTCCTATGGCAATAAATAAGGAATACATACCCTTCATCAATTACTTTTTTAAATTGACAAGAGCATGATTGTAAAATCCTACCTGCCTAAATAATCTATTCAATATTGCCACAGTAGAAAAATCTAAGGAGAAACAAGGAAATCAACTGAAATAAAATTTATTGGCCAGCCTTAAGTTTTAAGAATAAAACGGAAAATTATAGGGGTATCTGTTCAACTCGATTTAAATTTGGCCTGAAGTTGTACAGTAAATTATACCATGCACAGGCGTGCGCCAGTAAATTTGTAAAGGGATTACTGTATAAATTTTTAAATTGCCAATAGTAAAGAAGAGCTATGATCCAACTGATTTATTAGAACAAGCCAGCTGCGATAAGGTAAATTACATGGCCGGTTTTAAATATGAGATGTTTAATTTATATTATGGCTAACGAAACATTTCATAATTGCATACCTCTGGCTTAGATATGGTGAATTTTATAATAAAAAATCAATTTGTTGATCAGCTACAGCATGTAAAATTGTCTAGAATAATTAGTACTGGATGGATTAACCTAAGGGGGATAAAGGAATTTAGCTCTCAATCTCAAGCCTAGTTGGAAATTATATGCCCCCATTATTTAGCTTTGACTTTGTTTAAGTTCTACAAAGTTTTGTGCTTGTTGAGATACTGATTTGGTCCGCAGGATAATGAGCTTCTTATATTGAGTATTAAATGGCTCAATTTTCTAGATGGTTGACAGTGTTGATTGAGGATGTTTACCAATTACTTTTATTGATTGTTTTTATATTAAATTTTGATCCTAATCCTAATATCAATTCGTATTTTGCTGGGCACATTCACCATTAAAGTTTTGTATGTAAGTCAGTTATTTGGCTCATATAGTCATTAACCAATTGTATAAGAGGATAGATTAGGCTTAGGTGTCAATCGATTTGGAGATAATTATTAAAACTCCAATGTAAGGCTTTCCAAGACCTTCTACCCTCTTTCTTCTCAGTATACTCCGGTTCCCACATTACCTAGCAGTTTGTATGCTGAGAGGATTAGAATCTTATACTGAGAAATCTCTCAGCTACTCTACCAAAATGGCACATTCTACACCAAGTAAGTTTTCCCCTACTGCCACCCCTTTTCCTAAATCTCCCCATTTCTGTATCCCAAATATCTTAAAAATCCTTTTTTATTGTTCACAATAAAACAAATCAATTTTACTGTGGGTCTTAATTTCCCATCTGCCAATTTAACCTCTATCTTTTATTTTTTTCATTTTGCAAATATCCCTCTTTTACTTTCCTATGCTGATCAAATACTGGGCCACTGCAGGTAGAGTATATCTCAATTTGAAAATTTTGATAAATCTTTATAGCTCAATTAGGGAGCAGCAAATTATGACATGATCATAATTTCTATCATTCTAAATTACTATAACAGTTTTCAATCTGACCATTTTCTTCAAAGTTTATACCTAGGACCATGTAACTCAAGAGGAGGATGCAGCATCCAAGAATAGCACTGGTAAACCCCAAAGGTCATAATCCAGGCTTTGGTTGGTCATATCATTTCTCTTATATTTTATAAATATCAATCAAATGGGGCCTTAAATCCGACTAAATTAATACTTTGAAAAAAATAAGCATTAATCCCTGATAAAGGAAGCTAAATTTAAAACCCTTCAGCAATATGGCCTAAAAAATTTAATTAGCAATGATATACTTCCAATATTTAGCACCTTGACATTGGCATCACTTTCAAGATTAATGACCATCTACCTGCTATGTCAATTATAAAAAAATTGGTAACAAACAGGATTTGCCCTTTTCTGTGGGAAGCCTCTTACTAGGGTCACATCTCAATAACATTAAATTATTGATGGATACTGAATTATGATTCTCATTAACTTGAGTTGAGCTAAGTCAAAGTGTTAGGATAATCCCCAATAGATATATTACCATTTTGATCACCAGCAGTTTATGCCAAGGGTGATCAATTAAACAAATTAACTAATAGATCTTGATTTGGCACTGGTGACTGAAGCCAAGGATATTAAAACCATTGTATTAATCTGGGTTCATGATAAAATAGCAGTTCAATGCTGAGACCCAATCATGTTTTCATTTCAAGATTACTTGCAGCTAAATACCAAGGATAATCTAATCATTAACTGCTTAGGAATTCACCAGCAACTTAATCCAAGAATAATCATAATGCTGGTGAAATGCTGAGGTTTCTGCTAGTAGGGTGAGTGACAATGATTCTGATCCCTAGTTTTATCCCCAATAATGATTAAGATTATTTCTAGTGATTTAACAGTTCTAAAACTATTGGGGATTGTTCCCTTTAGTAATTTAAGTCTTACAATTACTGGTGACTAAAGACAAGGATAATTAATCATTTATCTATTATTAGTATTTACAAATTATTATTAATCTATCAGCAATTAAAACTGACAGTTTCCCCCAAGCTAGGCATTCACTTGCTGTCTATTGCCTAGCATCTTATCTCCTGCTTCTCCTGAATTCTCTCTCCTCTCACTTATATCCTCAAAGTACTGTAAATACTGTGAGGCTTTATCCTAATAACTATCACTTAATATTATCCTTAATATTAATTTAAATTAATATCTTAAATCCCTTCTATAGCAAGGGCCAGGGTTGTGAACTTAGAAGTAACTTTGGCCCCCTCTCTTTTAGGAAGGGTGATGTACTAAGCTTACCACGCCTAACATATTGTTGTAATTCTAGGCACAAGCAAGAAACCAACCTAGATAGAAATCCAACAGCTATAGTTAATTTAAAGGCTCAGGATTTACCTTTGTCATAACCCCTAAAGAGTTTGACACAATATGAGTTATCAAAAATAATTAGTTGGTGTAGGAATTAACTTTAGTAAACTTTCTTATAATTAGTTCCCCTCCCAAATCCACAAATCCCTTTTTCAAGCTGAATAAACCTTTTTATTTTAATTTACTATAATGTTTTAGCATACTTGATTATGGCTCAATTAAATGAGGCTGTAGAGGAGGCTGCGGGATCTAGTATTAAAACCTTAACATCTGGAACTCTCTTGGGGTGCATTTTCCTTTCCCTAGTCAGCACTCCTTAAATCGGCCAATTATATTATGTGCAGTTCTGACAATTTCTGGTGGCTTGTCCACTATTACCCACTTGTGCATGGACATGCCTTAAAGATATTTTGAAATAACATCTTATAGAAACTAACTGAGACATTAAAAAGAACGCTTTCAAAATTTTGTCACTGTGTTCCTTTTTCTCAAAAGTGCACATATCCGCACTGCTTTCCATTATCCAGAGTTGATGAATTTATTTTCTAAGGAAGAACTCTGGTTCACCATTTGTGGTGCACCATACAGGAAATGCCCAGGTCCAGATGGGATTCCTTATGAATTCTATAAGAAATATTTCAAATATTTTTCCTTCTTGCTGCTCGCCTTAATGAACCAATGCCTAATGGAGATGCGCCTCCTCCCTGGAAGACAAGAGGCCTACATGATAACGTTGTACAGGTGTTAAATTTTGGTCTTCTTCAGATGGCTGGTTCTTCTTCTGCGGTATGGTGGAGTTTTGAATGTCTATTGTATGAAGACAATAGACCAGACGGTGACTATAATTAAAATATAACTCCTTTATGATAGCACTGAAAGTTGTCTCTCCTGTCATTACTTGGATGATGGCACGCTGCCCTGATCTTACTGATACCAAGTAAATACTTGACTTAATAAATGTTAAAGTATTAAACACAAAAAGCTTATAAAGTTAAACTATAAACTAGTGGTAATAGTTTGATTGTTTTTTTATTAGTATCAACTTGGAGATAATTTATAGGGCTTGATGTTCACCACATCTTACCCATGACGTCTCATTTTTCAATGGCACTTAGCCAGAGGAACCCGCAAAATGTTTGTTTGAGGGTCTACAAATACTTTGACTCAGGGCATCTTGCACAGCCTCAGGGTCAGTGTAAATAAAGTCAATATTCTCAAGATGGCATTTCAGATGCCTATGCAAATAGCTGAACCGATTCTCCTCCACAAGCAATCATCACATACCAAGGTGATTTGTATCACTAATTAGTAATTAATTCGATCAAAACTTGAATGACATTAAAAACTAATTTTGACATAGACCAACAAAGCCCACATGCCCAAATCATTAAGTCAAAACTTAATGTTAAGTCTGACCTAACCAATAAAGCCCTCAAGCCCATGTCATTATAGTCAATATAATTTAGTGAATTTGCTAGGCCACAAATCCCAAGTTTAGATATACTTAAGATATTTTTTGTTTATAGTAACTGATCATTTAGATCCAGTTAACCATTCAACAACAAGAAAGGGGATAAGCTGGACTTAGCCAACTGGAACCCCATCTCACTTACTAACACAGATACTAAACAATCTACCAAATCATGCCAAATCGCCTAGGGGTAGCTGCCTCTGCTCTCATTTCCCCTGAGCAATTTGGCTTTATTCCCAAATGGTCTATTTAGGACAACATACACACTGTAGCCAACGTCTGCCAGTCCACGGCTTCTGGAGCACTTGTTTTTTAGACCAGCAGAAGGCCTATGATAGAGTTAACTTGGATTACCTCAGAGCCTGCCTCCACAAGTTCCACCTCCCTATCATTTCATTAATTGGGTGAAGTTGCACACAGAATCTGCCACAATGGCTGTGCGTGGCCCTGGCTTCCTCATGGATGTAGTTTGTCCTCAAAGGCTATATGTCAAGGGGACCCTCTAAGCCCACTCTTGTATAACTTCAGCCTTGACCTACTTCTTTGCAATACAAATGCCAGTCTTACTGGTGTCCATGTGCAAGGCCAAGCACCAGTCAAGATGTTGGCATTTGATGATGATTGTGTGGTTGGGGTGTCTAACAATCAAGATGCATGAGCGCTTGAAGCTACTATCCAAGTTTACTCCAGGGTAAGTAATGCTGCACTTAATGCCTCCAAAACCGAAATCATTCTCCTTAGTTGGTACCAAGCCCGCTGGTCCCCAGCGCCCCATTTTATACCTGCTTCAGCAACTTACTCTCAGGCTCGCTTACCCTGCCCACCCCACACTGCACCGCTTGTGCTCCCCTTTGTGCCAAGACCCATCGCTGGTACAGTCCGCCATTTTGGGGGTGTGGCTGGTGGCAGGAGGGTACGCCTCAACGGTGATGGAGCATCATATCCTGGACAACGTTACAAAACACATAGCTTCCCTCAAAGCCCGCCAAACATCCCTAACAGGCATGGAAGTGCTAGCCAACTCTATGCTCCTTTATAAAGTTTGGTTTGGGGCCCACGCCATTACTTATTCCCCTTATTTATTTAAGTCATTATATGTACTTCTGCAAGGGTGGCTTTTGTTAGGCCGCCCACCGCCAGTGCGCCTGGATGTCATGTTTGGCCCTCGCCATAGTGGTGGCATGGGCCTGCTCAACTTTGAGGTCCACGCACCAAAATAATTGGCATCTGGATCGCTGCAGTCACCAACCCAACGATCTCAGCCCAGCACTGGTCCTGTGCAGCCCGCTCCAACTTCTCCTGCATCCTGGGCCTCAGCAATCCTTCCCACCACCATTATCTGTTAAAGTATCTCGCCTCACACCCTTCTTCAGCGCGCCCACATGGGACGTCACCCCACTTCAAAATAATTTTCCTCTCCATGCAGAGCGCTGAGTGGAGAATTCGCATCAGTGGGCACACCACCCAGAGGGTTCGCCCTACTCCTTGGTTAACCCAGGAAGTACAAGGACAAGCCATTCTGAACAGAGTAATACCCATGAGGTCCCCTGTCATAGCCAGGGTGGATTACCTTGACATGTTGGACATCCCCTACTCCCTCAATACCCAGAAAGCCATTTGGAAGTACGACTATCACCCTCTTTTGCAGCCGCATATTCAATCCCATGTGTGGCGCTATTTGAGACAGGTATACCATACTGCTGAGCGCTCTAATGCTTTGCACTCATCTTGTGTCTTGTGTGACCAGTATGGAATTTTGGTTCACCGCCTGTAAGAGTGCCCTCCCTCAAAAGTGATTTGGCATGAGGTTCAGCGTCTTTTTTTTCAGGATCAAGCACAGCCCTTCAGCCTATCTAAGGACATATTCGCCTTGTCCTTGATTTCCCCTATACCATCTTCCCTCAGAGCCTTAGTGGTTGCAATTGCTATGTGGACTATCCACACGGCCATCTTGGATGCTATCACTGGATCTACTCCCACCCTCCAGGAAGCTGTACGCCGGTTCCAGTCACACCTTGTGGACCACTTTCAAGCTTGGATGTTTGGGGACCTACCATCCCATCACCATCAGTTGGTCTCATCCTGGTTTTCGGTTTGGTTCATCACTTCAGACCCCTTCCTTCATACGTGTTCAATAGTGGCGCAAGCCCCTACACAAGTAACCCCCCTTCCATTTCTTGACGTTCACGCTGGCAACAGGAGATAGCGTTTGCTTCTCTGGGGTGCCCCCTTGCTGATGTTTGTTTCGTTAGTTTACTTATCAGAAGTGTACGTCCCCTGGTAAGCCTTCCCCAAATTAAATTTAAAATTTGTCTCTGTGTTCCTAAACGTTTTGCAAACCCCTGAGCCTAAGAACCTTTCTGCCTGGTATACCAACACCACCATTGTGGAGATGGTAGCATCTTTATTCCATTTTGTGCTGTTAGTTTGTCACTATTTTGCATTTTATGTTCAGGTTCTCCCAAGCCATAAACCTCTTTCTATATGAAACCACCCTTACTCATCCATGGAACTTACTGAGTTTGATCTTCTCCACAAGTATTGGCATGACTCCACCTTTCCAGCACATTTTTAAAATGCTGCTGGAGTCTCACAAACTTATGTTAGGACTAAAGAAAGCAGAGGAAAACTGGACTGTAAGCGCATATGTTTAAACTCTTTACCAGCAGATCTAGACTGCAATGCAAGACTCTAACTTAATGTTAAAATTCATTAGAGGTAGATGAGGGGACTTGTGTGTCATGCTGAGATAATAGTGAAGGTGGGGTGTTTCTAAATTTTTGAAAACTGATTAATTTGACAAGCTGAACAGAAGTTTCAACCATTATTTTCTTTAAGTGAAACTAGCTGGTTGACTCTTTTAAAGCCATAATACTTAAAATCACAAACTTGGTTGTTTAGATTTATGAATAATAAAAGCTATAATTTTTTTATAATAAAAGAAAAATTTCATTGATTTAACACAACCCCCTATCATTAGCAGGTTTTGTGTTTTATGTTGTGCAAGGGAGGGGGTTACTAAGCTGCAAACATTGGTTTCAAACACCAATTTTTATATTTGATAGTGACAGTAATAAATGTCTCAATATCTTTTTAAAATAGTAACATTAGCTGAGATACCATACATTTCTTTGAATATTTTGGTGTCATGAAAATGGCAGAAGAAGTTTAGACCAGCCTGCCAGTCAGGATGCATAAGAACCCAAAAAGCAAGCCAGAATGCCAGAGGCATTGCCGCATGTATGACATTGTATGGAGCTGGGCATTGGGAAATGATAAACCGTTGGTGTAGGGAAATAGTAAACAGCAACCCGAGAACAAACCAAATAGAGACAGCCCCAGACACTGGAGGTCTTTCTGCAGGGGGTGGTACCACAGGTATAGTTTATACAAGGTCACTGACGGGTGGGTGTAATTCAACTGGGGAGACAAGGGGGCGGATCATTTCTTGGAGATGGTGGATGTAAGGCCACCAGAGAAAAGCCATTGGGAATGCGGCCAGAAGGATATCAATAAAATCAAAATTGATAGTTTTTGGAAGCAAATTTTATTGTAAAGAAAAGTGAAGAAAATTGACCAACAATTTTCTCAGTGTGATATAACTGATTTTTTAGTAATCAATTGATGCAGGAACAAGCAGGGATTGAGACCCTCAATTTCACCCTAACTGACGAATTATTTGGGAATGGGGCAGATAAGCTCACTGGGAACTGACATCAAAGAATTCAGTGGCAGGCCAAGTTGCTGTCAGTTTGACCTCAAACGCCTGAACTGAGGCTCAACTGCATTTTTGATGGACAGTGCAACAGCGTCTGGCCCAATGAGCAGTGGGAATCCCCCGGGGCTACCCCACATAGGGGCGGTCCCAATTGATTGGAAATGGGTTTGAGATGCCCAACCCACCCATGGCCAGTCGCTGGGCTGTTCATTTGGTCAAAAGTGTTGCACTGCTGCAATGCCTGATTTGCCAGAAGGGAGCTTCAAACTCTCGTCAATGGTGTCCAATGCTACTACCTGCACGTCGGGGATCATCCCTGACAATTTTGAGAGGGGGTTAATTTTGACAGTCGCTGTGTTGGCTGAATCAAAACTGTCAGAAATTCTGGCCAATGGATCAATCTTCATCCCTTTTTGACTATGTGGATTCAGATCATCAGGCTTATTCCAATTGTTTTAGGACCAATTAACTTCATTTTGGCGATTTCAACGCAAATTTCCCTGATCAGACATACTAGTTCTGCCAAGGTGAGTGTGGGCACTGGGGGAGGGATCTGAAGAGGGAGGGCTGTTACCAAGCGCTTGTCTACCATGTGGGCGAGGTCGCCCTGGGTAATGAGGGGTACAGCCACCCTCTTCAGAACCTTCTTACTTGGAAATGAGAAGAAAGCCCGATTGATACCCAGGGGACGTTCCTCAGGACTTACATTGGTAAGTTCCAAATGTCCAAGTTTATTTTGCATTTCTAGAATTTGTTGAAGTTTCATCCCCATTTCGGAACTTTCTTTTCAATTTTTGCCCAAATTTTGACTTCTTAGCTATATTATGTTTATCTGGGGTTGCCACAGGTAGCAACTTTTTTAAATTTGCAGTGACTCCTGATTGGACACTTATTGGGGATGGGGAGGGTAACTGTGGTGTGGATCTTTCTAAAATTTTAGTCTGCAAAAAGTTGTCTGATTTTTTATGTAAAAATCTTCAGATTCTGAAAATAGGATGGGATTGGGCTGGGGAGTAGGTTGAGGAAAATCACATGTCAATCATGGAGGGGCAGCAGTTACTCATCTTTAGTTCAGGGTATGTCTTAGGTCACAAATCTGGGCAAGAGGTATGATCTTGGGGACTGGGACCTTTTTAAAACTGGAAGGGTGCATGACTCTGCCAACATATAGCAGACGCCACAGGCCTTATGCCTTACATAAGCAGGTGGTTGCGCTCATATCCACCTTGCCCACAAATAAAGGGTACATCAAAGGTATATCTTCTGGCCAACTAAATTGGATTATCTAATTCCTTAGATAAATATGTGGTCCTTAATAACTGCGCAGCTACCCCTGAAGTATCTTTCAACAAGAATTGGTTCATACTTTTATCCCTGCAACAAGGCACCTTTTCTGTCAAAAAGTATCTATAACTCTCCAGTTTTCAGAGAGGTGGTTCATGAAGCACAGGACCAACGCAAGTGAGCTAGTCGTCAGGGTTAAAATAAAGATAGCCCAGAAGAGGGAGCTGGAGCTAAAGTGACATATGGCAAGAGTGGTTAGCACGTTACAAGTAATTAGATATTGAACAATCAGCAAAATTTGGCTGTGCCACAAAGGGCAGTTCATAACCAAGCTTTTACAGGGCTAGAGTGCACGGGTGACCTGGTTTGGAGGGAACCTTGTAGGCTAAGAGGTGTACCTGATGCTTCAATAATTTTAAAACAAATAAAATTGCTAACGTGTTGCTAGACCTCCTTGAATAGGTCCACGCACAGGTTCACCCAAGTCAACATATGGAAAAACGTAAAACTGACTAGGGGTTTATTATAGGGAGGAAGACAACCAATGAGAAAAGTTAGTGTTGAAGAAACATATTAAGCTGAACTGAGAATTCTTCTATCAGAGAAAGTGGTACCAAGCCAAGGTGCACTAATAAGTGCACAATTTCATCCAACAGGGTGCTATAATTTGAAATATTCTAAACTTGAATTTATTGATTGAAGTCAAGGCCAACCCAAGTTGGGAATCTTGTAAACTGAATGGGTTTTGAACCCCTATTCACCAATTAATCAAATCAAATCAAATCAAGCCATTGTCATTTAAGAGTTAACCCTTTCATTTTAAAGCTAAAGCAAAACAAGGGGCTGGGCGTTAAGCACCTCACCTGGACCAATCTGGGCATATTTGGCCTGTACCCAGCGTTGATCCAAGGTGTGTTTTAGGTCAGGAAGATCCTGCAACTAGATCCTTTGGACCTCATGCCGCCCAGCCTTATCTTTGATGTTGATGCCTTCAATTAGGTCATGTAAACATGACATTAACTTCTCCTCCTTTTTGGGCTTCACCCCCCCTTTAGGGGCATTTGCCAAGGAAAAGTTTTTGCAGGAAGGGGCCAGCTTCATGGCAGCAATGGCTTGCTGGACTTAAATCATGAAGCCTCAGGGAAACGCTCATAGAATGCTACAATTAGATCTTGAGCATAGATTCAGTTACACTCTGGGACCCAACTGTTCTCCGCTTCATTAAATCCCTCTCAGAATACAAGTTACTCAAGTCTTCTTCTTACCTGACGGGAGGCTACAATCTCCTCCAATTCTTACTCAGGCGCCCCATTCACGAGATAAGCCTTGGGAGTCTCTGGTGGGGGACCCTCAAGCAACGTGAGCTTGCTTTCATGGAATACTGAAAAGATTCAAAACGAGGGGGGAGATCCAACTGGTATGAGGCGTGGCCCACCTTTCTGATGAAATGGTAGAGCCCAAAACTCTTAGGTCCTAGTTTTTTTGCATGGTTGCTTGATAGGGATGTTTTTAGCATCCAGCATCACGAGATCTCCTTCCTTGTATGCTGGTCCAACTCATATCGTAAGATCAGCATTCTACTTGTAAGTCTGCGTGGCCGCATCTAAATTTGTGCTCACCCCCTGGTGTACTTTCTTGATCATTTTTGCAAAGTCCACCACCGCTTCCACCTTGGATCCACAACTGGGCTCAATGTTGAAGGCGGGATTGAAGCTATAGTTGGTGAAGAAGGGGAATAACCAATTGATGCACGTTGGGCGTTGTTATAACTGAATTGGGCCATGAGGAGATGGGAACTCAATCTGAATGATTTGCAGCTGTGTAACACTGTAAGAACTGTTCAAGGCACTGGTCACTCGTTCAGTCTGCCCATCTGATTAGGGGTGATGGGCCTTTGAACGGCAGGGACGGATTTGCAGAGTCTTAAACAACTTTTCCCAGGAGACAGAGGTAAACTGGGGTCCTCAATCGCTAATTATTTCTTGAGGGACCCTGTGAAGAGCAACACATGTGTAACAAAAAGCCTAGCCATCTCAGCTGCAGTGACTGTGGTTCTGCAAGGGATGAAGTGGGCGAACACTTAAATTGGTCCACCATCACCATAATAGCATCGTAGCCATCACATAAAGGCAATTCCACAACTAAATCAACTTATAGAGAAGTCCAAGGCTCTTCAGCCTTTTGAACTGGTACCAACAGCCCTTCTAGAGGATAGCGATTCAGTTTCATTTGATTGCAGACTAGACACTCTTTACAATACCTGCCCACCTGTGTGGCTAACATCTTCCAATTGTAAGTGCGGAAAATTAGCTCTAAAGTCTTTACCTTCCCAGGATGACCAACGGTGATTCCATCATGATGGTTCCAGATAATTTCCAGGCGAAGTGGTCCAGTGGGAACCTATAGGCGCCCTGAAACAACACCATCTCATCCTTTACGTGGTACCTCTGGTATATCCCCCTGATTCAATGCACTTTTTTCAAGGACCATAGCATATTTGGCTGATAAAGGTAAGAAAGCTCTACCTTTTTGAACATAGCATATACCTACGCATTTTCCAGAGGAGTGTGCGCTGGCCCATTGGCCAATGGAGAGGGAAGCTGAGACTCAATCTTACCTAGTGGAATCATCAAATGGATATTATGCACCTCTACCTCCTTAGGATTAGGCTAATGAAGGGTTGCTGCTCAAAGCATCTGCCAAACCATTCACCTTGTCCTTGGTAAACTCAAAGAAAACACAAACTGGGCTAAGGTCTCATGTCAGCAGGTTTACCATGGGGTTAAGACATGATGTGCATGGTAGTACAGTAAAGCATGATGCTCTTTACGTACGCAGAAGGGTTGGGATAAGCCATGTAAGTGATGACGCCAATAGGTCAGCGCCTCAACCACTGCAAAAGACTCTATCATATATGGCGTAGTTTAACTGGTAAGGGCATCTTTCTGAGAAATTATCCCACCAAATGCTCTATTCCATCTTCACCTACTTAAAATAGGGCCGCAGCTATGGTGAGGTTGGAGGCATCAGAAGCAACAATGAACACTTTATGGGGTTGACATGGTGAAGAACGGATGTGGATGGCAAATTACAATTTATCGCTTGGAAGGCATCCTGAAAAGTAGGGAACCACTGGAGCACTTTTGCCCAACTCCCCTTATGCAAAGGCGCTGCAAAATCAGAAAGATTTGGTGGAACGTCTTAAGGAACGTACATGTCCTCAAGAAACTCCTCAATTCCTTAACTGAAGTTGGAGTAGGCTACTCACGAATTGCCTTCTCCTTGTCTGGAGTTATCATGTGCACTTGGTCAAACATGACGTTACCCAGGAAGGTGACCTTGAACTTAAAGAATTCGCACTTATTTATTTATAATGTGAGGTCAGCTGCCCTCAGACGCTCCATCACCTGCTGAAGGTGTACTGCATGGGACTTATTGTCAGGGGAATATACCAAAATATCATCTATGTAATCCACCGTGAATATCCTCAGAAGGTCCCACAAAGCCGCATCAATACAGCATTGAAAGATAGTAGGGCCATTTTTATGCCCGAAGGGCATAGCCCAGAGATTGGAAAATCCCTTTTCTGGTACAGAATGCGGTCAGCCACTCCTGGCCCTTCTTTATATTGATCTGATTGAACGCGGATAAACAATCCAACTTGGAAAAACCTTTTGCCTTCTCCACATAGCGTGCCATATGTGAGTCCAGTGGGATGGGATGCAAGTCTGGTATTGTGACATTGTTGAGATTCCCATAATCTACGCTTGGGCGCAAGACCATCAGCCTTCTCCACAAAGAGAAGTGGGGAGCATACTGGTGAGGTTCACTGAGAAATCGCACCTTTGGCTAACTGCTCCTTAGCCCACACATCTAATGCTGCTTCCTCTCATACCGTTAATGGATAAATTTGGGGGAGATATATGCACCAGCTCAACGGTGAGCTTGAACTTGCAATCAAGCTCTGAGTGGGATGGTAGTACATTAGCTGTAGCCGCATCAAAGGAAGATTCCAACCCCTCCAAACAGGAAGGTAGGGGAACCTCCACTGAGGGCTTCAGCAACTGAGCAAGACTGAGTGTGTGGATATTGGGCCAATGAGGAGGATCGTCTTGAGAGTTCACTTTAGACAAAGGGACAACTAATATATGACCATTCTACAAAGTTAAGGACAAGGTATTGTCTTTCAAGTTGGTTCTGACGTCAAACCTTCGCCACCACTCTACACCCAAAATGATGGGAAACAAGAGGTTTTTGATAGCTTGGAAGTGATCAGACAAATGATATTTGCCAACTTGATAATCCACTAACCCCATAATTTTCAGCGTGGGAATACTAGGGAAGCCCCTCCTCTAACAATACCACCTGACAAGTGACTCAGCTCAAGGTAGTTGGCAAGGTCTTGGTCCATAAAATTCTCAAAGGCTCCAGTATCCACCACAATAGTAGTGCTGATTTTCCCTAAAGGGGATGAAATGGTAGTGATCAATAAAAAATATCCTGAATGATCTTTATTTATAACTGAAAATGCTAACACTTCGCCAGAAAACTCTTCTTCAGGGTCTAGCATACCCCCAGGGTACGATTTTGCATCATAAAGTGGAGAGGAATATTTGGCCACACTTACTACTGAGTCCACATATCCCACCATATATTTCAACAACTGCATAAACTATTTTATACTGTAATTGTACCATTTTTTCCAACTCCTGGGTTCCACAAATCATGGTTATTTGTCAAGAGTGAGTTCTCTGGGTGATTTGATACACTGAAATGGGGTCCATATCTGAGCCATAAGGGAAGATATATGACTTGGTAGTATATATGGAAACTTCGTTATAAAATGAGTTTTGGCCATGAATGACCCTATACCCATTTTGGCGACAGGTTGTATGACGTTGTCTGAAGCCATCACCACCAGGCGCTTCATTGATAATCCTGCCTGCACCATCCAAACGCGGTGCCAAAGAAAAATCTATTTATTGGTGTCAATTTTAGTTATTTCTGGTGGAAATTTGGGGAATCATGACTCTCAGAAAAGCACCCATAACCACCAAGTATGGACACAAAGTGTGGGTGTTTTTCAGTCAGAAGTAGCAAGAATAACTTGAGATGCTCCAACCATTGAAAAATGCAAAAAAAGTGGTGATCCCCACTGCGGCCATGGCCAACAGCTGGCGCACACCATTTGCACTTTGTGAAAGTCCTACATGGATAAAGTTTGTGTTTGTAAAATAAGGAGGTTGGTTGTCTAATGTCAAGAGAGTATCTATAACTCTCCAGTTCCCAGCGTGGTGGTGCATGGAGCACAGGATCTTCGCAAATGAACTAGTCATTAGGGTTAAAATAAAGATAGCCCAGCAGAGGGAGCTGGAGCTAAAGTGACATATGGCAAGTTTGGTTAGCACGGTACAAGTAATTAGGTATTGAGAAATCAGCAAATTTGACTGTGCCCTAAAGGGCAGTTCATAACCAAGATTTGTACAGATCTAAAGTGCATGGGTGATCAGGTTAAGAGGGAACCTGGTAGGCTCAGCGTTGTACTGAGGCTGTAGTAATTTAAAAAAAATAAAACGGCTAACGTGATGAAAAGTTCTCCTTGAAGAGGTCTGCACACAGGTTTGCCAAAGTCAAAATATAAAAAACCTTAAACTGACTAGGGGTTTATTATAGTGAGGAGTCACCCAATGAGAAAATTTGGTGTCAAAGAAACATATTTAAGCCAACCTAGGGGAATTATCTATCTGAGAAAGTGGTACCAAGCCAAGGTGCACCAATAAGTGCACACTTCCATCTGACAGGGTGCTTTACATTGAAATAGTCTGAACTCGAGTAATTAACTGAAGTCAAGGCTGATCCAAGTTGGAATTTCGTAAACTGAATGGGTTTTGAACCCCTGTTCACCAATTAATCAAATCAAGCCATTGTCGCTTAAGAGGTAACTCGTTTATTTTAATGCTAAAGCCTAAACCAGGGGCTGGGCGTTAAGCACCTCACCTGGACCAACCTGGGCATATTTGGCCTGTACCAGCATTGATCCAAGCTTGCTTTAGGTCAGGAAGGTCCTGAAACTTGACCTTTGGACTTCCTGCCGCCCAGCCTTATCCTTAGTGTTGGTGCCTTCAATCAGGTCATGTAAACACAACATTTTCAGTAACATAATATACTTCATGTTTCCATTCCTTGGCCCAGTCTGCATAAGCTCCCCTCACCCAGCTCCTGCATATATTTAGACAGAACTTGGGTCAGAGTTATTGAGAGCCACAGCAGCTACCCATCTTGTTGACTCATTGGAGGAGGAAAATTCCTTAGAAGCACGGGTTGTGAATCAACTTTCTCTGATGCATAAGAGATGCCCTGACTAATTTTCATGACCTCTGCAACTATGGCATCACTGCACTTAGTGAAATCCTAGCTTCTTTGAGCGCATTACTTTTGCATGAAATGGGAAACACCACTGGACGGACTTCTGAGCTCAACAGCACCAAAGGAGCAGTGTCACCATGAGACTTTTGCCCTACTCCAGCTTTTCTTTAAATATGAATAAATATGAAGTCAAAACCTTTGTTTATTTATTTGAGGCAAGCTGACCAGGGGATGGACATTACCAAAATAGAGAAAGAAAGTATTGACATGAAATTTTAGCAGGGACATCTCTGTCATAGAAAGTTTTATCACCTCTAGATTGAAACTCAGATTTTTCTGGTTACATCATGAGTAGGGTTTTCGTGTTATTAGACCTACTAACTGCCAATAGCTTCCTTTGGCTGGCACCCCGTTCAATGTGCAAAGGGCGGAAATTGAACCCAAAACCTTCAGGTTGGTAGCCGTATGCCCTACTGACTCGCCTTCCACCCCCTTGAAGTCAAAACCTTTGTCCTACATGATCATACCATATACCATCAAATATAAAAGTCATAAGGGCAAAGTTAAAATTGAAGCTGTTAAAGCATTGGTGATAGTGGTACAGAAATCTTTTTGTGAACCTTGCCATGGATAAGTGACTATGCTTACCCATCCCACTTGGTGGTGAAGTTACTATAGATGACACTCATAAGCCTTTGCATAGCTTGGAAATTAAACAGCCGTTTACTATTCACCAATCCCATCAGTAGTTTGAGGAACGTTTCTGTGTCCTGGAACATCTTCCATGCTCAACAATTAATGGCATGAGATGGTGACACAAGTACTCTCCCTATTATAGACTCAGTATGGTTTAGTCACATTTCACGTTGATGGAAACAAGATGCCATCCTGAAATTCCATTCTACGCCCTCTAAAGGCCCATTACTAGCATGATCATGAAGGTAATTTCTTTCTTAGACCTTCCATTGAAGTTCCAGCACTGTTATAAAATTTTTTATCCTGCTGCTCACATGTCATCCTCTTTGCTGGAATCCTTGAACTATAGTGCTCACTGGTAATTTTGGAACAGGATTTCAACAATGTAGCGGATAGTGGAGTATTAAAACTCTTAACCGCTGTTAAGGATTCTAGGGTAAAATAAAAACATTTAGATTTTAATTTAATTATTTTTTAGTAACAAAAATGGGGACAAAAAGCGATCCCTTATTAGAATTTTGGCTCCTATTATTTAAAGTAAATTAGGGAATAAAAAAGAGAGGGGCGAGTGAATTTGGAATAGGCAGATGATAAATCAAATAAAACAAATGACTGTTCAGCCTACAAGAACTCTTGAAAATCTCTTCACCATGATAGGATTTATTACAAGTGTGGGGTTAACAGCTGGTATTATGAACTCATGAGGTAAAAACTTGATATAGTAAACTAATCATTCATCTGGAAAATCTTTTCATCTTAACTGATTACTGAAAGTCTTAGGAGTCGATTGGTAGGAAAATTGTATTCAATTTTTATACCCCCTTAAATTCTATAAAATGGTGTGGTTTTCCCTTAGGCGGTGGCACTAAATTTAAAGTAGTGCAGGATAGACTTCCAAGTAAGTTCGCCTATTCTGCTGCAGGTTCAGCGTATCCATAATGACTAAAATCAGGCTTTTTGACTGAGGACAGGAGTAAAATGGTTTCTCCAATCTAGTTGATTCAGCCACGAATTAGGTAGGTGATTATTATTAACAAAATCCGTATCTTCTTCACTGAGACATTATTCTTGACTAGCTGGATGTCTATTGTCTGACATTACCCCCTTCAATAATGTTATGGTAAGAGTAAGGGCATAATAATAGTTTTTGGACTCTGTTAATAGTGATATAGAGGCAAGATACTTAATGAGTAACTATCGCCCCTTTTATAAACAGTGACAAAGGGTCCTTCCCAAAGACCTGAGATTGCCACTTCTGGGGGTGATGTGAATGTGATAATATAACAGCAAATCTGATATTTGGAAGTAGGGTAACAGTTGTCTATGCTCATTAGCTGCTAGGACTTTTTAAAGGATGGGTTTAGCTAAATTATTCATTGCATCAGGCTGCAGATGAATGAATAATTGAGCTAATCTTTTCATGGTTTTTACGGGCCATCAGTCATAGCAGAAAAGACGTCTTTAGTTAGCAGAGCAGGCACTCCAGTTTTGTGGTCATATAAAACATGTAAAGGGGACATTTTAAGGATTCAATGATATCTAATATGATAGGCTACTAGAGCACATGGCAAAAATTGATCCCAATGTAGAGGGTCTGATCTAGCCATCTTTCATAATATGCAAGCCAAAGTTCCACTTGATCTCTCTACAGTACCATTTGTAGAAGGGTTTTATGGGGCCGAGAAGAGATGTTGCGCTCACAAGAAGGTAGCCAAGCCACAATCACCCTGGAGGTGACATTTTTTTCCGTTGTCACAATGTAGGACCTGGTACAACCATGCCAAGTGAAGATATAGTGATGTATGAAGGTTGCAGTAGCTTTAGCGGTTTGATCAGGGAGAGCAACAGCTTCAACCCATTTGGTGAAGCAATTTATTCCTGTCAAGATGTATCAATTCCCACTATTAGTCTAGGAAGAAAACCTACCACATCTAGGCTTATCATGTGGAACGGTTATTGAGGCGTTGTAGGATTGGTAATGATATTTGAGCTTGAAGCTGGATTGCTTTTTACAAGTTAGGCAGGCATCTAGGACTTCAATAAAAGATTGCATGATTCCCTCCCAACAGTACCAAACCTTAACCCACTCATAGGTTTTCCGCACTCCATTGCGCCCCAGAGTAGAGTGGGCTTCCATTTGCCAAAGGTACTTGCTCTGAAGGTCGAAGATAGGGTAACCAGTTTGACCCTACCTTTTTTTATAGCTTCCCACTCTACACCTTGGTGTTATGGGAGAGTCAGCTAACGTTTTCTATATGGGCTCATCCTCATCGTCCCCAGCATTAGTGGACATGAGGAGGTCATGTAATCTCTATTCTATACTATTATCTATGTTAAGGACAGGCATCCAAGTTAACCCATCAACAATCAAATAGCAAGTTCTAGCTTGGTTCACAATTTCAATATCATAATATTGAAA
>JAKSZP010007515.1:0-19199 GCA_022478985.1 Massospora cicadina
TCCTATGTCAACAAGTGCCTCAACGGAGGCCACGTGAATGCTCAACTGACCTTTACTTGCAACAAAAAGTAAGCCTGATCTTGTTTCTTTGACATGGTATGAGACTCAATTGGGATTAAAGGGATATACCAAACCCTCCTCCAGCCCATCTATGGGAACTGAGGTCATGTACATCAACATGTGAACAAACCCAACTTTTTCCTCCTTCTCCAGGGACAACTGAGGTACTAGTGGATTCACGTACACAAGCTCCCCTGAAGCAGTAGCGTCAACTTCAAGATTGCAAGCATCAGCATCCCTAATAGTGGAGTGAGGAGGGAAATCAGAAACCCTAGGAATAAGCAACACCTTACGCTTGCAACCCATACATGCCTGCTTCCCTGAGGAAAAGAGGAAACCCTAGGCCCTGCTCCACTCAACCTGTGGGTAGACCCTATTGATGTTTGGGCCAAAAAAGCTATAAAAAATTCTGGCATAAAAACTGTGATCCACTGAACGGGCCAACCTTGCAGCATAACCCACAACTAGCCAACAAGAGATCTTTCCATTAATACAACTGAATCAACTCAGCACCCCACCCATAGGTCATGATGAAAAAATGAAAAATTGGGGTTTCTCTATTATTTTATGGAGCGTGCTGCTAATTATAATAAACCATCCTGGAACTCTGGACTAATAAATTCCCAGAACCATAGCCAGAATATCTGAGGTAAAGCATTATATTTTAAATTTTTTTGGTGAAGTCTGACCTTAGGATGGACACTTTCAATAAAAACCACTTACAAAACACCAAAAAAACGAGGGTCACCCCAGAGGAGCTGAGGCTACCTCCTGTTGCCAGCAGGACTGCCAGTGGAAGGAAGAGGGGGAGTGACAGGGGAGGCCTAGGCCAAAACTGAACACAAATGAAGGAAAGGGTTCAACGAGAGGAACCAATTGAGGAACCAGAGATGACACCAACTGGAGTTGGCGGGATGGCAGGTGGCCAAACAGCCAGGCTTGAAAGTGATCCGTGAGGTGGGAGTGGAAGCGACGCACAGCTTCATGGAGAGTTGGGGTAGTTCCAGACGGTGCATTAAGGACAATAGTGTGGATCATCCATAGTGCTATTGCATCAATCAAGATTCAGAGTGAAGGGTGGATAGGGGAGGTCATGGAAAAGGTGAATTTGTTTTTGGATAAGCTGAAAGCCTGCTCACGCTCCTGGCAAAAGAGGCGTATAACATCCCACCAAATCGCCTGTGATGGAAGGCAATCTTCCAAGTGATGGACTAATGACCCATATTGACTGCATTCAATGAATGAAGAATGAGAGGCATTAAACTTCTCAGCCGTGCAATATACCCTTCTCAGGCATCTCCACACATGGGCGTGAGTCTGGGGTGTAAAGAGGATGTTGTGTGTACTGCCAAATGTCCTTCTGGGTCTCCAAATAGAATGGGATGTCAATCTTGTCAAAATAGTCCACACGGGCAATGAGGTGGGACATTGGGGTACAGGTTGTTTAAAACGGCTTGGCCACAGACTTCTAGTTTGAAATGGGGAGTAGGGTGACCCCTCTGGGCGGTGTGTCCACTGATGCTGATTCTCCACTCAGTGCTCCACATAAAGAAAAAATGCGTTTTAAGTGGGCCAGCATCCCATGCGGGCCCATGGCAGAGGGATGAGAGGTAAGATAATATAACAGAGAAGGGGGTGGGTAGGATTGCGGAGGCCAAGGGAGAAGAAAAGTTGGAGCTGGCTGCGCATGACCAGTGTTGGGCTGGGAGTGTGGGGCTGGTGACTGTAGCGACCCTGGTGCCGAGTATTTATGGCAGCTTGGGCCTCAAAGTTGAGCAGTCCATACCACCACTATGGCGAAGTTCAAACATGACATCCAGGCGCACATGGGGAGGGCGGCCTAGCTAATGACATCCTTTTAGTAGGGCGTACAAAGAGGTGAAGAAAGAGGGGGAAAAGGCAATGGCGTGGGCCACAAACCAGACTTTGAACAGGACATAGTTTTGGCAAGCACAAACTAGCGTGGGAGGGTAGTCTGGTGGGCTTTGAGGGAAGCGATGCACTTTGTGACATTGTTGAGGATGTGGTGCTCCATTACCAATGAGGCGTACCCTCCCACCTCAAGCCACACTCCTAAATGGCGCACCAAACAGTAGAGGGTCTTGGCATGAAAGGGAGCACAAGCGGGGTGGTATGGGATGGCCATGGAAAGCAAACCTGTGATTTAGCTGCTGAAACAGGTAGGTAATGGGGTGCTGGTGACAAGTGGGCTTGGTACTGGCTGAGGAGAATGATATAAGTTTGGAGGCGTTCAGTGCGGCGTTACTGACCCTGGAATAATCCTGGATAGTAGGCTCTAGCGCGCATCCAACTTTGTTGTTAGACACCCCAACCACACAATCATCAGCTAATGCCAGCATCAAAACTGGTGCTTGGCCTTGCACATGGACACCAGCAAGGCAGGAATTCACATTGCGTAAAAGTGGGTAAAGGTTGAAATTGTACAAGAGTTAGCTTAAAAGGTCCCCTTGGTGGAGACCCCTTTGAGGGTGAACCACATCGGTGAGGAAACCAGGGACACACACAGCTAATGTGGCGGATTCCATAAGCAACATCACCCAATATATGAGCCGGTGGGGGAGGTAAACTTGTGGATGCAGGCTTTGAGGTAGTCCCAGTTGACCTTATCATAAGCTTTCTGCTGGTCTAAGAACACAAGCGCCCTAGTAGCTGTGGATTGTCAGACATTGGCTACGGTGTGTATGTGTCACATATTGACCTCTTGGGTATAAAGCCAAACTGCTCAGAGGAGATTACTTAAGAAGCAACTTCCCCTAGGCGGTTAACCTTAATTTTAGTAAATATCTAGTATCTGTACTCATAAGTGATATGGGGCGCCAGTTGGCCAAGTCCAGCTTATCCCCTTTCTTATACAGCGTTATATGTATGCTTCCTGGCCCCCAGGAAGGAGGCGCGTTTCTAAGACATTTGTTCATTGAGGAAAGCATCTGAGAGGTTTTTAAATAAAAGTATCTCTTGTAGAACTCATGGAATCCCATCTGGGCCTGGGCACATCCTGTGCGGTGCACCGCAAATTGCATACCAGACTTCATCCTGAGTAATTAAATTCATCAACTCTGGGTATTGGGAAACTGTGTGGATATGTGCGCCATTGAGAAACTTGTAAATTTTGACAAGTTCAACTGTATCAGATTGACACAATTTGGAGTAATAGCTACAAACTTCAACTTCCATTTTGGCTGGAGTTTTTGTGATGGAGTGGTCCGGCTGCCTCACCTGTGTGCATGCCAAGCTCTGTCACAGTGTGAAGAATTTACGTAAAAAGAGGCGGAGCATGTGTCACCACTGTTATATTATTCGCCTTGAACTGAACATAAACGCGATGTTTGTGGTGTCTTACCAGTGCTTTGGGACGAGTGGACACTTCTGCCCACTTATGACCCCAGGCTGGGCTGTAGCATGCAGCAGGGACATTAGATTTCAGGTGGTCCACTTCAGCAAGCATGTGCATTTGACCGTGAGGCAACTCATGAGCAACTTGATGAGAGGTGGCATTCCTGACAGATGGTATTTGCTTTGAAGGTAGACTAGGTAGAAAGTGGGTCCGCACAGAACAGTGTGGCAAACTCTGGTGCTGAAGTTTCAATGTCCACCCATGAGGAAAGTCTGGGTGACGTGATCTTGACTGGAGGAAGTTTGAAATTTGGCACCTGTGCCGCTGGACTTGACAAAGTGAAGGAAATCAACACCAACCTGTGGTCAGAGAAATCGATTTTTGTCATCATAAAGTGTTTAAGCTGGGACTGAAAGTTCAACGGGGCAAGAATAAGGTCAATATGGGACATTGACCACAGCTGACCGTTGTGCACATGGGACAGGAAAAGTTGGGAGGCAGCGGTGCATGTTTGGGGAGGGTACCAAAAAGCCCTAGGGTGGCTTTTAGAACTTGGAGTTTGACGTGCCCTTGTGGGGGGTAGGCGTTGAAGGCCATTTATTGGTGGCTGGGTGGCCCAGCATTTCATGTCGCCCACCACAAACGGATCAGGTGGAAGTGGGAGGGAAGTTACAGCCAAGAGGAATTTCTGGTGAGTCTTCAAACAGGTCAGGGAATAAATATTAATGATAGCATGCATTTAGTTGTCCCATGAAAAGGACATGACCAGCACACATTCATCGAGGTACAAATTTTTAGAAATAAATTTAAAAAACTATGGGTTGCACATATAAACACCTCACAGTGCAGCGACCAAAAGGAAAGGACGGGGGGGAGCATGGTTGCCCATGATTTCTTGACACTATGTGGACAGCAGGATTCATTAATGGCCAAGATTTCCACAGGTAAATTATTTTTTTAAACTCAGTTTCTTAGCATGGGATGGTGAGTCCTTGAGTCCAGCAATTTTCAACGTCCCTTTTGTGAAGGCTCCCCCCATCACACCTTAGGACAACGGGAAGGGCCCCCTTGCCCTTCATGTGCAGCTTTTTCAGCGCGTGCTAAGGCATCACATGTGCAGGCAGCAATAGAGTCAGCATAGTCATAGTTTCCTTTGGGGCAAAATTAATTTTTTTATATGGTTCTTGATTTTGGAGTAACTTTAATTCTGCCAATTTTCTTCAAAAAGGTGCTCCTGCAGTGTACCATCAGAGGTTGACAAAAACTTGGTGGGGAATTGGTTTGTGAAATCGGTTTCAATCAGTACTTGGTAATTTTGGTCAGGTAAATCCAACGCATCCATCTAATCTGTAGGTAGGTGTGCCCAATCTGATGGTGGGCGGATCCTTATGCTGCTTCAGCTGCAAATGACTTGATTCAGCTTGGGTCTGGGAAGGTGAGATCATGAACGCTGCTGATGCAGCTGCCTTGGCTGCTGCTCTATGGACCTGTTTGGCCTTTTTGTGCTCCTGTGGAGACAAAGGTTTTGCCTGAATATAACACCCCTACACGCCCCATGGGAAGGTGTCGTTGGTGTCAATGGCCAGTTCATAATGGGAGACAGCACTTCCCATTGCTTTGGGAAGTACTTCATATTAATTGATGCCCTCTCTGGAAGAGCAGGTGTGCTTAATATGGCCAAAAGCACAACAAAAGGTGCAGATAGGGGGAGCACTATCCATCATAATGTGGAACAGGCAGGATTCCTGCCCATCAATATTTACAACTGCAGTGTGGGGAATTTGGGTCAAGTCTTCCACAAAAACCATGGATGTGGTGATCACTGCAATTTCTTTGCCTGTGCACAGCTCCAGAATAAATGTGAAACGTTGCATTTTGAATTAGTGAAGTTCCCCATAGCTTCTAAGCCCATCCATGAGGTGGTGTTCCAGCACTGTGCGCTTTATCATTGTGGGGAGGAAGTTGAACGCAACAAAAATTTTGATTAGATTTGGTTCAACGAGTGTACTTTGTCTCAACCACACATTGACCATCTGGGAGGTTGACCACCATGCGCACCTGTGCAGCTTCGTCTGCTGCATGTGCAATTTAAAACCTGAGATCTAACCATCCATGGGTCATAGAGTGTGGTGCACCATATACTGCGGCTAGGAAATGTTTGTGCGCATCACTGCAAAGCTTTTCCTAAAGTTCCATTAGATTGATATCCAGAAAAACTCATACCCCATGCTCTACTGATGACAGGGGCTGGGAATGTGGAGTTTTTATAAACTGGTTGCATTTGGCTTGCCAGGCTAAAATCTCCGGTGAAATATTCATTACTGTTTTCTTTGTTTTATATTAGCCACCGGTGTCACTGGGGCGTTTAGAAATTTTGGATGGTGCAAATACTGACCCTGTCCCTTTAATACGCTCAGCCAACATTTAACTGATGTTGGGTGCATGCTCATCTCCTTATGGTGACTATTAAACTTACCTAGTCTTGAATTGAATCAGTTGCAATAATGATTGCAATGATAAAGAAAAAATATTGGTACAACATTATATTGACAGATGAAAAATGAGTTAAACAGCTTGAGTAATACCCATGGATTTCCATAATTAGATTTAATCGCCACTATATGTTTAACGTGACTCTTTATCTTCACAAAAAATTTGTATGTTTTCTTGAATTTTTATTGTAATTAAATGATAGAAGGGAGAAAAACTGGAGCTACAGTGGAACCTGGCAAGTTCTGATGCCTTTATAAGCTCACCAACAAAAATGAGGACCTGAGAAATGACATTCATCTTTAGGAGTAATTTTACAATCATAATTATGCTAAATTTGCATTCTGAAATTCTGACACTGGTCCAATAATGGACTGGCCAGCTTACTAATACTCAAAATTTGCGCCAACTTTCCCCTTCTGCAACAATTTCGCTTGGTGGATCAACATCACTTTGTTTTGTGGGTGACCAGGGGGCCTTTGGCTAGTCCACATATGGCTGGTCCCACTGAGTCAGGAAGGGGTTGGGTGAGCCTGTTATTATCAGGTATGGGCTCACAATTGCTAGGGATAACAGGTCACAGAAGATGGGAATTCCCACGCCCAAACTGGAATTTACTCAATTACCTCTTGGTGAGCCCCAATTTAAATACCTCGGCGGAATTTAAAATGCCCAAAAACTTTTGAAGGGGGAATCTCTGTCACTCCACTGCTGGTGGAGAGCCCTGGCCGCTGCTAATTTCCCAAACACACCCTGTATCCATAATACCAACTCATGGGTGGTTAGAATTGAGAAAATGACGTGACCTTCAATGGATATGATATCACCCACCTCTCATCCACCATATGGGCTGAATCATCCAGGGTGATGAGGGGAACGGCTGCTGGCTTCCTCCCTTTCTTGGTCCAAGATGCGAGAAGTTTCCAATTCAGCCGCAGCTGTTGCTCCCCTTAAACTTACAATAGAAGTTTAATCATCAGATCCTGACCATAATTTCTAATATGGAGCTCCCTCCTCAGGAGTCTAAAAGTCATCAACATAGTTTATAATGAATGAATACTAAGTCAGAGCTTCCACCTTGAAAGTCTAAAAGACAATGACACTAATACATCATATTATGGATCTTCCCCTGATAAATCAATCGTCTTGAAACCTATTAAGAAATGCATAATTTGCTAAAATCCCAAAAGTATATCCACTAGCTGGTACTATGTAAACATTATTAATTGAACCTGAAAAGGAAGTTATAGGTGACCATTATCCTTATCTTATTAAAGCTTTGGTTTGTGACTCACATGCTACCATTGATCTCATTTCAGGAAAACAAGATCAGATCCCTACATTAAACCTTAGTGTGGTACAGGTCAAAATTATCCTCAATCTTTTAAAATCACTTTACCATCCAAAAATGAAAGAGTGGCTTGGGCCTACTTTTTTAAACACATGCAAGAAGAATATGAAAAATTTATCAAATTATCTGATGCAAGCTCATATGCAATACCACACCTTTGTGCAAAGTGTCAACTGGGATAAAATTCTAGACGCACTGGCACCTATATTCTCACAAGCCCTTAGAGGATATAAGGATTTCACCCAAAACTAACTACCAGTCAGTGCGCTGACCTCAGCTCGCTTAACTTTAAAGGCTGACTTACTGCTCAGGAGGTCTATTCCGCGAGGATATGGCACCAGAAAACCTTTGCTAACATCACAATCGCTCTCACTAAATAAAATCCTCCTCAGATGCTACCCCTTGGTGAATCAATAGCTTGGTTAACTTGTCCACGCCCATGGCGACTTCTTGACACTCTTAAGTATTCTTGACATACTTTGGCCTTTGTGACTAAATGGAAACCTTTCCAATCTGTTCTTTGGCACTATCAACACCAAGTTATTAAAAATAGAGTGTCTTCTTCTAAACAGGTTTATCCTAAACTGGCTACTGGTGCTTACCCTAGATTGGTCAATTTCACACTGGTTACTAGTGAATAAAAACTTGATATACCACAAACAAAAACAAAAAGGATAAGAATAAGATTCTGTAGAAAGGTCATTTTAAAGATGTAAAACAAAGTGATTTATACTTTAAGAGAATATTTAAGATATAAGTAAATGTAATATTATAAAATAAATGGAGTTTAGAGTTTTGATTAGAGTATATTCAAGATCCTCTGGTCAGATGGCGTCTGACTGCTGTTTTCAACTCTTTACTCATTTAAGACAATTCTTGTATGTGTGAGCTCTGTCTTGCAGTGGTTACCTTAGAACCTGGATGTTCAAGGGCCTTTGTGCTAAGTCCCACTTCTGGGTCTTAGCTCATTGAACTTGGTTATTAATTTATTACTAAATCTAGTAATATTCATCTTGACTTCAGATTTGAGCAACGGCGCTCCTATGATGCGCCTCACACATGGCTTCAAGTCACTCTGGAAATTAGACGTTGACTCTAATTAGTAATATTAGCTGTCAAGCCTCAAATGGCCGCATTGGGGGGATTTTTTTTCACTCATTGTTTAAGCACCGCCAAACTCAAATTATTAGACCCTCAAAGGTATAAAAGGGGTCTTTTTACATATGAAATTTGGGTGGCAGCGTCATCTTCATATTCTAAATTTACCAACACGCAGGGAAAAACTTATTTTTATGCCGTTATTTATATTATAGTAGAGAATTTTACCCCATCCATGCCTATAAAAAGGGCCTTGTTCTCCCCCTTCTATAATAACCTGGTCGCCAGTACTGCCACTGTTTGGAGGTTGCTTTCATCCATTTACTGGTTGAGGAATGACCAGATGCATAGTTTCAGTCTCATCCATGACACTTCCACTTCCAAGACAAGACCTGGGGAATGCTCAAAAGTGTCGGGTGTGCACTTTACTAAAGGTAAAACCAGTATTGTCATCGTGGATGGAGTATTCCGCTTCTCTCTTGGTTGACACAGAAGCAGGCCCAGTCAAATGGCCTGTAGTTTCTCTGGTTGTGTTCCTCTAAAGTGGTAAAACAGAACATTGTATCCAACGCTTAATTCAGTTAACTTGGTTCTTCTCTGGCTCTCTCTTTGACTTGGAGGGAGGCTATCTTCAATGTTTCTTAAAGCTTCTAACATATTCTAACCAATTCCTTCGCCAACTCCTGTTGGTAAGTTCTGGGTAGCAGGTTTCTTCTATCCGCTGCTTTTATCAGTTCCAGGAGGGTATGCAGTGCAGCCTCTCGCCCATACAGATCTTTGAAGGAGGACATTACAATCACGCGGTGATAACTTAAATGGTAAGCCAACAACGCTGATGGGTTCAACTGTTCACGCTTTGACTTGTAGTTTATGGCCATATTCTTTAAAATGCATCCTAGGGTCACATTTACTCCTAGAACTTCCATTGAAGGATATATTATAGGGGTGGTGTACTGGTGCTTCACCCCTACCAAATCCACAAACTTCTTCACTAAATCTGAGACAAAGTTTTTACCATTGGCTACTAGAGAATTTAAGAGCATCGTGTCTTGTGATCACTTGGTTGTATAAGAATTGGACAGTGGAATTTGTGGTGTAAATCTTGACTGAAGATGCTTTTACCACTTAGTGAAGTGACCATCCGCCACCAAGATGAACTTTGCTTTGCTGGATTGTATTGGTAACGGTTCCACCACATCAATAGAGACAATGGTGAAAGGTGCAGTTGGAGGAATAGGTATAAACTTGACTTGCTTTTCCAGTGGGTGAAAACTGTCACAGGGTACACACAATTCCAAGGCTTAATGTACTTAATCAAACATGCATTCCCTTTAGAACTTCTACTTGAAGTAAGTCAACGTCTTTTGGAATCTTTCATGGCTCACATGCTTTTGAGCCTCCATCACTATCTCCATGTGATCACTGGATGCATGTATTGATATCATTTGTCTTAAACCTTCTTTTTCAGCTTCTCAATGACATTCTGGGAGTCTTTAGGATATCTGCACAGGACGCTCTTCACCTCTTCTGTATCATACTGCTAGTCCTTCTCAGGCATCCCAATTAGTCATACAGGTGATCGCTCTCTGGCGCCTGCAGGTGGAATACTAGTAATATCAACAGAGCATCCGCGTTGAGATGTTTATCTTCTGCTTGATATATAATAGTAAAATCATAACCTTGGATTAAAACAGCCCAACGGGCAAGGCGTCCATCAATATCCTTCATTTTTATTAGCCAGTGGAGCGACGCGTGATCTGTGACTAAATTTAAATGCACACTATATATAATGTTTAAAGGGATTGACTTCTCTGATTGCTGAAAGGCATCTGCGTTTGATAACTGTGTAGTTCATTTATCCTTGCTGAATACTTTGGAGTAATACTCAATTGGGTGATCTACACCATCTTCACCCAGCTGTGCTAAGATTGCAACAAATCTCACATCACTTGCGTCAGTGAACTGATACAAAGGTCTTTTTTTGAATTCCAAATATGCCAAGATTGGTGCTTCTCCCAATTGTGCTTATAACTCCGCAAATGCCTGCTCCTGCTCCAGGATAATTCAAATTTCATCTTCTTTGTAAGCAGGTAGGTATTGGGCTCCGCAAAGTCTGCAAAATGGGATTAGACTTTCCATAGTACCCACTTACCAAGAAACACTTGAACGTCCCTCATACTCTTGAGTGGCTCTATTGCCACAACTGCATTCACTTTCCCATCCTGAGGCTTAATTCTGGATGGGCTAATCTCATGCCCCAAAAAATCTAGTTATTGCTTGAGGAAAAAACACTTTCTTCTCTTTAGTTTCAAATCAGATGTGCACAGCCACATAAAGACCTCCCATAAGTACTGCAAATGTTCTTGAAACATGCGACTGAACACCATGATGTTGCTGAGTATATAACACACTCAATAGCTTAGGATCATAGAAAAGCGATTTATCGCTCATTGGAAGGTTGCTGTCAAGAGAGTATCTGTAACTCTCTCGTTCCCAGCAAGGTGATGTGGGATGCAAACCCACATTGCTAGGGAACTAGCTGTTAAAAGAATGGGAAGACAAGCACCTTGAGCAGTGCCAGTGCAAAAGGTACCCCAGGCAAGTGTATAAATAGCAACATAAAATACCAGGTAAGTAAGAAAAACACCGCTTGAGTGGACCCACAGGGGGGCGTCCATAATCAAGTGTGGCTTGATGTCAGGGGCTTTGGGTGCCTCGATCTGGAGGGGACCTGGGCGGCCCACAGGCGCCCCTGGGATTTTGGTAAATTGCGAGATAAGGTAGTGGCCTACATGGTTATAGACCTCCC
This sequence comes from Massospora cicadina, assembly GCA_022478985.1. NCBI lineage: Eukaryota > Fungi > Entomophthoromycota > Entomophthoromycetes > Entomophthorales > Entomophthoraceae > Massospora > Massospora cicadina. Next base: position 11,164 of record JAKSZP010007515.1, read on the forward strand.
CGAAGAGGTCCACCACCAGGGTTGCCCAAGGAACCATTGTAAAACGTAAAATAACGAGATGTTTTTGTTAAGAAAGTTGATCAACAAGGAGTGTTGATCACAAAAACCTATTTAAAATGAATCAGGGAAATTTGGGTTCTGCAGAAATGTGCCCAAGCCTTGACGTTCCAATAAAAAGATGCTTCCATCCATTTTGGTAAAATACACCAAAAGTGCTTTCATCTCGAGTAATTGATTGAAGCCTTATTTTACCAGAAGTCAAAATCTCATAGCTGGAGTGGGACTCGAACCCTTGCTCTCCAACCAAGCTAATCGAACCATCTATATTTAAAACATAAATCGTTCATTTTAAGGCCTGAGCTGAAATAAGAGGCTGGGCGTTTTGCAAACCATTAGTATCAACCTGGGCTTGCTTGGCTTGCACCCAGCGTTGATCTAAGGTGTGCTTCAAGTCAGGAAGATCCTGAAGCTTCATCTTCTGGGCCTCCTGTCGCCCAGCCTTGTCCCTAGCATCAGTGCCTACTATCATGTCATCCAACCATGACAGTTGCAGTGGCATTACAGAGCCCCTGTGGCATCCCCATGGGTTTAAACAAACCCTGGATGTTGATTAAGGTGAATGACTCCTGGTCTTCAGATGAGAGCTCCATTTTCCAGCAGCTGCTGGATAGGTCCATGGCCAAAAAGTAATTTGAGCTGCTCAGGCGCTTCAAAGCATTGTTAATGCATGGCAGTGGGTACTTGTCCTCCTTGGTAATATTGTTTAAATGGCTATAACTTATGATAACCCCATGGGTCCCATACTTCTTGTGCACCAGCGACAAAGAAGGTGTTCATTAGCGCTTTGATGGATGGATTAGCCCCTCTATGTCTAACTTATTAAGCTCTTGTGCTATGACCACGTACTCTATCATTGAATGGCAGTAAGGTTTGGACTTGAAGGTGTTAGCTGAACCTGTGTCCATCTTATGGACTTCCTCTTTGCACAAGCCATAGTCACTGGCCAAGGCTGAAGATGTCATTAAACTCTTCTTAGGGTTTGTAAAACTCGTTTTGTTGCTTAGGGGTCACATCCACAAACCCAAGCTTATTGAAATCTCTGTCATGGGTAGAAAATGACATGATAAATGGGACCAACGTCAAAGACAAAGCATCATATCAGGAGGCCAAGAAGGTGAATCTAGCAGGCCTCCCTGACCTCAAGCATACCATAGATCAACGTTGGGTTAAGGATAATTATGCTCAGGTTGGTCCTATGGATGAAAGAGAATTTCAGCCCTGTATAAGAGCAGGTGCGTTAGGACTAGCTTTGTTATGAATGAAAATGGTTTGCTTTACTTTTTAGGTGAACGGGGTCTTGAAACCCATATGGTTTTTGCACTTTTCAGCTCAGGTCAGCCGCTTTTACAATCATCCAAGTTTGTCAATTACCAAATACATCATCTTGCCCAATGGAAGTTTGTGTCTATTGGCGCACCTCGGCTTAGACCTGCTTCCCTCAATCGATTGTTAGCCCAAATTTCCTTAAATTTCTCATGTCAAGACCAATCTCCCCTGTTGGTTTTCTCCCTTACAATAAACCCCCCATTTAGTACACCATTTTATATTTATGTTATCTTGGGCACCACTGTGTGCAGATCTCTTTGAGGAGGTCTCACACAACGTTAATCATTTAATTTTTACAAAGCTAAATCTATTCGCTCATATACCGTTGGGCCGCCCAGGTTCCCTCCAACACAGGACACCTATACCTTACCATTCCATTCACCGCGTTGCTCCCTTTTGTTTCCTACCTTTAATAATACCCCTATTTTACCTGAGTTATTTTAGCTCACGCACCCTCTACTGGGCTCTGGTAACTTTTGTACTAGCGATTAGTTCCCTGCGTTGGAATTGTGTACTGTGCACCTCCACACTGGGAACAGGAGAGTTATAGACACTCTCCTTACATTAGTCAACCAACCACTTTATCTTACAAGAAAAAACTTTTTCCGTGTGGGACTTTCACAAAGTGTAAACGGTGTGTGCCAGCTGTGGGCTTCAGCTGTGGTCACCTGCACCACTGTTTCCTCTTTTTCCTAAAGATTAAAGCATCTTGGCGTTATTTGGATGCTTTCAAATGGAAAGTACCCACCCTTCTTGCTTGTACTCGGTGGATACAGATGATTCACAGTCCAGAAGTCATTATTCACTGACTTTCTGCCAGAAATTCATAAAATCAATTAAATAAATGAGGTTTACTTTGGCAGCACATTCAGATGATGCCGGCGGAATCTTCAGAGATGAGCCTGGGGGTGATGTCCTTGGATAACGTCAGCCAATCCGTTGCTGTAATGGGAATAGGGTCGTTCACGTCTAAAAACGGTTTTTTAATGAAAAAACCATATATGCCTCTGAACCATATTTACTCGCTTATAGCTCAGTATGGAACCTACTCCTGTGTATCAAATTAAACCAGAGGACCCCCGCTTGACCTCTACCATTATCCGCAGCACTCAGGAGGTTGAAAAGGAACTGCATTTACAATATGAAAATGTTTATGCCACTGCTGAAGATATGGTGGGATATGTGGCCTCAGTAGTAATAGTGGCCAAATATCCCGCTCCATTTTATGATTCAAAAACATACTAGGGAGACATGTTGATGCCAGATGAAGAGTTTGGTGGTGAAGTGCTGGCGTTTTTTGCTTTAAATATTGACCATTCGGGTTATTTTATACTGACTGCTACCCTTTTATCCCCTTTTAGGGAAAATTAGCACCATTATTCTGGTGGATACTGGCACCTCTGAAAATTTTATGGATCAAACCTTAACCGACTACCTTGAGCTGAGTTACGTGCCAGGTGGTATGGTTAGAGGAGGGGCGTCTCAATGTATTCCTACGCTGAAGATCATGGGTTTAGTGGACTATCAAGTTGGAAACTATCATTTGTCTGACCACTTTTAAACTATCAAAAACATCTTGTATCACATCATTTTGAGTGTAGAGTGGTGGCGAAAGTTTGACTTCATAACTAACTTGAAAGAAAATATTCTATCCCTCACTTTGAAGAACAGTCACAAGTTGGTAGTCCCTTTGGATGAAGACAACTTTCAGGGCAAGTTGCCCCACTGGCCAAATATTTACCCTCGCAGTCTTGCTCCTATGCTAAAGCCCTCAAGTGGAGGTTCCCCTACCTTCCTATTTGGAGGGGTTGGAATCTTCGTTTGATACGGCTTCAGCCAATGCACTACCTGATCATTCCAAGCTTAATTGTGAGTTCGAGCTCAATGTGGATCTGGTGCATATATATTCTCCTATTTACACATTGACTGTCCGGGAGGAAGAGTCTTTAGATGTGTGGGTTAAGGAGCAGTTAGCCAAAGGCGCGATTTTTAAGCGTACCTCCCCTGTATGCTTCACACTTCTCTTTGTGGAGAAGGCTGATGGAACTTTACGCCCTTTTGTAGATTATGGGAACCTAAACAATGTTACTGTACCAGACCTCCATCCCATCCCTTTGGATTCTCAGATTGCACGCTATGTAGAGAAGGATAAATTTTCTCCAAACTGGATTGCCTCAATGCATTCAATAAGATCTTGATCAAGAAGATAAAGGAGTGGTTAACCACATTTTGTACCAGTAAAAGGGATTTTCAGTTTTGGGTCATGCCATTTGATCTTAAGAATGCCCCTGCTATCTTTCAACGCTGCATTGATGCAGCGTTGGGGACTTTCTGGGGTATGCGCGGTTGCCTACATGGATGATATCCTGGTTTTTTCCCCTGATTATGAGTTACATGCAGTACACCTTCAGCAATTGGTGAAAAAGTTAAGGGCAGCTCGCCTTATGCTAAAGATCAGTAAATGTGAGTTTTTCATGTCCTAAGTCACATTTCTGTGCAACGTCATGTTTGACCAAGGACACATGATAACTCCTGATAAGGAGAAGGCAATTTGGGAGTGGCCCACCACCGCTTCAGTTAAATAATTGAGGATTTATTTGGGGACATGTATGTTTCTCAAGAAGTTCACGCCCAATCTTTCTGAGGTGCCTGCGCCCTTGTATAAGGCCAGTGGTGTAAAAGTGCTTCAGTTGTCCCCCGTTTTGGAGGATGCTTTCCAATCAGTAAAGTGCACCCTGTTGTCCACGTCTGTCCTTTGCCATGTGAATCCTTCAAAAGAGTTCATTGTGTCTACTACTGCCTCCAACTTCGCCATAGCGGCTGCCTTGTTACAAGTAGGTAAAGAGGGTATAGAGTATCCGGTGGGATATTTTTAGGAAAATGTCTTTGCCCAAGCTAAATTAAGCCGTTTTGACAAAGAGCTACTAGCAGTGGTGAAGGCACTGACTTATTAGCGTCACCACTTGCATGGCTCTTCCCAACTTTTCCATGTATTTACAGATCACTGTGCCTTATTGTACTATTGCGCTCCTCATGTCCTAACTCCATGGCAGACCCGCTGGAATGATACCCTTTCCCAATTTTCATTTTCTTATGAGTTCACCAAGGGCAAGGAGAATGGGTTGGTGGATGCTTTGAGCCGCAACCCTGCATTAGCTCCTGATCCAAAGGAGGTAGAGGTTCATAACACCCAGTTATTGATTCCGCCAGGTAAAATTGTGTCACAACTTCCCTCTTCCACGGCCAATAGGCCAGCGCTTGCACCTCTGGAGAATGCAGAGGAATACAGTATTTTAGAAAAGTTGTCATTTCTCAGCCAGTATTAACTGAATATACCATGGTACTTTCTAAAGGCGCGTTGAGTCGTGAGGATTTAACCAATGGTTATCTTTTAAAGGATGAGATGGTGTGGTTTCAGGGGCGCCTATGGGTTCCTGCTAGATCAATTTACCTTGAAATCAATCGGTACCATCATGATAAAATCACCGTTGGTCATCCTGGGAAAGTAAAGACCTTGGAGTTAATTTGACGCACCTACAATTGGAAAGTCTTGCATGCTCAGGTGGGACGGTATTGTAAAGAGTGCTTGATCTGCAATTAAATGAAACCAAATTATCAACCTTTAGCAGGTTTGTTGGTACCAGTTCAATGACTGTAGGGACCTGGACTTCCCTATCAGTAGATTTTATTATGGATTACCTGTTTCTGATGGTTGTGATGACATCATAGTGGTGGTAGACCATTTTATAAAGTTTGCCCACTTTGTTCCTTGCAAAACAATAATAACCGCGGCTGTGATGGCTAGGCTCTTCGTCACTCATGTGTTTGCGCTTCATGGGGTCCCCCAAGAAATTATTAATGATTTAGGACCCCAGTTTACCTCCGTCTTTTGGAAAGAGTTGTGTAAGACTCTTCATATTTGTCCCTGTCGTTCAACTGCCTATCACCTCCAATCAGATGGGCAGACTGAATGAGTGAACCAGTGTTTGGAACAGTTCTTGCGGCGTTACACTGCCGCGGATCATTCAGATTGGGTCTCTCACCTTCCTATGGCCCAGTTTAGCTACAACAACACTTTGCATTATTTAATTGGTTGTTCTCCATTTTTCGCTAACCATGGGTTTAACCTCACCTTTAACATGGAACCCAGCTGTTGATCTAAAGTTGAAGCGGTGTTGGACTTTTCCAAGACCATCAAGAAATTACACTAGGGGTTTCCACAAGTTTGGAGGTGGCGATGCAAGTGTGTAAGGAGAACGCTGATGGTAAGCGCTGAGTGGGTCCAGCGTACAAAGAAGGGCATCTCGTGATGATTGATGCTCATAACATCCCTATCAAGCAACCATGCAAAAAGCTGGGACCAAAGAGGATTGGGCCTTACCGTGTGGTTAGAAAGGTGGGCCACGCCTCATACCAGTTGGGTCTTCCCTCTTTGTTTTAGATATTTACAGTCTTTCATGAGAGAAAATTGACATTGTTTGAGGGCCCACCACCAGAGACTCCTGATGCTTATCTCATAGATGGGGTGCCAGAGTGTAAGGTGGAGGAAAGTTTAGCCTCCCACAGAGTGAAAAGAAGACTTGAGTACCTGGTATCCTGGAAGGTATTTGATGCAGAAGAAAACAGCTAGGTACCAGCATGCAATTGTGCACATTCCCAAGACCTAGTTGCTTTCCATAAGAATTTTCCCCAGGCCGCCAGATTTCAGTCAAAGCAAGCTGTTGCCACCATGAAGTTGGCCCCAGCCCACAAGAACTTTTCCCTGGTGCAAGCCCCTGGAGGGGGGTTGAGCCCCAAAAGGAGGAGAGGGTAATGTCATGGTTAGAAAATGACATCATAATTAGGACCAACTTCAAAGACAAAGCAGCATATCAGGAGGCCAAGAAGGTGAAGCTAGCAGGCCTCCCTGACCTCAAGCATACCATAGATCAACGCTGGGTTAGGGCAAAGTATGCCCAGGTTGGTCCTATGGATGTAAGAGAAGTTAAGCCCTGTATAAGAGCAGGTGTATTTGTTGGACATTCTTGACCTAGGAGAAAGAATTTTGGAGGTATGAGTGCTCCTGAATTGGCTACCATGATTGGCCCATCATCTGCCCAAACTTCAAATAATATTGTAGTCATAAACAATATGAGTACCAAAGGCGAAAAGACCCTAGTGGATTCTCAGTGGAATCCTGACTATTGGAGATATAAGGATTATAATCAAAATCAGCTTAAAAAGGTAAAAATAATAATAGGATTACTCCATATCCTTGGCCGAATCCAAGGTATTTAGCATTGCACGGATCCAAACCTCTGCAAGGTGAAAAGATTTTACCTGTCAATGATTAGATGCAAATGAACAAATCATTACCACTCAGATCTGAACCCTCCCAAGGTATGACAATTCTACTCGATGATGATAGGGTAAGGATTAACCAATCATTACCACATGAGTCAGACCACCGCCAAGGTGAAAAGATTTTACTTGGAGGTGATTGGATACAATACATCAAATCGTTACCACACAGGTTGGTTTTGCCTCAAAAAATTTTATCTTTGATCTGATAGCTTAAAAACCTATATTCCCTAATTTGGAGGACTGGACTTTGTATTTTTTTGCCTCAAATATTGATGGTCTCAAAATCTGAACTAATTTAAATAGGAAAAACTAGTATCGAGAAAAGGACCTTTTTTGGGTTTTGCCTTGCCTAAACAATAAAAAACTCTAACAAAGCTATATCCATTACTTTTATTAAAAAAAGTAGATTTCTCATTTTAATAAAATAATTGTGGCATCCATCAGTGGATCCCACAAACTGGTGCTCACTACAAGGGTCAATCCTCCTGAATACTTCAATAAAGTATTAACAAAAGTAATGGAGGCTGCAAACGTGAGCAGCTCTCCTGAATCCAGATTAGTTGCTCACAAAAAGCAACTAGCTAGCTTTTTCTCCCGTCTCAAAAAGCTAAAGCAACGGTCTATTGAACCATTGGGAGTGAGGCCACCTAGGCCTATCCTCTCTGCAACATCTGCAGCTTCAGCACAACGTAAAGCAGAGATCCCTACTGAGGGTTCTCTTTCCACTCAGCCAACAAGTGCGTGCCCTAAGGGGTATATCCCCCAATATAGTTACAACCTTGCCCATGGTTGAGAATACCTCAGAGGCTGACTCTGAGGGGGGTTACGATGATGCTGGGTACTACTTATTGGGAGCTCCTACGGAAGTGGAGGTCCCTGATTGCCTAAACGCTGAAGGAATAGATGAAGCCATCATACCTGGGGAAACTATACTTTACCAGGTTATAGGTTGTATGGAAACTATTGACACAGCCAGTGATGCTGATAAGCTCTTATCAAGTTTAATTCACCCTTTACAGCGAAGGCATACCATGCAGTCAATTATGGAGACTCACCCTGAGACCGCATGCAAATTAACCTCCACTTTTTTATCTCAAGGAGGTCTTAGCGCTGTCAGCCAACTTTGGAAGCACACTTACCAAGGTTGAAGTAGTTGTTCACAAAGTCCAGGTAATGGCTATCCTGGATACGGGTTCTCCAGTAAATGTAATTTCATCTCAGCTGATGAAAAAGATTAAATTGATGCCCGACTTGGATTGTATCAAGGAATTTGGAATGGCGGGCCCAAACAACACCCGCGCTCTAAG
>JAKSZP010007516.1:0-19131 GCA_022478985.1 Massospora cicadina
GCTCCATATAACGTTATTTGGTCAGTAATGCCTCTGGAATTCTGGCTTGCTTTTTAGTTGCTTACGCATCCTGACTGGCAGGCTGGTCTAAACTTCTTCTGCCATTTCCATGACAGTAAGTCCCTGTGACAGTTAAGAAATGCTCTCATACAGCAGCAGCGGTAATCCTACAACCTACCCATTGGGTACCTGTACATGATCTAACCCCTGCTTCCCTTTTGGTGGCAGCTGAGCAAGCACAGACAGTAGCACAGCTTTATTCCCTTAGCACTGAAAACCCCCTGCCAGTTGGCATCACTTCTAAGTTGTTGGACATTTGCCCTCCAGGCTTCAAGATAAGATTTTTTGGGGCAAAATCAGCTGAAAAGGGGTAATGTAGGACATTTATAAGTCCCTAATGACGATGAGATCAAATTTTAATTTAAACACAGATTTTGTAAGCCAAATGCCCTGGCCAATTCTTGGCAGAACCCCACAAATTGTGGCAACACCATTATGACTACTAATTGGGCAAATAGTGCCAAGTTGGGAAGTAAAATTTCCTCAACGTCATGGGTAAACCTGGGGATTCCATCAAAGGTTTCTTCAATGGTCACGACTAGTTAAAAGCCAGCACCAAACTGGGTACCACCTCCTTTTAAAGAGATTGGTGGGGCCCCCAGGGTGCAATATATTTTTCTAAAGGATATTGGCTGAAACTTATAGAATCGTTACCCCACGGGTATGTATTTCCAACAATTAACTCCCCATCAGTCATTCAGCCATAGTGAATTGAGTTTTCCAAAATTCGATAGGTTAAAACCCCTATTACTTAATTAGAAATTCCCAAGCCATCTGAATGTTGAGCCTCGACATTTTAAATTCCCTTATTGATTTATCAGGTGGATTCTCTTTTTTACCCTCGCGTGGCACACACTAAAAACCCTAAAAACCAAAAAACTACTTTAGCACTTATTTTTTTCTTTATTTTCATATATAACTGTTGGGACAAGCCCTCACTTATATTGTTGGATTAGAGGCTAACAGCACCAGAGAGGCTTTTTCCCGCCCCAAATCCAACATAAGTTGCCAGACCCTTCATCAGCAGAAAATAAGCACAAATATACTTCACATAAAGCTAACCTAGAGGAAGCTAGTCCAGGGGCGGCATCTAAAACTAATTGGTACCACAAGACAGAGTGGGGAGCAGGTATGGAGTGCCCCAAGTAGAGGCGTAGTTTAAAGTCATCTACCCCTCCCCACCTTTTAAGAGGATTGCAACTTAGCTTCATTATATGTATTGATGGAGTTGAACATGCACTCTGATACTTCAGAGGATGCCCAAATGGAGGAGTCCATGGAGCGCCCTTAGATACTATTGTGCAGAGCAGTGGGGTAGTATCCTGGGATGGCTTACAGGCTCCTCAGGCCTTTAGCCTAGAATAACCCTCCTCCTCCACATCAATCAGCTCAGATTGCCACTGAAAGTCAGGCTCAAGGACTTAAAATGAGCAGCCTTATAGATGCAGGTTTAAGCTCTGGTAACCCCCTGGGATACGGAGGGGGACAGCTATGAGGCCCCAAAGAGGCACCCTGACCCTGCAGTCCATTAACTCTAATGGGCTGCGTGATTACAAGTGGAGATACTGCCTTCTCCGCAACTTCAGGTTGATTTGCGTGGATATTGCAGACGTCCAGAACCCCCATGTCCCCATCTGAAATAGAAACATGGAATGACAAATTTGGAGGTAACTCTTGTTGGACAAACTATGAAGCCTTATTATCCTCAACCCCCGGGTAAAAACCCGCCAATTTTTGAAATACCTTGATGATCACCTTACCTTAGCTAAATTATCTACCCCTTGAGTTTTCCTTCTTTGCTGCAAGCATATATCTACCAAATGCAGGCCTGGAGCAGGACTGGCTTTTGGAGAAACTTCTTCTACTAATACTCCCATGCAACATAGTGCTTGTGGGTGATTTCAATGCAATATTAAGTTTGGTGCAGGACATATTTCCTCCTGCAATACATGACAGACGAGGTACTGCTCAGCTTTAGGATTTCCTCAGGTCAAATGGATTCACATATTCTCTTCCCCCATCAGCATCTGGCCTTGGCTGTATGTCTCAGACCCAAGGTACAGGTCAGGAATTTATATTAGCTTCGAGGATTGATATGGCCCTAGTGAGTCCCTTGCTGGTGGGTCGAGTTTACTCTCCCATAAACCCAGGATAACACTATAAGTGACCACAGAACCCTTATATCTATCCTGACAACCTTCCTCAGATTATCAAAGAGGTTTTGGCCAAGGATTGCTCCAGGGCTCATGAACAATTGGTTTGAAAAGAAGAAGATAAATGTGTCCATCTGTGAGCCAGAAAACCTGGACTCTCCTCATTTACAAACTTTGCAAGAAAAATGGGCAGATAAAAAAGCAAGGATTTTAAAGGTAGCATACAACTGTGTTAAGGTTCAAATGATGGCAGATCAGGCTAAAGTCAGACGGACTGAAACTATAATACGTCACTTTGAAATAATGGCTTCCTGGCGCCTTCCTCATAATGGTTGGAGGCATGGAAAGTGTCCCAAAAGATGTATCAGCGGGAACTTACTGAGCATTAGGAATGGTCAGCAAACTTCACATCATCACATTACTACACCCAGTGGGAACGCCCCACCCGTTACTTCTACCAGAAACAAAAAGCTCGTTCAAAGGATCAGGAGATGGCAATCCTTAGGGTGGTGACCACCATCACCATAAACAAAGAGGAGATCACCAGTGAGATCCATTATTACTATTCAAACTCTTCAAGGCTTCCTTGGGTGAAACCAGAGGAAGTTCAGGAAATCATTAAAGGGGCTCCGGAACCACTGGTTGATTTCTCAGCAGATGCTGAACATCTTGCACCAACCACGCAGCAAGAAGTAATAAACATTCTACTCCGCAGACTGCGCCTGAAGGCCCCAGGCACAGATGGTATCCCATTTGAAGTATATATAGTGGATCCTGTCACAGTTACAAAGGCCCTCCAGCCCCTCTTCTCGACCCTCTTGGCAGAGGGGGGAGTGCTTACTGACTCAAGAGGATCAATTATGACCCTTATCCATAAGAAAGCAAGCTGTGAGGACCCGGAAAACTGGCGGCCAATATCACTATTGAACACAGACCACAAGCTATTTACTAAACTTCTAGCAAACCGCATGACTAAGTTGGCAGCACCGCGCCTCACCCCAGATCATCATGGCTTTATCCCAGGGAGATCGCTTTGGAGCAATTACAATGAGCTTCTGGAAAGCCTGCTAGCTAACTCATCTCAAATGCATGGTTTTGTGGCGCTTCTTGATATGGTAAAGCATATGATCGGGTGAATTAGAATTAACTTGACGCCTCCCTAACCTATCTCCACATTCCACCACAAGCTAGAACATGGCTATCAGCGCTTTACGCCCAGTTTAACACTAAGGTGTTGTCCTCAACGGGCTTTACATCAGCGGTGATGGTTAATCAGGGTCTCTGTCATGGGGATCCACTGAGCCCGATCTTGTTCAACATAGCTTTGGATCCTCTTCTGGCCCTAATCCAGGAACTATTGGTGGGTATTCAGGCTCCTGGGAAACCCCCCGCCCGAACCATAGCATTTGCTGATGACACAGCAGCGGCAGTTGGATTTAAAAAGGACCTATATCTAGCCATGGAGGCCTGTATTGCCACTCCAAGGCGTCCAATGCAAAATTCAACAATTCTAAAACCATTATAGTGCAAGTTAGTACCCCATCGTTTCCTTAACCTTTTGGTCTGGAACCTACCTGGGGCACCTTTAAGCACCTAGGTGTCCTTACCACACCACAAGGGGTCACGATTAAGGATAATGAGGACCTCTTGCTGGATGCAATAAACATGCGTGTAGCCAGCTGTAACTGTCATTGTATCGCCCCCCAGGGACGCGCCCTGATTGCATACGATTTCTGCTATCAAAGATATGTTTCTTGCTCATGTCTGCCCCTTTACGGACAGTTTCTACTTGAGGTTGCATGCAGTACTCCGCTGCTAGATATGGGAATCCAACCACTTACCCACAGCTCTGACCACAATATCTTGCCCCGTAGTGAAGGAGGCCTAGGTCTTTTGGATGCTAAGTCAAATGCAACTTCAATACTGACGGGGTTACTTAAGCCCATCATTTTCTGGGATATGGCTCCAATGCCCCAGTGGGGTACAGCCTTACACAAGGGTTTAGCGGCCTCGCTAGGGCTCCCATGGGCCTTTCTAACAGCTGTTGGAGAATGGCTAACAAATCGCCCAGGCCACTCCTCAAGCCCTCATCAAGCTTCTACTGGAACAGGCTCTCCTTGCACTTAAGAGGGTAGGGATATGGGTGTACCACACCTTCTCTTATAAAAGGAGGAGCCATGGTATCAGCCCTTGGCATCACACCCTGGTCTACAATGGGAGGATTGTTATCTCCTGCCTCCACCCTTTGGACAGACCCTCAATGCAGCCTTGTCTTCTTGAACTCCTACCCCCCGCTGTAAAATGGAATCTCAAGGAGCTTTGGAAGGACATTACCCACCCTGTTTTTTCAGAAAAAATGTCAAATACACTGTGGCAAGTTTTACACTGCTCATACAGGACATGGATTGAATGGGTCCCACCTTCCAGCACAAGAGCTGCCCGCGATGTGCAGTGCTGATAGACACCCACCTCCACCGCTTCTTTACTTGCCCCCTCATAGCCCCTTTTTGGAACAAGGTCCACAAACTCCTGCGAGTAATCCCTGGGTAGGGCAACCTGTTCAGGATTTCATGTTTTTATTTAACCGAGGTAAGCTGACAAGGGGACAGACATTACCGAATATATGTGAAACTAAGAGAATAACTAAGAGATATAAAAATTGGGCACCCCAGGGTACTCAAGTTACCCCTGTTGCCAGCGGGACTGCCAGGTATGGGGGGGGTTGGTGCACTACTCCGAGGGGGTTTCCCCTGCTATGGAGCAGGTGTGAAGGAAAGGTTCTGTGTGGAGGAACCAGAGTGGGAACCATGATTCTATGAGCGCTTTTTGTCTTAGTCTCATAAATCCATAGAGCCAGGATTGGAAGTGCTCTAGTAAGTGGACATAGAATCTGTTAATAATCCCATGAACGGTTGGGACCGTGCCCTTGAACGCATCTAATGCAATTGTATGTATTGTCCACATTGCAATGGGTATTATTTGGGAGTGGAGTGTAGATGGGATTGGTGACTCGATCTGGAGCGCGAAGATACTCTTTTCTATCAAAAATTCCTGTTCGTTTTGAATCTTGAGTAGGCGTGCGACTTCCTGCCATATAGCTTTGGTTGGGGGGCATGTTTCTAGGCGGTGATGTAGGGATCCCTCCCCTCCACATACTGCACATGTTTTGTGGAGGGAGTTGGAGCGGTCCGCCATCCTATAGGTCCTTCTCAAACAGCGCCAGGCGTTTGCTCTTATCCTTGGTTGTAGGAGTGGGTGGTGTGTCATTTTCCACATTGCTTTCTGTGTGGTTAAATCATAGGGAATGTCCAGCATATCAAGGTATTCTATCCTAGCTATGCTTGGGGGTTGTTGCGAGAATATCCCTCTGGGGGTGGTTTTCTGGGTTTCTTAATTTGAATTGGGGGCTGGGTCGTCCCCTTCCCTGTATAGTACCCATGTTCTCTATGGTCCATCCCATACGGCGGATAGTTCTGAGGATATGTTTGAAATGAGGGGAGGTTCCATGCGGACCTGTTGCAGTAGGGTGCTTGGCAAGGTACGAAAGTAGTCTGGGTGGACTATGTGGGTTGGTTAATTTGAGCGCCTGTGCAAAGTTAGTCCTTGCTGCTCTGGACCAATGTTGTTGTGGGAGGTCTGGAGCAAGATTTCCTTTATCCAGGTACCTAGGATGTGATTGGCATGGCTCTCAAAATCCATTAGTCCCATGCCTCCGCTTGAGCGTGGGCCAAATAGTGTTTCCATCCGTATAGGAGGGTGAGAGCCAGGCCACAGCCAGCCCTGGATAAGCGCGCGAATTGAGGTTTTAAAGGTTGGTGAGAAGGCTATCGCATGGGCCTGGTACCACAGTATTGGAAGGATGAGCGAGTTAGCAACTGTAACTCGTCCTGGTAGTCCTGGGGCTCTTTATCTTGAGGGAGGCGACGCGTTTGGATACCCCTTGTAACAGGTTACTTTCCATTGTCTCATTAGCATATCCCCCTGATTCTAGCCAGATTCTAAGGTGTCAGACAGGAGTGGTGGTGGGAGGTGTTTCAAAGGGTAATATAATTGAGTTTTTTCTTCGAGTGTTGATGTGAGGTTCTGAAGTTGTGGCCCAATTGTTTGTGTATTTGCCTAAGAGGATGATTTCTGTCTTCCTTTTGTTGAGCGATGCATTGCTCACCTTGGAGTATTCCTCTAGAGTGTGTTCCAGCTGTCGGGCATCTTCATTGTTTGCTATACCTGCTATGCAGTCATCTGCAAATCAGGATTTCATGTTAAATCTCTCACTTTTCAATTGTTCCCAATCATTAAGGGTCTTGGCATTTGGCTTAGTGATATGGACTATTAATAATTCATACCTTCGCGCCATTTTAACTCCACTCTGTGGACGCTGCCCCATATGATCACCCACTTTCAGGTTCATTTTTAGATGGCCCTGAGAATATTTACCATGTCGCCATGGGCCAAACGGTCAGTTTGAGTGGACAACTGACTCAGGCAAAACTTCTTCCAACATTTCTGACACCTCCTTTTACCCCTGCCTTTGCCTCAAGCTCTTATGAGCTAAGGCGTGATTAAATAAAGATTGATGTTTCCCCCATTAGGTTGGGACCACCTAGTGCTAAAAAAAAGAGTTGGGAGTGGGACTCAAATTTCCAATGTTTATTAAGAAGTAACCTCCCATTTTCGTTAATAAAGCTTTGTAAATTTCAATCCTGTTAGTGTAACGCCCACAAGCCCATCACGCGGCCCCCTAGTACCAACCTGAGAATACTTTGCCCTTACCCAACGTTTGGCTCAAGATATGTCTAAGATCAGTTTCGAGTCAATATGAGGAATTTGGGCTTATCTACCTCCTCCTTGTTCTTAAAGTTTGTTTCAAAATTTTGCCATGAGACATGACATAACCCTTTAACAATAATTCTTAACCCTTAAATATGCGTCAGCAATAGAGAAGTTTCTGTAGGATGAAGGAAGTTTTGAGGGCACTACAGTTGGGTTGCTTTGGGACTGGATGCATCAGGAAAGCGCTTATGAAGAGCGACAAATAGATCTTGAGACTTTGCAGTCATGGGCTGGAACCCAACTGTTCTTTGTGTAGTCAAAACTTTCCACAAAATTAATCATTTCAAACATCTCTTCACGTGATGGGAGACCACAATCTCTTCTACTTCACATTCAGTTGCCTCATTGAGAAAATACAACTCTGTGGTCTTTGGAGGGTGCCCTCAAACAGAGTTAGGTTGCTTTATGGAACTTGTATAAAATTAAAACTTAGTTCAGAGAAACAACTGGTAAGAGGCATAAATTACCTTTCTGACAATGTGGTGAAATAGAAACTTTACTAGTACAAGTATCTTGAAAAGCTGAAAAATGAAATGTTACTTATGCTAACATCACCAGATCACCGCACTTATACTCCAGATTTACTCTTTTCTCATAAGCATTATCCTTGTAAGTTTTCTTGGCAGCATCCAATATGGTGCTTACCTCCTAGTGTAATTTTTTTAGAACTTGGCCAAGCCCAACACAACTTCCATCTTGGATTAACAATTGGGTTTTATGTTAAGAGGGATTAAACCATGGGTGGCGAAGAAAGGAATTCAATCAATAGAGTGATGCAGGGAGTTGTTATAACTAAACTGTGCTAAGGAGATGCGATACCTAATCTAAGTGATCATTAGTTTAGGACCACAGAGAATGTTTTAAACATTGATCTAATCGTTGAATCTGTACATCATACTGGGGGTGGACTGTAGAATAGCATTGATAATCTGGAGAATTTTCTAACAGCTCTTTCCAGGATATAGATGTGAATTGTGGTCCACAGTTGCTGATATATTCCTTAGGTAAGCCATGGCAAAGAAGGATTTTGAGAAAAATAACTTGGTTATCTGTGCTATCATTACTGTGGTGTTGCACGGAATAAGATGGGATAACTTGGTATACCAGTCCAAAGACACCATGTTAGATTCATACTAATTGGAGAGGGGTAGCTCCATAAAAAATGAAAGTAAAGGAAAGATTGGAGCCCTACTGCTTTCAGGGAAGGTACTAACAATGCATCAATGGGCTGTCAATTTGTTTTCATCCTGTTGCACAAAAAGCACTTCTTAGTATAATGTGCAATCTGTGCTAATATTCTCTTATGGATATACAAGCGGTGGTAAGCTTTAGTATTACCGCCTTCTCAGAAGCCCTACAAAACCACATCATGATGTTCTTTGAATATCTCCAGTCAAAGAAGTCCAGTGGGAACTCACAAGAATACCCTGGAACCATACTATACCAACTTTTATATAGTACCCTCAATTATATCCTCTTGTTCAAAGTTGCAATTTTCAAGAATTAAGATTTATTTAGAGGATAAAGAATAAGAAAGGAAGACATTTTTTATAATATCTTATTTCTTAAAATTACCATGAAAAGTAGGACCTGGAGTATAAATGCTGGTGGAGAGTTGCTTAGGTATAAGTTTACTAAAAGGAATTGTCAATCAGGTGTTATGCAACTCTACTTCCTTGGTGTCAGGAGCTAATGACAGGTTCAGACTTAAGTTGTCAGCAAGAGCATTATCCTTTTCTTTTGTAAAATCATATAAAAACAAAAAACGTGTAAGGGTCTCATGCCACATGTGTTCTGGGGAACAACTCTTACCCCTTGACAGAAAGAAAATATCCTCACAGAACCAAGAGGAGCTGAATAATAGTGACTTCCCTCTCACTCACAAGGCTGATCTATCCCAAGTTTTGGATGAAGGTGAGTGACAGCATACCCCCTCAAGGTTTTATTACTATCAATTCTGCCCAACCACAAGGAGTTAGTAGAGAGGATTTAGGGGCTGTTTAGGGAATTAGTAAAGGCCAGGGGTTACCACCAGTAAGCAGGTTGCCTTTCCCATTCCTGTCATAATTCAGGTCAAAAGGGTTCAAGTCCCTCAAAGGGCAAAGTATAATTTGAATTCAGATGAATCAAATGGGTGGAAATTCATGCTAAAAGCCATTTTGCTTTCTTCTTACTTATATGTTAGTATGGAGAATCTTCCCAAAACAGGTTCAGGCGTAACTATACTGTTTAACTTAAATTGGGATTAGGTATACTGTACCTGGCCATATACATGCCCTGCTAACTGGCTCATAGCCTTCCAGGTTGCAACTAAGTCCCAAAAAGATTTTAAAAAACATTGATAGCAATTTAAATGCAGGGTGGGTCAATCTGCTCATGCGTCTCAAATTCATTGTTTATCATTCTTTTTAAGAGTTTAATCATCAGATCTTTCTCCGCTTTAAGGATTGATGGCCCTTAATCCACACCATAATTATCCCATATCACGTATAAAAGAAATAGTTTCCAACAAATTCTTCAGTAGCTCCTTTTATTATTTCCCTTTTTTCCAAATAATCTATAAACTTACACCTTTTCTTTTTAAATTATAAATCTCGTGGTGTCAACTATTAATTATGTTGTCAAATTCTAGAATTTCCTGGTTAAAGTTGTCATTTTTTCTCCTCATATTCTACCAATTTAATTGTTTGAATGTACTAGCGGTACTATGGACGTTGTTGTGGGTGATAACTCATCCTGAGTGGCAGTGCAGTCTTTTTCTCATCAGTAAGATTCATGACATAATAGAGTGGCAATTAGTCTTAGCCTTATCCACTTTTATTTTTGAGATGTTTGACATGCTGGGTTTTTCATATGAGCATATCGTTCAACCTCTGGTTAACTTGGTGGTTTATAAGTGGTTACCATATTCATTTACTCAAATCTCCTATGTTGCGTTTAAATAAAATCTTCTGACTCAGATAACTTTGAATCATACTTGAGGTTTATATGTAAACAAGTTTGGCCATCCTCCCCTTACAGCATGTCCAGCTTGGACAGGGCGCATGTGTGGATTGTTATTTGTTCTATCTCCAATCTCTCAGCCTCCATCCCAGAAGTTATGTGCCCTGGTGTTTTCACTCCACAGTTGAGTTAGAAGTCAATGGTAAACAGATGGTTCTGAATTTGTTCATGCTTCTGTTGTCAATAGTACAATAGTCATAGAGTGATGCAATCCATCCACCCAAAGTAACTGTACCCCTCCCTGATATTATATTAGTTGATATTCCTATTCCTACCACATCCTCGCCAGTTAAGTCCCAGGACGTTGAAAATTAATAAGAACATGCCTACATTTTTATTGCTTACTAAAATTAGGTTTGGATCCCATAAGGTGTCATTATTTCCCTCTTGGATAAAGGAGTAGCTGAGATTTTTATGAGCTTAAAAGTTGCTCAAGATCTGTATTTAGATCTGGGAATATATTTATATTTGTTGGGTGCCTCTTAAGACCATTTGACTTGTTATGAAGTGAAACGCCCTGTCCTATTTTCTGTGCATAAGTTCTGCTTTTGCAACTGGTTCACTGAAGTACCGAATTATTGTTTCTGATTATCCTTATGGTAGTTTATGGTGTCAGCAACATTTGATCGTAATCTGGATTCAACTTCTTGTCTTTTGAGAGTACCCAACTATGTGGAGAGCTCTCACTCATTAATAGATTTTCTCAATAGAAGCGTTAAACTCAATTTTTGCTACTCCCTCTCTCTTCAATCTACCTCCTGACTTCCATTCTGGGTTGTTGACATATAAAACAGTTTTAACATGGAGAAAGCCAATTGTCTCACACCACACTTTGGGTATTATCTGGATTACCATCTAAAGGTGTACAAGATCAATATCAACTGCTCATTATATTCATATAAGGATCAAGGATATAATGCATTGGAGGTTTGGTTAGAGGAGATGCTTTAGAAAGGATAAATATTTCAGAAGTCTTCTCCTATTTCTTCACCTATAGTCTTCACATAGAAGGCAGATGTAACATTATGGCCTTGTGTAGACTATGGCCATTTATACATCACTGTGAATGACCCTTATCCTCTACCCTTAGAGCAGACAATCTGTCGATCTATTGTAAAATTCTGCGTTTTTTCTAAGTCTGACTTAGTAACTCACTTAATTAAATAAGGGTTGCAAAAGGCCAAAAGTGGTTCTCAGCAATCTTCACTAAGAGAAGATTTTGGTTCATGATAATGCCCTTTGGACTCAAGGATGTGCCCGCGACTTTAAAAATATGATCAATGATGTCCTTACAATTTTCTCTTCTCCTGCATGGTGTCACAATCAGAAAATCCCCAGTTTACAACCGCAAATACTATATATTCTTATTTGTGCTATTAGCAAGCAACCAAATGCAGCCTAACGAAGTAGGGAGAGGTTTGGGGCATCAACAGCGCCAAACATTGCCTACTACTGGTTGGTTATGCAAAGTCCTCTGGGTTGGTCTGACCCAACCACATAAAAGATTCCTCAAAACAAATTACCTGAAAAAGACCACATTTATATAAGGTATGCTAACCACAAAACATCCTTTGTTTTTATTCAGGAACATAAAAAACAAAGGTGCCCGCTGACCAGATCTCATCTGGGGAGCCACCAACAATGCTCCCCAGGTAGGGAATGCTAGGGGAACAAAATTCCAAAGTGAGCTTTGGAATGGGCAGGCACGCCTTATAAAGGCCGCCTCTTGGGGGCCTCATCTGAGTCATTGATTAGGCTCGCACAAGCCTAATCTACAACTCAGGTGAGGCACAACCCAACGTTAAAAAACAAACTAAGACAAATATATTTAAAAACGATCTGAATCATATTTGGAAAATTCAAATATGAGTTGGAATGTAATGATTGAGACAAACTTGATTGTTACATTACCCCCCACTAGTGGAGAGCCCCTCCCTGAAGAGGGGCCCATCAGCAGAAGGCTGTCATGGTGAGAGCTTCCTGGGGTTAGTTACCTCAAGCCCCAGGAAAATTAGCCCAGACGCAATATGGCCCCTTGAGGGAAACACAAATGGCAAGAGTAAATCAGGACTGGGCTGCCAGAATCAGCCACTCAGCCTGAGGATGCATGCCCAGCACTTGGCTGCATTGCGCCCCTTCTCCTGAGCTCCTATTGTTAAAGGTCTTCCCATCCCAACCAGGAAGGCGCTTTCCCCAACAGAAGCGTGAGAGGGGTGCGCAGTACAACATGGCTGGACATCTGACCCCTTTTCAGGCTGACCATCCACGGGTGAGGAAGCCCTTCTGGGACAGGTCCCCTCAGTGCCACCAAATCCCCAGTGAGTGGGAGGCCCCACCAGGATAATTAACCAATGGTCACTTCAAGTCCAGGATTGGCCATCAGTCACCAGCTCCCACCAGTGCTGGTCCCTTGGCAACTGGGACCAAGTAACCACTGAGGTCAGCCAAACTGGGGATCAGGGCATGCAGCGCACATTGACTTTGGAAGTATGTCACAATTGGAAAATCCTCAGTTTCTAACCACCAGATAATAAATATTCTTTTTGGTGCTACTGACAAGCAACCATATGCAGCCTAACTGAGTAGGGAGAAGTTTGGGGCACCAACAGCGCCAAACATTGCCTACTAATGTTAATTATGCAAAGTCCTCTGGGCTGGTCCAAACCTACCACATGAAAGCTTCCTTAAAATCAAACACCTGAAAAAGATCACAGGTACGCAAGGTATGCTAACCCCAAAACATCCTTTATTTTTATTCAGGAACATAAAAAACAAAGGTGCCCGCTGATGCAAGCTCACCCGGGGAGCCAACAGCAATGCTCCTCAGGTAGAGAATGCTAGGCGAACAAAATTCCAAAGTGAGCTTTAGAATGGGAAGGCGCGCCTTATAAAGGCCGCCTCTTGGGGACTCATCTGAGTCATTGATTAGGCTCGCACAAGCTTAATCTACAACTCAGATGAGGCACAACCCAGCGCCAAAAACGACCAAACAAAGAAATTAAAAACGATCTGACTCAGATTTGGAGAATCTGGATCCAAGTTGGAAAGTAATGATTGAGACAAACTCGATTGTTATACATGGTAGCCTATAATAATATTATGTTACATTTGACCAATCATAAGCGGCATACAAAAGATCTAGATGCTGTGCTGTCTGGTCTCCAGATAGCGGAACTGTATATAGAACCAACTAAGTGCAAAATCTTTGAGTAAGAAGTAATTTTCCTGGGTAATTTGGTCCTGAAGGACGATTATGAAATCCCAAAGCAAACTTGACGTTATTCTTCATGGCCCATGATCAACACTCAAAACAGCTTCTCAACAACTTAGGGCTAGTGTTTTTCTCTATAAATTTTCTCCTTTATTCTCATTTTGCGGTAGCCCTCCACTCCCTGATGGGGAAGTATGTTGCTTTCAAGTAAACAGACTTTTATCAACAGCGTTTAATTTCAATGATAAGGTATTTTTACACTCCCATCATCAAGCATGCTAAAACTTCCTTGCCTTTTATTGTGGCGTGTGAAATGTCTGCGGCTGCTGTGGGATTTGTGTTACACATGATATGATATTTCTTAGCGCCCTGTAACATATTTCTCTTAAAGGGTTCTCTTCTTTGGAACATTTATGAGATATCTATGATAATGATCCTGCTGCAATGGCATGGTTGCTTTGGAATTGGAGGTACCTTCTCCAAGGGCACAGCATGAAGTGATCATTAAGCGATCATCAAGTCTTTATGTATTTAAAAAGCCTCAGAAATTTACACAAAATCATGCTTGAACTTATCATGACATATGTAGTTTCAGCTTTAAATATGAAATTTGTGAACATGGCTGAGTTCTATCAAACATACTGAGTTGCAGCCCTTGTTGAGTCTGACTGATGAGATGTACAAGACTTGAACATGGTTATAACTCCATCCCAGATCTTTGATATTGCACCTTTTTCAAATCTATGTCAGACTGGGCTCTAGATGTACCATTGGTTTCCCGCGTGCTAACTTATTAAACATTCTGCTTGGAGGGGCTCTTATAAATTGTAACGACTGTTACTCTTACCCTATAAAAGTATATACTATACTCTGAGAATTTGAAATATTTTATTTTTGAAACATAAAGTTTGGTTACCTCCTGCACCTTTGCAATGAAGGTAGTCATGAACATTACAATCACCCAGTGGCGCGGCATCCATTTAATAATAGATGACTCAATCTGATGAAATGGTCATTTGACTGACTTAGTATAAAAAATATTCTCAACTAGATCGCATAATTCAATAATTTTTATTAGATTTTTAAAACCCACAACATCCAGCTAACTAAATATAAATATTACCTGCTTTATCCAATAAAAAGTGAATTGTTATAAGATAACCAATAGCAGATGTGGGAGTTATCATGTAATATGTTAACAATTATTATCTTAATTTCTTTTAGAAAGTAATTAATTTGATGGTATTGATTTCATCAGATTACTGGTGTTCCATTGGGGAGAAATTTCAACAACGTTTACAAGTGGTTTAATTAATGATATAATGATTAAAAAATGTATCACCTTATATATGAATAAATCAGAGTTTGTCACCTATTAATAAGGGCTTATTGGCAGTTGCTAAGCGCTAACAACTCTGTAGTTGGCAGCAACGTGTTGTTTAGAATAATAGCCAATGCAACCTGCTGTTAATTAATAAAAGGTACCATTACCCAAGTAGGTTGATAACTTGATAAGGATAATTTACTGGGGTTGATAAAGGTGTTGGGGCACGCTCTTCAGATACTGAAGACCGGAGGGGTCTTGTTCAAATTGTTGGTAGAATATGACTATTTGGATTAAGTAATCATTGTTTTAGATGATTTCTAAGGGCTATGTTAATAAGCGACAAGTTCCATACCTATTGGGGCGTCAAAAGAAAAGTTGGGCACCAAATTCCTATATAGTTCCCTTAAATATACCAATAAAGTAGTAATATAGTAGTAATTTATGACTAATAATATTCAGTAATGTAAATTCTTTCCATCAAGTTCTTGGGTTTGCTTCTGTTGGAGTGTGTGGCATAGGTCCACTGATTGAAGTCTCAATTACCTTGAGTGAGGTGAAAATCACTTGGTTATAAGAAGATACCTGGTTGAGGCTAAAATCAATTAAAAATTTTATTGGCTGGTTATCTGTTATCAAACTCTAGCACAACTTTATTTCTTACATCTGACCACCAGTTATTGTAGTGATATACCTGATTGAGGTGGGGATCAATTATAGAAAAGATGAATGGCTAACTGTTGTCACAAATTAAAACTCCTCTATTTCTTACAATGTGTCAATTTACCTTGTACCATTATTATTATGTCCCTTTATGATTTATCAATTAAAGCAAGATACAGTTAAACTCAGAATAACAAATAAATAGTTTTGCAATTTATATTGTGTGTCTTGTTCTTAGAGTGAAAGAGAAAATTTTCTTTATCTATTGTTGTTTGCCAACTCATGGGATTAGAGCTGAAGGGATAGGTTTTCCTTGTCCAATTGGTTCTCAATTACTCAGGAGGAAAAGTTGAAGGGAAAGGTTTCCTTGTTGTCCATAAATATTCTTAAGTATCAGAATGAAGAGTGTTAGCACTTGTATAGCGTTAAAGATGTACTCAATTTGGTTAAAAAGCTCAACTAGTCTAGTCTTCATAATATTGCAACCCACCCAGTTATTACATTAATCAATAAATAATGCACACCTTGAACTTGTGAAGTAGACATAAAAGGGTTACACTTGTGCCAAAGCAAAACTGGACATTTTGATTAAGAACGGTCTGTTACATCCATTGAAACAGGCAGAAAGGCTGTGGAATTTTTATGGGTTGATTTTTATATCAAACTAGTTAATTTAATGAGTTTGACTTAATCATGTTTGTAGTGGACTGATAAAACAATGTTTCCCTGTTTTCCCCTGTCATTCAGCAATAGGATCAGAGGAAATGGCCAGGCTCTTCTTCAAGTTGTTTTTTCTGATTTGCCCCAGAAGGGGTGATTGGTTGGGGCCTAAATTTACACCCCAGTTCTGTAGTACATTGTTAGATATCTTTAAGATTGAGCCCAGTTGCTCCACCACATATCACGCCCAATATGATGAGCAGTTAGAGAGGTTCAACCAGATACTAGGCAGTATTTTTCTAGCCATTCCTCTTCTACTTAGGATACTTGGGCTACTGATCTTCTTTTGGCGCAGTTGCATGCTTTGATACAATCCACATGATACTGGCTTTACCTCATATGAAGCCACTTTTTTGGGATTAATTCCTTGTTACAAGTTGGCCTTTTACTTCAATTTGAAAGTGTCTGCTGCATAAATATGGTGATGCAGCTCTGGAAAATATAAAATCCTGGTTTGGGAGCACTTAACAGAGTCTATTGGTGACTACAAGAAGTTTGCATATTGTAAAAAACTTCTGCACAAAAGTTAAAGATAGTCTCACTAGTCATGCTAGTTATGCGCCTTCTGAGCATGTAGTTACTTCACAGAAGTTTGCAAACATTCATTAAGTTCCATATGAGTGGGTTTAGAACTGAAAGATGAGCTTTCCGCCTAAGGCCTGCCTTTCTATTGTAAACAGCATGATGTTTATATACATTGCAGCTGTCCCCTTTCAAGGTTAAATCCCTTCCACACCTGGCCCAGTAGTGGTAGATGACCCTTAGAGTCTGAGGTTTAAGCTACCCTGTCTGCACGGAAATCCTACCACTCAGTCTAGTACCTGTTTGTTTGGAAGGGTTTCCATTCTTTGAAAACAGCTGGTTTAGTGCCATGGAGTTCATCCTGTTCAGGAAATGTGTCATGGAAACGGCAGAAGAAGTTTAGACCGGCCTGCCAGTCAGGATGCATGAGCATCAAGAAAGCAAGCCAGAATGCCAGAGGCATTGCCAACTGTACAACTTGATATGGAGCCGGGAAATATGCTACCATGTAATGGTGGCAAAATGACAAGGTTAGGAGTATCCTGACGGCAAACTACATTGAATATACTCCAGACCCAGGGGTTCTAGTAACAGGGGGGAACTACTGTGATAGTTTCCATGAGATTCTTGGTTGTTAAGGCCATTTTGTTGGGGGTGGTAGAGAGGCGGATTTTCTCTTGTAGTTGGCGGACATAAAGCCATAAGATCCCTGTATATTGCTGCTGGAAGGTCATGATAACAGGGTTGTAGAGCCAAAAGTATTGGACTCATTGAAACCAATCAGCAATGGAAAGAACCATGGCAACCAAAAGGATTGGTAGATCCCACCCAGAGTGCAAAGCGGTGAACCACCAGGAGAATGCCATCTGGGATGTGGTCGGAAAGGAAGAAATAAAAATTTGGGGTTTTTTATAAAATTTTATTTGGGAAAGAAAGTAAGAAAATTGACCAACAATTTTCTCAGTGCCATGCAACTGATTAAATAGTGGTCAATTGGGTAGTGACAAGGCGTGGGCAGGATCCACAAATTTGACCTAACTGGCGAATTGGTTGGAAGTGGGGGGTTTATTCTCTGGAAACTGACATTGCAAAATTTAGTGGCAGGCTGAGTCTCTGTCAGTTTGACTTTAAATGTCTGGGCCAAGGTTCAATTACTTTTTAATGGTTAGTATGATGACGTTTGGCCCGACGAGTGATGGGAATCCCCCAAGGCCATCCCATATAGGGACGGAACCATTTGATTGGTAACAGATTCAGGGCGGCCAACCCGCCCGCGCTTGATCATTTAACTGTTTGTTCAGTTGACAGTAGCACATTGGGCGCAACACCTAAATTACTATCAGAAGGCTTTGAACCCTCATTGATGGCGCCCAATATTTGTTCTACTGGTTTAGGAGTCAAATTGGAACCGTTGGGCAATCCAGCCAGTATCTCATTCTTCATGATTTTACAGCCATTCAAATTCTGGCCATCAGCCAGATTGCCACCCAAATTAGATCTGGTAAATTTCAGTTCGATAATATTGGTACAGATTTCACTAATTCCCCACAACAGTTCTGCTGAGGTGAGTGAGGGAATTAGAGGTGGGACCCAAAGTGGATGGGCTGTCACCCATCGCTCATCAACTATGTGAGCGAGATCACCCTGGGTGATGAGGGGTACCACCATCCTCTTTGGTGTCTTTTTATTTAGGAACGGAAAGATAGCCCAATCAAGAGCCAAAGGACACTCCCTGAGACTTACATTACCCTTTCCTTTTTCCAAAGGAACGGCACCCCCACTGGGAAACTGCACCAGAGCCACGTTCTTATGCACTTTGGGTAACTTGATAGCCATAATTGTCGCGATCTTCTGGAGTGAGCGGGGAGCCTTGGGATGGGATGTGTGGAAATTGTCAACCAGAGCCATGCAATTCACGCAATCACATGCCTTGACCCAACTATTTCGTATGCTAGATATTATTTCTAAGCCACAAGATGGACTGATTGTCACGACTTCCAAGATGCCAGGATGGCCTAAACCTCGGCTTCTTCCTCATTATTGATAACAATTGGTTCTGGGTCCATGGGAATTACACCCTTGAAGGGTGACAACTGGGATACATGGAAAACTGGGTGTTGCTTCCAATGCGCGGGAAGCTTCAAACAGAACGCCCCATTACCCAATACCTCCTCCACTAAGTGAGGACCTGAACGCTTACAGGCGAATTTGCAGGAAGGGGTTTGGATTCACAAATGGTGAGTATCAAGCATGACGTAAGATCCCACCGTAAAGACATGACCCAGAAGGCGCTTACAATCCTTGAATTGCTTATAGTTGTTGATGGATTTAGTGAGATGTTCCTGCACTAAAGCTTGAGCTGATCAAATATGGGCAGCATGATCCGCGGCAGCTTGAACTTCTGGTCACAAGCATGCTCCGACTGAGAACAATGGGTTGTAGCCTAACGTTGCTTCATATGGTGAAAAACCCGTGGATGTGTGAGTCCCATTATCATATGCAAATTGGGCGAGAGGCAAGTCATTGTCCCAGGTATCCTGCGCTGCTACATCATAGCAATGCAGGTACTATTTGAGATCTTGGTTAACCCGCTCAGTCTGGCTGTTGGACTGGGGATGATACGCCATGGATCGACAGGGGGTTAT
>JAKSZP010007517.1:0-19057 GCA_022478985.1 Massospora cicadina
GCTTTTGTTTCTGGGGTTTCAGAGCGGTAGTTTAACTGGTCAAAGGTACGTGAAAGGTGATCGAACTGATCATGCATGGATTCAAGCTGGGTTTCCATTTTGGTGAGGGCTTCTAGGGGCCCAGATTCACATAGTCTCAGTTGAGCTTCGATCCCTAATTTATGAGTTTCAAGATCTTCCACTCAGCTCTCCATTGCAATGACTTGAAAATGGAGTTGTGACACCAGCGAGATTAGGTTTAATTGAGCAGTTTCCACGGCTTCCACGCGGTTCTTCAACTCTTCTTTCATTTGTTTACACCCTTTATCATCACGAGGGTATGAGCTTGGGCCTTGTACTCCATTCTTGATCTGCTCATACTTCCGCTCAACCTGCGTTAATTGACTAAATACTTCCTTCAACAGCGCAGGGCTTTCCAGCAAAGCTTTTACCACTTTTGCTTCGGTTTTACATTCAGTCAGGCGACATCCCAAATATTTGGTATTTTAAAACTTAGCTTTGAGAGCGAGCTCCTTTTCTAGCTGAACAACCTTGGCTGCAAGGGTGGTGATGGCGCTAGATGGTTCAAGAAACAGATGGCGTTCAAGCTCATCAACACGTGAGAAGGCGTAAATTAACTGTCGCTCCACCACAGCCACATGCTGTTCATATTCCTCTTGAGGGATGGAGTCGGGGGCTGAGAGGTCCCTGTGCATTTGCTCATTATGTTTCTCAAGTTCATTGGCAAACACCTCCAACAACGAGCGGGTGCTAGCGGTGGAAGCGTTCAGTTCATCCCAGAATATCTTCATGGCCTCCTCGACATACTTTACAATCCCAGTGTCCATAATAGTAATCCAGTCATGCAGCTGTATGATGAAGTTACGATTAGCTTCCACACCAGATCTAACAGCTCCAAAATGTTTGGAGGTCAGCTGGTATAACTTATAATAAGTTAAATTCAGAGCTGCATGAGTATCTAGGTATCGATGTAACTCTTTGTGATGTCCAGCTAAGAGATGCATCATGTGTACCAAGGCAGGGTGAGCAAAATTGAATATGTAGGTGGTCAAATTTGTAAGCTGACCTAGGTCTCTGGGAGGACACTAGTCTCATAGAGAAACAAGTGGCATTCCTCTACCAACGACGCTTGTTCGCGAGATGCAATGTCACCAGGGTTAAAGATACCATGAGTAAGGTCTCTCACAGCTTCAGTAGCTGGCCAGGTGATGCGACAAGACTCAGGTATTAATATGCGTTCAAATCGTTCTTCTCCAAACATCAAAGCGGTAGGGCTGTCCATTTGATCATTGTCTTCAGTCCCTTCCCCATTTTGCACCCAATGGGTGACACTCTCCATTGCTTTAATACTTATCAAAGTATTCAGGGTGATCCCCTGTAGTGAGCCCCAATTTGTGGGATCCACCGACAGATGCCACAAATTTTTTATTAAAGTGAGAAATTTACTTTTTTAATAAAAGCAATAGTAAAGCTTTGTTAAAGTTTTTATGTTTTTTATTGTTTCAGTGGGGCAAAACCAAGAAAGGTCCTTTTTTGATACTAGTATTTCCTATTTAAACTAGTTCAATTCCCAGGACCATGGGTATTTGGGGCTAAAGTATTATAAAGCTGAGTCATCCAAAT
Source organism: Massospora cicadina (assembly GCA_022478985.1). Lineage (NCBI taxonomy): Eukaryota > Fungi > Entomophthoromycota > Entomophthoromycetes > Entomophthorales > Entomophthoraceae > Massospora > Massospora cicadina. Next base: position 1,624 of record JAKSZP010007517.1, read on the forward strand.
TAGGAAATATAGGCTTTCAGCCTATCAAATTGAAGATAAATAATTTGAGGAAAACTGACCCGTGTTGTAATGATTTGATGAATTGTATCTAATCACCAGCGAGTGAAATCTTCTCACCTTGGAGGTGGTCAGACTCATGTGGTAATGATTGGTTAATTTGCACCCTATCATTGTCGAGTAAAATCTTCTCACCTTGGTGGTGGTCAGACTCATGTGGTAATGATTGGTTAATTTGCACCCTATCATCATCTAGTAAAATCTTCTCACCTTGGAGGTGGTCAGACTCATGGGGTAATGATTGGTTAATTTGCACCCTATCATCGTTGAGTAAAATCTTCTCACCTCAGAGGTGATCAGACCCGTGTGGTAACAAACACCCCAAATTTGGCCAAGAAGTCAGAGCAATCCTATTATTAGATATTACCTTATTAAGCCAATTTTGGTTATAAACCATATTTTTCTGATATTTAGGATTCCACCGAGAATCCGCCAAGGTCTTTTCGCCATTGGTTCTCATATTGTTGATAGCCACAATGTTATTCAAAGATTGGGCAGGAGATGGGCCAATCATGGTAGCATATTTGGGAGCACTCATACCTCCAACATTCTTTTTCATAAAGTTGAGAAGGAGAATGTCCGACAATGGACTGCCTGAAAGGGGTTATCTAGTGCTATTGAGGAAGAGGCCTGTCAACTTCCCAATTAGGGGTGCATCAACTATTCAATTGATGCCAAAATTTCACAGAAGGTGTATTTCATCAGCAGTATGATGAAACTAAAATCCAGAAGATCAAAGGACAATTTTGCATGCTTTTACGCATCTTTGTACCTGAAATCCTTTCAATTTTGAGAGTATTATGACACCAATAAACCTAAGAAAAGATTTCAGTCATATCAGTTCAAGGGCTGAACTGAGGCGGTAAAATACCTGTTAAAATTTTGTGCTGGAATGTGGCCAGGAGATGCCCTAGAGGTATAAATACTGGCGCCTGGCCTAATGAATTTATTAAATAAATATCTTACAATAAAGATTTTATTTATTTTATCCTTTTCCTGGTTTTAATCTGAATCCTAACCTTAGAGAAGTGTTGATAAACTGGAAGGACCAAATTCCCAGTTTGTATTAAATCCTGCCTCAGAAGAAGTTCTTAAATACAAAGGAAAAATTATGCTAAAATTGGCTGGAAGAGTTGAGGTGAATTTAATAGGCTTAGTGAGTTTTAGAACGGTCCCAATACCATAAACTACAGGCACTATTGAGGATCAACCATCAGAACTTCAGCTTGAATAGATGTGCAGGATAACAATTTTCAAGTGTGCGATCCTCAGATTTTGATAACTGGTGCTCTTTCAAAACTGGTTACATTCTCCAAAATGGATTCCCATGACCAATTCCTGGAAGAATCAGCCAGATGAGAAAGTGACAATGAAATGGAAATCAGCAATAAAGAGATCTCAGATTATATTAATACCAGCTACCACAGCTCTGAAGCTGGTACCTCCTACTCCTTGGACCTTATCACAATGAGGGAGCTCATGATACAACCAGCCCAATTGATCTTACATCTTCAAGCATCAAAGCTATGCTGGAAACCCTATATCAGGGCTTTAGGATTGGTACTTCACAAATCAATCCCTCCTTTAGCCTGTTCTACTACCTTAAGGATCAGGCACTCAAGATGGAGATATATATGAAGTACCACAATGCAACCATGGCATCTCTTGCCAGACGTCTCACAGACAGTCAAGCAACTAACAAATTACTGGTTAACTTTGTTCAACCCTCAATTAAGCATACCCAGTGAATAATTGCTAGACAAAATCTGGAAATCACAGAAACCTACCGTGTGCAAGAGGAGGAACAATCTTCCTAAAATGCCCTACTGGACAAGCTAAATTCAGTTTTTCTGAAGTCCAAAAAGCAATTGTTGATAATATGGGACTTGCCAATGAAGCTCATGGGAGATTAAACACCCTCGAGGAGCTTCTGAACAAAGGAGTCCCAAAAATAGCCACAGAAGTTCTGGCCCACCATGGGTTATCACAAGAATGGGTACAAACTATGAATAACCACTATCAAAAACTAGAAAACCCATTCAGATTACCTACTGTCTCAATCAGAATGACTTTATTATAAATGCCACTTCAGGCTAAAGAAATCACCTGGAGTTAAATGTAAAGGTTAATGACTTTACAGAGTATGTTCAGGCTGAGCTGGATACTATCAACAAAAACTTTGAGGACCTTGCAGCAAAGCCAGCCGTCCTAAATATGGATTAGAGGATGCTCAGATCAAAGAGGAATTCTTTAAACTTTGGATAGTGGTATCAAGATTGCAGGCCAGAAATACTGAAATTACTCAGGAAAATTGGAAACTCAGAATGCAGCTATCAACTGCAAATTCCCGAGGAGACAGTATGGACAAAGATATAAAAGGCTTAACAACCAATCAAGCCTGATTCAAAGAGGAGTATGACAACCTTTTAAAGAGTTCAAATCCCTCAAAAAGCAAGACTGCCAGTGCTCGCCCAATGTTAACAAAAAAGAAATAGGAAAAAGCTCCGCTTGTTCGGCCAAAAAACAGACTGGAAAAGTAACTAAGGGCCGAATTCAGGCGTCAGAATCCAGTAGTTTGGATTAATATCATGAAATCAAATCATTGGAAATTGATACCAATGCAGAAACTGATATTTTGAACATCCATTCTATGCCTAGAGTCCTAGTATCAATCCCTACTCCAGATACTTCCCAATGGGAAAGAGGGCCAAGCATGGGCGATGATACACCAAGATGCTCAATAAGAAGTACAACCCCTATGCCCAAAATGGGGCGAAATGACTTCAAACCACTGAATTTACCAAAGTTTGATAAGGACAGAAACATTCACTCTTCCTCATGTTATTTGAAAAGCAATGAGAGGAGCATCAGACCATGCAAAAGGATCAGCACTAATTAACTCACTCGATGCCCATGGCTGTGACCTCATTATGTTCTATTTAAGTGACGATTGGTCATATATGGATGCCAAAATTGCAATAACAAAACAGTTCAGAGGGCTTGAGAGATTAGAAATACAAAAAATAGAGCTTCTTAATATTGAATTCAAACAGAATGAGACTATTAATGACTTTGTGGATATATTCTTCCATGAGGCACAAGTTCTGCATGGGTGCAATGCAATAGACAAGTTTGACGCCAAGATTGCAATGGAGCATGCAATTATGCCCTTCTGTGAACTTCAAAATGTCATGCTTCCTTCATTCAATAGAGGCTTGAAAATCCAAGAGCTTACCAATTACTTGATAAGCTGTTCTCGTAATTTCAATACTCCTAATTGGGCCAAGGATCAGCAAAAATCCCGATCTTTGGGCCCAAAAAGCAACACAATGTCTGACCAGGGGAAAAATTTCCAAGTATATGAACCAAAAATTCGAGAAAAAACAGCAAACAGGGAAAATTACTTGCCACATTTGCGGTCAACAAGGGCATTTTGCTAGACAATGTTTCAGACGGTCCAACAAAAAGCACGGGGTCAACCTTTTATAGAAATCCACAGTATCAATGAGGTGGGAAAAGAGCAGGCGGAGTAGAGGCGGTATGCTCTAACTCCACCAATTTTTAAACCATTCCACCTGAACCTGATGAGCTCTTTAGGGCTGAAGATGTTGCTAAAGATAACCTCCACCATATCGTGGCTAATGATGTCATGATGGTCACTACTTGGGCCACAGCAAAAGCAACTAAACCCTCAAAAATTACCAAAGAAACTCGAGCTGAAGTATCAAAACCCTATACAAAGCAGATTATTGATCAGGGTTTAGACCTACAACCCAGATGCTTGACTGACCTACCTAAGCTTAACAACGTTCAAGTAGCATATTTCCATGAAGACTTTAGCAGATAACTTCCCAGATATCTGTTCAAGCCTGAAATCACACCTGGAATTGGGCAGTAATCACAGCTTTCATACAATAAATACCTCTGAAAACTACACTGAATGTAATTATGTGGACATAGCAGTAAACAAGGTTTAAGTTTAGGCCATCGTTGATAGTGGTGCTCCTATAAATATAGTCAGCACAAAGTTGGTTAAAAAACTGAAAATTGCACCCAATATCGCCCACTGTCAGGAATATGGAACAGCTGGAGCACATACAACCAAATCTCTGGGCGCCCACAGTACCCTATCACTCAGATGTGGATCCATTGTAGTAACAGCACCTGACATAGTGTTGCCAAATACAAACTATGATATCCTAATTGGGACTGATTTCCTAAGAAGATATGGAGTTGTTACCAATTATAAGGACGATACTATCACAGTTCTGGGCCAGGCTATTCCACTTTAATATAACCGTGATAAGGCAGTTGAGAAAAAGAAACCCATCCTGTTCATAAATCTGGCCTACAAAGATGGGGTCGTCCCAAATGAGTATTCCAAAGCTTGGTCAAAGATAAAACCACTTCCCACTTAGATTGTTGAGTCAAATGGCATTCCACTTTGATAAAATCAGACCAACACTATTATATTTGGAGAACAAGTAATCATCCCAACGAGACTAGTAATTAATATCCTGGAAGAACTTTTATGGTGAAGTATATCAACCATGGTCTAGATCTTGATTTGAACCAAATAATGCCCCTGGTATTATCATTTCAGGCCACCAAGAAATATATATCTTATGTGCAAACCTGCAAAATTGGCCCATCTCCATCAGGCGACACCAAACAATTGCTTTTCTGCATCTTTTCCCTACCACAGAAATTCACTCATTGCATGAGTTTGGAACGCATGTCATATTAGGGCTCCCCCAATAAGGACCAACTCAGCATAAATAATGTTGCCCTATGGCCGATTTAAGCAACCTGACCAACTCTGAGAATTGACAAGCTCAGGAGTTATTCTCTAAATAGTGGGGAATATTTGCACAAGATGATTTTGACTTAGGTTGTTCTAATGGTGTCTCCCACAAAATTGATACTGGAGATCATAAACCTATACAATTATGCCCAATTAGCTGCTCAGAATCATCAGAAAAAGCAGTATCCAAGGAGATTAAGGAACTCCTCAATAATGGCATGCTAGTCCCTTCAAAAAGTCCATGGGCAGCACCAGTTTTAATAGTGAAGAAGAAGGATGGAAGCAACTGTGTAGTCATTGACTATCAGAAGTTAAACAACATCACAAAGAAAGATTTGTACCCACTACCACGAATTGACAACTCCTTGGTTAGGCTAGGGGGCGCGAAGTTCTTCTCAGCAATGGATCTTATCAGCGGATATTGGCAATTAGATCTTCCTGAAGAGGAGCGCGAGAAATGTGTTTTCATAACCCAAGAGGGCCTATTCCAGCTGACGAGAATGTCTCAAGGGCTCTGCAACGACCCAGCCACATTTTAACGGGCAATGGACACAATCCTGGGAGACTAAAATTGTCATGTGTATAAGTGTACCTTGACAATATCTACAGTTTCAGCTGCACTTTGATGACTACCTGGAACACTTAGAGGAGGTTTTAAAAAAGCTAAGTGCTGTAAACTTAAAAATCAAGCCCAGAAAATGTCAGTTTTTTAAAAACCAACTGGAATACCTCAGATTTGTGATTGATAAAGTAAGTCTTTGGCATCAACACTCTAAATTGGATGCCATCTCCAAAATAAAATGGCCTGAATACAAGCGAGATATTTAAGTATTTCTAGGCTTAATAAAGGACTATTGCCAATTTATTGCTGACTGCACAACTTGGAGAGCCGCTTTTCTATCTGCTATAGGTAAGGTCCCATTTGACTGGACTCCAGCTTGTCAGGATGCGTTTGAACAACTCCAATTGGCCCTATTAAGTGTGCCTGTTCTTCTATACCTGGATTTTGATTGCAAATTTATCATCCAAACTGACACATCCCAATCAGAAGTGGGGGCCGTATTATACCAAGTTGGAGAAGATGGTGAAGAACATCCAATTGCCTTTGGTAGTCAGACCTTAAACGCTCACAAAAGGAACTACACAGTGACGGAACAAGAATGCGTAGCTGTCATATATGCTTGCAAGCAATTCTGGGTCTACCTTCATGATACTCATTTCAAAGTTGTTACTGATCATGCTTCCCTAAGATGGTTAAATAACTTAAGAGAACCTGAGGGCCTATTAGCCCGCTGGGCATTAAAGCTTCAAGCCTATGACTACACCATTGAACCTTGAGCTGGTGCAAAACACCAAAATGACAACTATCTATTCTGACTACCCACCATCACAACACTTAGTTGGGCTGCCAATGAGTTGTTTATGAAAAATGATAAGTGGAAAATCAGGATGAGCCTGAATCCAGCCAAAAATATTATTGGATCTAAAAAATATAATTATTGAAAATGGGATGCTTTATAATATTGTCAAGGACAAAAAGTTCATTTTCCCAATATTATCAGCCCAAATAGACCTAATAATGGCAGCACATAAGTCCATAGGGCATGGCAGATTCAAGAAAACAAAAGAGCATCTGAAGAAATTCTACTACTGGGAGTCAATGAATTTTGACATCTAAGAAATGCTAGAATGCTTTGCAGAGTACCAAGGCAAAAAACCGTTTCAAAAAGCACATCTTACCAGCTTGTTCGTCCAACTTTTCCTGGCAAACTATATCTATTGACGTTGTTGGCTCACTTACAACAAGCAATATGAGGCCAAGTACATAATCGTAGCCATTGACCACTTGACCAAATGGGTTGAAGCCAAGGCCATCCAGGAAGCTGGAGCAGCAACCACCGCCAAGTTTATATTTGAAAACATCATCCACAAACATAGATGCCCCCAGGTTATTATGACCAATAATGGAACCAACTTTACCGCCAATAACCTTGCCAAGCTCAACCAACTAATGGGAGAATGAGGTGTGCTTTCTGCTCCCTATCACCATGAAACTAATGGAATTGTTGAGCGTGCAAATGGGACGTTGGTGAACATTATCCAGAAATTAACCTTGGCCAAAAAATCTGAATGGAGTACATTTCTAAGTTCGTCAGTCTTTGCCTACAACATCACCTACCATTCATCAACCAAGATGTATCCATTTCAAGTATTATATGGTAGACACCTGGCCCTAACAACGCTACTATATTTGGCTCTAGAGAATTTTGGCAAAAAGACTTACCCTCATTATTTTGAGAAGCTTGTGGATGCCTTAATCAAACTATAAGCTCAAGCCTTTGACAACAGTTTCGCCAAAAAAAGGCCTGACACCAAAAGGACTTAGAGAATCACTATAAACTAGCTGGATTTAAAGTTAACAACGAAGTTCTATTTTACTTTTTTTTTTTTAGTACTAGATGGTCCCAACCCAGGGGGGGATTCATCAATGTAACGAAGTTCTATTTTACAACACCCACAGATTGTGCCAAATGCAAAGTTTAGATTGCATCTAGGTAAGGCCATTCAAAGTGATTTTGTAAATGTCTAAGTTCATATACACAATCAAGAATATTAGGACCATCCATATATACAACTAAATCCATGCAAAATTCCTAAGAAGGTTTAATAAGTGGGCCAAGTGAGAAAAGAAAAAGTTGAAAAAAAACAGAAAAAAACAGAAAAAAACAAAAAAACAAAAAAAACAAAAACAAAAAAATAACTATATTAAAAGTTCTATTCTAATTAATATTTAAACTTACACTTGAGGTTGGGGAGAGGATCAACTTCAAACTCAACGGGCATTTGGGCTGCCATAATTCAGACTCATTGGCCATTCTGGCCAAAGTTACCAAATAGAAAAACCAACTATATTCTCATCAGGCGTTTGGGCCATTGAGAAAAGACCAACATAGGCTAATCAGGAATCTTAGGTCTTATGTTCAAGTCAAGAGGGGGAAATGTCAGATTCTGGTGGTTGACTCAAAAATATACCTTTGAAAACCATCAGATCAGGCCGAATACCCTTTCAACGCTTGAGCTAACACCTATATTCTCACCTCAAAGCCTATTGCAATCATACAATTTGGGCAAGATATCTCAATGATAATTTGATCAAGTATTTTAGCAGAGCGTCCACCCAAATATGCTCACAAAAACATGGCTGATTTCCTATGTATCAAATCTTGGCAATTGGTCCCAATTATCAGGAACACAATCAACATAATCATATAAAAAATTATTTTGGGATGACCCGAATTTAACATCTGAAAATACCATGGACTTCAGATGAACAAAAAACGTAATCAATTCCCGCCTTTGGCAAAATTCATATGTCAATCTGTGTAATGGGCATGATAGCACTTGCATGGACCACCCAAAAGGGGTTACCTAGTGCTATTGAGGAAGAGGCCTGTCAACGTCCCAATTAGGGGTGCATCATTTACTCAATTGATGCCAAAATATCACAGAAGGTGTATTTCATCATTAGTATGATGAAACTAAAATTCAGAAGATCAAAGGACAATTTTGCATGCTTTTATCGCAATTTTTGTACCTGAAATCCTTTCAATTTTGAGAGTATTCTGACACCAATAAACCTAAGAAAAGGTTTCAGTCATATCAGTCCAAGGGCCAAACTGAGGCGGTAAAATACCTGTTATAATTTTGTGCTGGAATGTGGCCAGGAGATGCCCTAGAGGTATAAATACCGGCGCCTGGCCTAATGAAATTATTAAATAAATATCTTACAATAAAAATTTTATTTATTTTATCCTTTTGCTGGTTTTTAATTTAATCCTAACTTTGGAGAAGTGTTGACAAACTGGAAGGACCAAATTCCCAGTTTGTATCAAATCCTGCCTCAAAAGAAGTTCCCAAATACAAAGGAAAAATTATGCTAAAATTGGCTGGAAGAGTTGAGGTGAATTTAATAGGCTTAGTGAGTTTTTGAACGGTCTGAATATTATAAACTACAGGCACTATTGAGGATCAACCATCAGAACTTCAGCTTGAATAGATGTGCAGGATAACAATTTTCAAATGTGCGATCCTCAGATTTTGAGAACATCATGAAAAATAATTTTGCCCTCATGAGTCAGAAGATGTACTTTATGAATATGCCGTTGTTGCTAAAAACAATATGAAAATTGACCACATTATATAATTTTGGGGGACCAAAATAATTTTAATTCTGCTGATGATAATACAATGAGCACATCAAATTATGCTTATGAGAGCATCCAAGGTTTGAAGGTGACCATTACTAAATCTGGCAAACGTCCATTCTTTAGAGCTACTCAAAAATTTGATGTGAGGTGAATTGTAGGAGCGCCATCGCTCAAACCTGAAGTCAAGAAGGGGATTACCAAATTTAGTGATAAAGCAATATCAGCAGAAGAGACAATGGCCAAAACCCAGAAGTGGGGATTATTACAAAGGCCCCTGAAAATCCAGGTTCATGGATAACCACCATGAGATGAAGCTTGTAATATATTGTTTTTATTTTATTTATTCAAGGCAAGCTGACCGGGGGACAGACATTACCAAAATAGAGAAAGAAAGTATTGACATGAAACCTGAGCAGGATCAACTCTGTCATAGAAAGTTTTTTCACCTCCAGATTGGGACTCAGATTTTTCTGGTTACATCATGGGTAAGGTTTCCGTGTTATTATACCTACTAACCGCCAATAGTTTCCTTTGGCTGGCACCCCAATTAATGTGCGAAGGGTGGGAATTGAACCCGCAACCTTCAGGTTGGTAGCCATACGCCCTACTGACTCGCCTTCCACCCCCTATGAGATGGAGCTTGTAGCTACAAGTATTTAGCAAAATGGATGAAGTGACTAAAGCAGCAATCAGAAGACATCTGACTAGGGGATCTTGAAAAACCCAATATTAATATCAATTTCTTAATTATTTTCAATATTTCATACAATTTTATACTTTGATTTTCTCATTTAAGTAAAATATACTTCACTTTTTGTTCTTAATAAAAACTTTTCCACAGTGTCTCAAATATATTTTATATTTGCACTTACAGTTTTTAAGTGCTTTAGTCTCCAGTAACAAGTATGGGATTAATCAATCATACAGAATATAGTAGACAGTCTGAGATCTGCTCTGTTTGAAAGTAAAATCTCTCTATCATAAAAAATTGGAGCTGAGCTGCCAGGGGAGAGGTTGGATTGGCTTCCGTTGAGTCCTGAGTGCCAACATACTACAAACATGTCCAAGAGTGTCTGTTGGAATTCAGGCTAGTAAGTGATCTCTGGTGCGTTTTTCACATGAATTACATAGTATATTTGCAGGAGAAATAATATTAACAACTGCGGAAAAGTTATTGTTAGGAAATTTAGACCACTTAGACTAAAAAAATATGAAAAGTTAATTTGTACTAGCAAAACTAATATTTAATTAATTTTTTTATTAAGTTGACTTGAGGGTCAAAGAAGCGAACCCACTCAATATCTTGAGGCTTAGTATTTAATTGTGTCAAGTCTCAGAGTTCAAATTAGGTTAAGAATGTCCAAATCAGGAAATATTAGAATTTGACCTGTCAGAGCTCTTGAGAATTGCCTCGCTTTGACAGAATGGCCAATGGAGGGCAATGGCAGGTAGGATAAATCTGTGAGGTAAAGATTTAATATATTTGACCCATTCATTGGGTGGGTTGATATTTGCACCTTGTGAGACCCCCTCCGACCCTATAAAAGGGGCCAGTCTCTATGGTGTAGTTTGACCTAAATTATCTGTTGTACGTGGAGGGATATCTGAATGGCTCCCCTGATTCCGCTTACAATTGGGCGTAACCTTGCTACTAAGTGTAGGTCAACTTGGCCATGGAATGGGGGAAAATTTATTGCCCCAATTTGAGGAGTTCCACCGAGAATTGTCCATGATCTTTTGTTAATATTATTACTGTTGTCATTCAAAACGAATTTTTACAATATCAGACTTGTATTTGTCCAACATTACCCCATTATAGAGTGTTAGGGGATGAATAAAGGTGCAAGAACAGGCCATGGACCCAGTTGACAGTGACTACAGAAGCTAGGGATTTGATAGACTACTATCCCCTTGCTAATATGTGACTAAAAAAGGTCCTTCCCAGATAGACCCAAGCTTCTCACTTCTAGGAGTGATGTAATTGTGGTAATACAACACCAAGTATGATACTTGGAAAGAAGGGAGAGGGACCCGGAGCTCATTAGCTGCTTAATCTTCTTTAGTGACATTCTTTGCAAAGTTAGTCAAAGCCTCTGCTTGTAGTTGAATGATGTGCTGAGCTAACTTTTTCATGGCTTGCTCTGAGTCAGTTCTGTCAGAGAAAATGTCTTTAGCCAGTAGATCCAGTACCACCGGTTCTCATCCATACAACACATGAAAAGGAGACATCCTGAGGATGTGATGGTAACTAATCTGGTAGGCCATGAGGGCACCGGGTAAGTAGAGATCCCAGTGGAGAGATCTGAATTGCCCATTTTGCGGAGTATTAAGATCAGGGTTACATTAACTGATTCTATGGCACTTGTTTGTGGATGGGTTATAGGGGGCCAAGAAGAGTTGTTGAGCTCTCAGGGTGGTGGCAAGGATCTTTACCACTCTAGAGGTAAAATTTTCCCATTTTCACATAGGAGGACCTGGGGTACTCATGCCGGGTGAAGATATACTGATGTAAAAAGGCGGGCATGGCTTTAAAAACTGATTGGGAATAGCAACAGCTTTAATCCAATTAATGAAATGATCAATTCCAACCAGGATATAACGGTTGCCAACAATAGTCTGAGGTAATGGACCTACCACATCCAAGCTTACAGTATGGAAGGGATGTTGTGGCATAGTTGGTTGATGCTGATACCAAGTCTTGTTTCTAGATTGCTTTTTACAGATCAGACATGCATCCAGCACTTCAGCTAGACTCTCCGTGATGCTTCCCAGTAATATCGCTCTTTTACCCACTCATAGGTTTTGTGGACTCCACCATGTCCCATGATAGCGTGGGACTCTAGGATCACCAAAACTTGCTCTGACGGCTGGTGATAGGGAAACCAGTTTACCCCTAATACTCTGTATAGCTTTCCACTCTCCACTTTGGTGTTGCGGGAGTGCCAATCTAGCATCTTCTGTAATGGTTCATCTTCATCAGCCCACGCGTCAGGAGTTATGAGGAAATCAAGTAACCTTTTGGCTTCACTATTGTCTAAGTGAAGAACGGGCAGCTGCGTCAACCCATCAACGTTCATATGTATAGTTCCCGCTTAATGCTCAATTTCCATGCTTTAGTTTTAAGCTTCAAAGCCCAGCGAGCCAACCATCCTGTGTGATCCTTCATATTCTGCAACAACTTTAGGGAGGCGTGGTCAGTGATAAATTTGAAGTTAGTCCCATATAGGAATTGGCAGTAGTATTTTACAGCGAGCAGGACACCCAGGCACTCCTTCTCAGTGACGCTATAGCTGCGCTCAGCTTTTAAAAGCATTTTGTTGAAATAGGACAGGGGATAATTAATCCCATGATTATACAATTGAGCCAAGATAGCTCCAACAGCGTAGTCAGAGGCACTTGTGAATAATATGAAGGGCTTTCTGTAGTCAAGGTGGCAGAGTATTAGACTTTTTTGCAATAGCCCCTTCAGGGTCCTAAAGGCGGCCTTTTGTTTAGCACCCAAATTGAAGAGGGTGTTTTAGCCAAGAGGCGGACAAAGGGCTCGCTGATCTGGGCAAATTTTGGTATAAATTTTATGGTAATACACCATTATGACCAAGAATATCTGAATATTGCAAAGGGTTTTGGGTGCAGACATTCTGGATATCGCTTCAACCTTATATTGTAGGGATTAAATCCCATCTTGTGAGATGACATTCCCAAAAAAATCCAACTTCTTTTGGAAAAAAGTACACTTGGAGGGCTTTAGTTTGATATTAGATACCCACAAGCGTTGAAATACCTCCTTTAGGTGCGTGAGATACTATTGAACAACTTGGAGAATACTGTGATGTCCTCAAGGTAGAAGATCACACAGATCAGCTTAAGATCTTGGAAGAGTGATCCATTGCCCGCTGAAAAGTAGCAGGCGCATTACGCAACCCCTAAGTTAGCCAAGTGAGCTGGAACTAACCCTCGCTGCAGATAAGGGCACACTTCTCCTGATCGTGTGGAGAAACGTCCATCTTACATAACCCGCTTGCTAAGTCCATGGCGGAGAAAATTTCAGACCCATAGAGTTGGACCTGAACTCATCAATGCGGGGATAGGGTACCTACCCTTATTTGTGAGATTGTTCATTTTGGGTAGTCCATCACTATATGATGCCCTCCATTTTTTTAACAATAGGAAAGGGGATGACCAAGGGCTTTGGGAAGGCACTAGCAACCCAGAGTCCAGCAGGTGTTTGAGCTCCATCCACATATGTAGCTCCTCAACTTTTAATTTTTCCTTAGGGTTTGGAGCGGATGGGTTGAGCCTCCCCAATGTCAATAGTATGAGTCCAACCCTTCATGTGCCCATAGTCAGTGCGGGTTTGGAGAAAATGTTGCTGTAGACCTCGAGCAGGGTGTGGACGTTATCCAGCTCGTTGGGGTTATTTAATTGGAGATATGAACAGAAGGTAGGGTACATAAAGACTGGTTGGCGGATAAGTCTATATCCGCAGCAGACCCAATACAATGAACCTGCTTTATTTCCTCAAGGGGAATCAGCAGGCCACTTCCGATCTCCTGATGCTTTTTTACAACCATATACTTCTTGGTGAGATTCCCTAGCAGGCGGTTATTAGGTCACTTATAGGCGGGGTCTAGCACGCCTGGCAAAACTCTGGGCTCCAAAGGACTAATTCTGTCAATGCTAATTAGGTTCAATAGGCAGTTGTGTGGGATTTGCAATGTAATCTTTGTGTCAACTACCCTTTGTATACCAGCTTTAATGACCTCCTCTTCAGAAGCATAGAAAGGGATTCCCTCCATGGTGTCCACTGATTGAGGCAACATTTTTGTATGCCATCCTGCCGTGGTGTACTGTAGTAATAAGGCGGAAGAGGGATACTTAACTGTGAAAGCATATTCCTTTTTATTAAGCTTTTCATTGGTCAATGTCGGTGAAAGCTCATAGTTAAACAAGGAGAGATACCCCTGCCTCAAGTTGATAATTCTTTCATACTCAAGCATGAACTGGGTGCCAATGAGTATATTATAGGTATTGTTAGCCAGGGCCACCGCTGAAGCTGACAAGATGAGCTTTATCAAAACGGATGTCAGAGAAGAGGACGCCCCAATGGCGCAGGTGTTGTTTGAGCTGCAGTTACAAATTCTTGATTGTAGTCAAGGTTGAGGGGCCAGCTTTATTTTCTTAATAAGTTAAGATGAAACAACATTCACTGGGGACCCAGTGTCAAGATTAGCCTAATCCAAACTCCATTGACAACGACCTCCACTTTGGTTAAGGTTACACCCAAGTTCTGGAAAGAGCAAAGACCTCTTTTAAAACCATGAGTAGAGGCAAGTTTTTTGCCAGTCTCATGGTATTTCTCTTGGATAGACCGCAGGGTATGAACAAACTGGTTAGACAGATCAATGTGGAAGTGAGCCGGTCATCATCACTGGCAGTGTCAATGACCTCAAAACCATCAAGTTGACGAATATAAATCTGGTGGGGGATATTAACCTGATTCACTCTCTCAGGGCTCAAGCTATTGGGTATCTCCAATTCACCTGGGGCTCCTAAGACATAGTGGCTGACATCTCACAACCCTCTTCAGATTCGTCACAAGAGGGATTATCAATGAACGTCAAAGATTCCATAGGTTGGGAGGTAAGACCAGGGCTTCCATTGTTGCAGGGGATGTCCTGGGGGCGCTCAATTATATGGGCAGCTTTTTGAAAAGCTGTACTTGTTACGGCTTTGCATTAAGCCTTTGACATAAGGGGTTCAGGCTGCCATCTGGCTACAGGTTTTGAGCTAGATATGGCCATAGTTGATTCTGAGAGGGATAGAGATAGCGACTTGGTGGGTCTGTAGGAAACCATCTGAGTTCTTGCTCGCTGGTGCCTCACACCGCTGGCTTCCTCAAAGGTTTATTTAAATTAACAATAAAATACTAATAAAAAACAGGGGTTTACAAGGTTTTTATTAGTAGTGTTAGAATAGTAAGAAAACTGATCTCTCTTGATATCCAACTGACCAGTATCTAAACTATATCTAGGGTTGAAGGGATTTAAGAATAAGCTCAGAATGGCTTGTTGCAGTCTGAATAAGGAAATATGAGCATTCAGCCTATTGAAGCTTGAAAAACTCGCTTTACTTTGGCCGAACAATGGATGGGGTATCATTTTTGGGGAAAGACGTAATGTGAGGTAACGATCTAATGAACTTCAGCCAATTCCCATCTGGGAAAATTATTTTACCTTGGGGGACCCCCTGCCACGCCTATAAAAGAGGATGGTCCCGCATAGGTGTTTATAAGGAACTGGTTGTGGATGGGAGAGTAACATTTGAAAAACACCCTTAAGAACCGCTGCATGATCAGAGTAATCTGACTGCATAATTCTGTGATTTTTGACCCCATAGTGTTTAAAATCATGTTGCCCCAATTAGCAGGGTTCCATCATGAATTGACCAGGGTCTTTTGATTGAATAAATTGTTATTATTCTCCAACTCACTCATAGGAGCATTGCATACTTGTAAATGGCTGACATTTTCCCTTTTCATATAATTTTGACCTAAAAATTCTTCTTTTGCAGCTAAGAGGGCAAATGTCCAACATCACCCATCTCAAGAATGTCGAGGGGGGAGAATAGGGCCATAGGAATTGTCCATGTACCTGGTTGATAGTAATTCCAGCAGTTAAGGATTCTATGGAGTACTCATTTCTCTCTTGTAGGCGATGGTGAAAGGACCCTCCCGAATTGATCTAATCTTAATACTTCTAGGAGTGATGCAGTTATGGTAGCAAAATACCAGATCAGACACTTGGAATGTACGTAGGAGGTTCGGAGCTCATTGGAAGCCTGTCCTTCTTTAGTCACCGTTTTTGTTAAGTTAGACATAGCCTCAGATTAGAGTTGAGTGATACGCTAAGCAATCTTCTCATAACTTTCTCAGGCTTCTCAACTCTAGAGGAGAATACGTCTTTTGCTATAAGGGCAGGTATTATAGGTTCCTTCCCATAAAAGACCTGGAATGGAGACATTTTAAGATCTGATGATAGCTAATCAAGTAAGCCATCAAAGCACTGGGTAGACAATGATCCCAGTTAAGAGGACCAGAGGAGGCGATTTTGCGTAGAATGGATAACAAGGTTCCATTTGCTCTCTCCACAGTCTTGTTGGTAGATGGATTTTACAATAATGAGAAAAGTTGTTGGGCTCCTGGATGTAGCCAGGATTTTGACTACTTTGCAGGTGAAGTTCTTACCATATTGCAGAGTAATACTTGAGGACAGCCATATCGAGAGAAAATATTCTGATGTAAAAAGGTGGCTGTGGCCTTGTCTATTTGGTCAATAAGATCCACGGCTTCCAACTTAGTGAAGTGGTAAAATGGCTACTAGGATAAGTCTTCTTGCACTAGTAGTCTGAGGGAGGGGACCTACTACATCCAGACAGAAGGTGTGGAACGGTTGTTGAGGGGTGGTTAGTTGATACTGGTATCTAGACTTGATACTGGATTGATTCTTACACGTAAGGCAAGCTTATAAGACGTCAACAATAGATTCCATCATTCCATCCAATTAATACCGATCCTTAATCCACTCATAAGTTTTTTGCCCCTCAATGACCTATATTGGAGTGTGCTTCTAAGATAACAGGTATGTGTTCCGAGGGCAGAAGGTAAAGCAGCCATTTTGCCCCGCCTGCTATACAACTTCCCGCTCTCCACTTTTTTGTTATGAGAATTCCAGGCTAACAGCTTCTGGACGGGCTCATCTTCAATCTTTCATTCATTGGGGGTCATTAAAAGGTCATGTAACCTCTCCGCTTCACTATTATCCAAGTGAAGGACTGGTAGCTGAGTCAACACATCACCATTAATGTGAAAGGTTCCAGCATGGTGTTTGATCTTCATATCATAAGGCTGGAGCTCTAAAGATTAGCGAGCTGAATGGCCATTAGGATCCTTCATATTCTGTAACCGCTTCAACAAAGTGCGGTATGTAACTACAGTGAAGGTGGTCCCATATAGGAAAGGGTGGTAGTGCTTTACAGCTAACAAAATAGCAAGGAATTACTTCTCTGTTACGATGTAGTTTGTTTCTGCTTCTGAAATCATTTTACTGAAAAAAGATACCTGATGATCATAACCGTTTTCATCAAATTGAGTAAGATGGCCCCAACGGCATAGTATGAGGCGTCAGTAAACAAGATAAACAGTTTATTGTAATCTGGGTGCCGTAGGATAGTTCGTTATTATAGTAGTTGTATCAATGTCTCAAAAGTGGCCTTATTTTCAGCATCCCAATAAAAAGGGGTATTCTTAGTTAATAGGTGAACGAGGGGTTCACTGATCTAGGCGAACTTGGGGATAAACTTATGGTAA